>VZTX01005521.1:186028-293656 GCA_013400915.1 Pardalotus punctatus
GTTGGTCTCGACGCTGCTGGTCGGCTTCGTGTCCGTCATCCTCTCCCTCGTCTGGGTCTTCCACTACCGCGAGGGGCTGAGCTGGGACGGCAGCCCGGGGGAATTCAACTGGCACCCCGTCCTCGTCATCACGGGCTTCGTTTTCATCCAGGGCATCGGTGCGTCGGGGGCCCGGGTCGGCGCGGAGCTGCGGGGGAGCCGGGGCTGCCTGGGGCCGGGGCGGCGGAGCACGGGAGGCTCCGGGGGAGCCCCCGGGGCGGCCCGCGGCCGGTAGCGGGTGACAGCGGGCGCGCAGCAGCCGGCCCGCGGTTTAGGGAAGCTAGCACTCCCGGAAAATGGATAAAGAGTCCCTTGTTGTAAGCCAAAATTGCTACGTATGGGGTTTGGGGTGGTTTTTTTCTGCAAGCACTTGTTTACCCTGGCCTGGGGACTGCCGTGCACTTTGAGAAATGCTTGTGAGGTGTGTTTTCCTCGGCAGCTTGAATTTATGCGAGTTGGAAATCGAAATGCCAGAAATGCTGCCCTAGGAAAGTTTCTCTTTTGGCTCTTTTCCATGGCCCAAGAGGAGGAAGGAAAGTTCAGTACCACAGAAGCTTGATCCAGGAACGGGGTTTTTGCCAGAAAAAATGTAGCACCATAAGCACTATTAAAATGCAGTTCTTCAGCCTGCACTTAGCATTGTTTTGTAAAGTACATGTCTTAAATTAATTATTTATTCTGTTGCTTAAGTAATATACAATTATTAAGATATGGGGGGTGGGGGTGGTTTTGTTATTTTTTTTTTTTCTTTTAGTGCATATGAACTTTGCATTTCATAAAGTTCAGCCTTGGACTAACATTTTCCCATCACACGTCCAACCAGTCAAAATGCTGGAAGATGCTGAAGGCTGTCTAGTTCTCGCTATGCAGGAAATGTTGTGATTTGAACATACACTGTAAATTTTTTTCAGCGGGAGTGGGGCTGTTCTCAGCTTTGTGGCTTCAAGTTGCAAACTACTATTGAGCAATAAACCATTTTTGGAAGCTGTTTTACATAATATTGCTCAATAGGAAGTGTAATTTCAGGCTATAAATAAGCAATGAAAAACACCTGTTGACTTCATTAATACCTATACTACTTAATATCCTCAAACTACTGTTTTTTATATAAGCATAGAACTTTTGAAGAAAACAGGGGGAGGCTTTCAGCAGCTTTTTTCTACGTATTTTCTATTTTTCTCCTCTGAAAATCAGTTTTTTCCCTGTGCCACAGAGGAAGGGGGTTGCCTCAAGCTATGTGTAGGTAAGGATATGTGTAAAGTAAATGCAAGTTTACCATAGCTAAGAAACTCCACATATACAAGCAATTCTCTAATAATAGAGTATTATTTGGGGAGCAAATCCTGTTACATAACAGGAAAAGAAAAGTTGGAGACTGGAGGAGTATTGTAGTAAATCAGATGGAATATCAACAGATAAGATACCACAGTGAATCTGGTTCAAATTTGGCTGATGGAAGTCTACCACTGAATTCAAAGTAATTTGGATGAGACTGGAAAATCAGATACCTCTTTGGACACATACAAGAAAAATAAGTCTTTAAGTAGTTGAAAGTAGAAAGTATGTGTCTTTGGACACATACAAGAAAAATAAGTCTTTAAGTAGTTGAAAGTAGAAAGGTGTAGCTAAAAAAAAGTCTTGGTTAAATTTGTGTAAAGGATTTTAAATAATAACTAAACCAATTGTTTCTTGAATTTATTAGTCTATACAACAGACAAAAATGTTGTATTGCTGGTCGGTAGGAAGAAGAAGGGGCGACTATAAGACAACGTGCACACTGGGAAGTAGATATGCCCTAAGAAAAGTGTTGTATATATCTTGTCAATCAAATAAAAAGCTGTAGGCATGTTAATATTTATTGTTTGTGGATCAGCACCTATGGATAAATTATACCTGACAAAACAGTCAGTAATTCTCCACAAGATTTCCTAGACTTTAGATAGGAAAAACACAGGCAATAAAACTCTGTGTGCATATTAGTACAGCAACATATCAGAAAATAGTAAGAAAAAAACATAAGGAAAAAGTGAGTTTCAAGAAGAGCTTGAAAGAATAGTAGTGTGATAAAATGGAGTAAATAAGTAAATGAGGAATTCTGTCTTACTTACATGTACAAATGTTGCAGTGACTGTAGACTTGACATGCTTCAAAGGACTAGTAGTGTCATAGTTTGTGTTTGACCTGCAAATTATAATGTTTGGTTCTCTCTCAAAGGACTAATTAAGAAACTCATCAAGATACAATGTGGTATAAACGATTTTTGAGAATTTCCAATTACTCACCTAATAAAACAACTTTTTTTTCTACAGAGATGTGACAATCTCTGTTGCAGACAGAGGAGCAACATGGTGGCTTTTGGGGTTGTGGGAGATTGAATAAAGAGTGAGTCAGACCAAGCAGGGCAGGGAAGTTTTTGTCTCCATCCTCAGATCAAACTTCTACTGCTTATGAGTCATGTGTAAGCTCTATACAATAAAGCTGTAGGTTGACGCTATAAACCTTGGAAGGTGCTTCAAAAATTAATATTCCTCTCATATATGATTTATAAATATCATATAACTTGTATTTTAAACAGGCTTAAAACATGAGGCTGTAGTCTAACATCAGCAGCATACTAATAAAGGAATACAACACAAATGTTAATTAATAGTGCTTACACAGAAAAGAGAAGGAAAAATCCAGGTCTGCCACATCATCACTGGGTGTTACAGAGTCAGTTAATTTGTATGGATGAAATTACCTAGGTGGGTGAAACAGTCTAACAGCTCACCATGGCTGAAATAATTCTACTTTTCTCCTCTACTTCTCCCTTTTAGCTTTCTTCTTGACTCAGACCTCACCTTCCTACCCATTTGTTGTTGCCAGGTCTGGTAATTGTCAGATACATAAACTGAATTACTCAACTATCAGAAAATTATTAAATACCCCCCCACACCACCCCAAGTACATTTCTTTCTCAAATAGAAGGCTGAATTGCCTGCACAAAGGGTCTCTGAATTACCACCGATGGGAGAAGGGAGATGGTGGGCTATGTGCAAGAGCAAGGAGAATGAGTGCAAATCTATTTTAAAGTAAGCATAGTCTTTCATCTTGAAATTACAGATTAACGTAATGCTCACTCTGAGTTATCTGACGTGTGATTACTTTTGCTTCAAACATAAAATATTTCTTCAAAAGAAAAACAGATAAATGCTGGAGTTTCTAATATCCAATGGGCTGCAGAATTCTCAAGAACTGGAAGGGCAAATTACTGGTGACCTGTAAGGGTCTCATCACTGGCAACTTTTGAACAGGCCATTCTCTTGACAAACTTAGTTGAGTCCCTTTGAAATCATAGATGAGCATTTCTCCATTCTGGTGTTAGAGTGATTTCCAAATAATCTTGTGGGCATTCAGAACTTCACAAAAGTAAACAGAATCAGTCAAGAAGGAACAGAAGAGGAAACAGGAGGAGGGAAGAGGAACATTCCTTTCTGATAGCTGTGAGGTGCTGTGCAGCACAGCCCCAGTGCTCTCACAGAGCTATTCTGTGTACCTTTCTCAGGTGGAAAGCATCACGTAAGCAACCTGTGACACTTCTCTACAGCATGTGAAGCACATGCCAGAAATACTAGGAAGCTACCCTAGAATTCTGCCCTGTATGTTTGTCAAAGGACAGATGTCCCATGCCATATAAAGATACTCTTACTATAAAGATAACTCTGCCCTATGCGATGTGTTTTAAAATCATAGATCAAAACAGGAGTAAGATCTGAGTCAAAAAGCTCAGTCTAGGGTGCTTAGGCTGTCAAATTTCTTAGCAGTACTGAAGATGCTCTGCCTTGAGAAAGTTCTGCACAAGGCTGCGTTACCATGTCACCACCACACGTTCTGTAACTATGTATGTGCTTTTAACTCAGGCTGGTTTAATTTTGATGTGAAATCATGCATCACATGTGAGTAAATTTTTAAGAGCTTGTATCATTGAAAGGTGAATCTACTTTCTCTCCCCTTTGTTCCCCAGATTGTCTTCTTTCCTCCTGCAGGTCAGAAAAGCAGCACTTTTGAGAAAGGCAGGGAGAAGCACACAGAAGAGGTGATGGGGAAATGGAACTGTATCTCTTCACAGTGATAAATAAATCTGCTGAAGGTTGTGTGTAACTTTCCTCAAAGCCCTCACAGAAAGAGGATTAAACCAAACTGTAATATCATGCATGTGTCCTGGGCTGTGGCATGTACTATGGTAATGGACGGTATTGTTAACAACTGGCCAAATCATTAGTCTGTTATTCCTTGGTTTTCTATTGTACCATTTATGGGAAACAGCCAAAAAAATTCAAGGCCCAAACAGAGATCTGAGATTATGTGGACAAGTGACTAGGGAGCTTGATAGTGGTTTTGGAAGTTAAATCACCTAGATGACAACAAAAAAATATTATAGAAAAATTTTAGCCCCGACTTGACCATCTGATACCAAAACTGAGACGAGGACTTATGCTCATTAAGTTTTCTTCAACACATACAGAGTCCAGTACTCTGCTGCACTTTGAATAAATTACTGACAATACTGGGGGACATATGGTAGGGAGGATTTACTAGGAATACCCTCATAGGATGTTGAGGATTGTTTGGGGTCTTTTGACATACCTGCTTTACAAGATTATAAATCATTATCATTTGTCCTGAGTAGAGCTCAGTCCTTTCGCTCAGGCAAGACATTACAGATGTAGGCATTAGTCTTTATTGATCAAATTATCAGCTGTCCTCATAAATATTTGTCCCCTGTTATCTGAATATACCTATGTGCTGTCACACATCCAGAATTACCTAGTTTGTAGTCAGGTGTACCTGGAGCTTCAGTGATCTAATCTGGCCTGTTTGTGTCTCCTGTGGAAAGCACCTGGCTCATATGACAGACAGGGGACAGTTGTGGCAGGATAGGGGCAGTGAGAATGCTGGAGAAAACTTGGCAAGAAGCAGCTCTAGGTTAAATTATTCTTATGGACCATCTGGAGTTAGATCAATGCATATTATTGTTTTGTTCAGACTGGACAAAACACTGTCTGCTTGAGTTTTAAGTCAAGTGTAGGCAAAACCTCCCTGCATTCCTCCAACAGCGGTAGAAGAGTTGTATTTGTCAAATGCTTTTAAGAGTTAGATTATGATTCCCTTATGCTGAAGAGCATTTTCCCATTCAAAGTAGTCCTATTGATATCAATGTAATAGACAGCCATAGAAGTATCTGTGCGATGGGAGAATAGCATTATCCAAAGCTGGCACAGAGAATAAATATTATAAAATAATCCTACACACCTTCTCAACAAGTGATCTTCTCAACATAAGAATCAGGCTATATTGCTCCAATCTGACTAGTAGCAGAAAAATCAAAATCCTATACCAAATCCCTGTTAGATCAATTTAATAACTGAGGAAAAGATGACATCAAGTTGTTTATGGGGGGGCCTTTTGAAACACACTTAGATTTGTGGGAACATTTTAAAATATTTAGGGGATTTTTAAATCCCCTAAAAGCTATATTTAAGCCTCAGTTGTATACTCAGAATATGCTATGCTATGTGTAAGAGAAGAAGCCTTTTAACAGACTTTTTTAGAAGATTAAAGGTTTACTGCAATTTATAATGCAACTATGTGAATTATGCATAATTATTAACATCTGAAAGAAGTTATCCTATAAGGTACAAAATCTTGTTTCTCTTCTTTCTTCAGCTATTATTGTGTACAGATTGCCCTGGACCTGGAAGTGCAGCAAACTCCTAATGAAGTTCATACATGCTGGATTAAACACCATAGCTATGATTCTTGCAATTGTTTCTATGGTAGCTGTGTTTGACTTCCACAATGCCAAGAACATTCCTAACATGTACAGTCTGCACAGCTGGATTGGGCTGACTGCTGTTATATTTTATTCTCTCCAGGTCAGAATCTAACTGTATTTATAAACAGGTTGTAAGGTTGTAAATTTAAAGAATATTTTCAGTAATTCAGGCACAACAGGCTCTCACTAGTACATTCTAACTACTGGGATAGCCATTTCACATTCTGATTTGGCAAATTAGCATGCAAATGTACAAATATGGGATCATTGATGAAAAATGCATTTTTAAGCATATTTTGTTTATTTGCTGGGATAATGGTCATTAGTTTATAATACAGTTACACAGTAGTGTGTTTCTAAGCTCTATTAACTCCTGAACTTAAAGCAAGCTATTTGGTTTGTTGGCAGCATATTTAAACATATTTAGAGCTTTTATTAAGGAAGTTTCAAATGAAGTAACAGCTTTTCTTCTTTTTTTTGGCTATCATAAATTTAAGTAGTCACTTCTTGGCCTCAAGACTTTTGTTAATCAGCAGAACAAGTGCAGCAGGGAGCAGTAGAGATGTAAAGGATCTGACATCACAATGAGCTCCTACTGGCTAACCAGTTTTCCTGAATCAGCAAAACTTTGATAGATGTTCATAGGCATGTTTTTAACTGCTCATCTTGGCAGAGAATTAGCATTATTATAATGTAAAATGAGCTAACTTAGTATGTTTTCATTTGGCAAAGAAGAGTAACCATGCCCTGAAATTTACAGAACACATACAGATGCTTCTGTATATGCATTCTGAACTCCCCACACTGTTATTACACTATGGAAATTTATTTGTTCCTTCAAATATTTTTTTTTCCCCAAAACACTAGAAAGAAAAAAGACTTAATTGTCTATCAATTAATCAAGCACAGAAAATCCTCAGCTAAGGGATTTGGGTTCTGGACTTCATCCTTCACTTCTTAAATAAGTTTTATTTTATTTTATTTTATTCCTTCTTAATAAGGAAATAGTGTTGAAATATTTTTAACACTTAGAAAAAAAGAAAGTATATTGCAGCATTGTTGAGTATATTTTCTATAGCTGAACAAATTAATAAGAATGAATATGAATGAATGAGAAAGAACAATGTTAAAATGTTCTTTGTCCTAATAATGCAGCTATTTCAAAGAATTCTGTGCTGCCACTATACTGAGTATCAGCATTTTTTCTATTGGTTAAACACTGAATTGTGAATAAGATCTTAGTTCTACTTTTTATTTTGTTACTATAAACATGATCAATGGCACTTAATGCCTTGCCTGTCACATCAAAAGATCCTTGGTGTTACTTCCTCCAATCTGGGATGTAAGTCTCTAGTTAGAGACTGATGTTTGTTAAGTGATTGAGCACTATTAAAAATAGTAATAAAAGAGGTATCTCTGTTAATAGAAAAGACACTTGGCACTTACCAGAAGTGGCATGTCAGTCCTACACTCACATAATACTCTGTCTACACAAACAATATTGTAACTATATTGTATTTAAGCCAAGTGTATGTTAATACAGTATAGCAAACTGACATAAATTTAAGAAGATGGTGAAAATTTAAAGTGAGACTGTCTCTTGGAAAACGATGTCTCTCAAAAGAAGTACTCAAAAATAATATAAAGCTCTAAATGAGTTCTCACAATGAGACAACAGGAGAAAGATGGCATTAGTGAAACTAATATGAAATATTATGGAATAATTTTTTTTTAAATATAAAAGAATGATCAGAAAAAGAAAAAGCAACAAACCCAAAGAAACTCTGGAAAAGTAATTTGAGAGCTAGAAAAGCTATCTTCCAGTGCAAGACTTTAAAAACTCCAACTGTTTAGCAGATCTAAGAAAGATTAAGGGATAGTTTGATTATGGTGTACTAAAAAGCTTCCCAGGAAGAAAATACCAGGCTCTCTAATCCATCATGGAAAGACAGAACAAGGACTCAGACTGGAAATTAAAGCAAGATGAAATACAAATTCATGCACTATTTCTAATTTAGCAGCCAGGGTGAGTAACAGTAGAACAGTAGAACAAACTAAAGAAGGGATGCAACCTCAGTATGAGTGGGCAAGACTGTGACTGCAACCATGGGACATGATGGGCTATTTTCCACCACAAAATTAACACTAATGGGAGGACTAATGTCCCCTGAATAACTTGATGCCACCCATACATGTCTTCACTCTGTAAGTGCCATGTGATTGATACATTGAGAGACCATTCCCCTTCTAAAGATAGGCACTTGAATTTAACTGAAATTTTAACATGGTAAAATTATTTAATCCACTCAAGTCAGAAGGTTAGACTGCCTTCTGATGTTCCTTTATGTGCAAATCTGTAACAGGACCAGAAAACAGGACTTGAAGAGACTCTAAAAGTGTAGCTACTCATGCCTTTACTACATTAGTGAGTTAGTGACAATGAAAACTTGTGTTTCCAGTACTTAGTTTGGTTGGAGCTTTAGCATTATCAGTAAGTTTGGACACTGATATTAGGCAGGATGATTTATAGAATATTCAATGACTGCTTCCCAAATTTTAATCCAAAATTCTGCTTTGGTTTTGACAGGAAACACCCAAAAAGAGAAATCCCAATTGTTTTTAAATTTTTACCTGAACACACCTCAGAATGGAATTTTTATGATTATTTTTATTCTGCTTGAGAAGTGCAGCTTGTTTTTGATATAGCTTTAACTACGAATCTGTTTTGTTTTTAGCTTTTCTTGGGTTTCGCTGTCTTTCTGCTCCCTTTTGTTCCTGTTCATCTCCGAGCAGTTCTCATGCCAATACATGTTTATTCGGGCCTTACCATCTTTGCAACAGTGATTGCAACAGCTCTCATGGGAATCACAGAAAAGCTTATATTTTCATTGTAAGTATTTGTTTCCACTTGTTTATTAAGGATATTAATTGCAAACTATACTTCCATTTGCACATAATAAGTATCCAGTATTGGTACACTGTTTTGTTTTGTTGGTTTTAAAAAGACCTACCTAGCAGGAGACTCCTGTTTTTAGACAAGGATTGTCTTGAAAACAATCTTTTCTGACCTTTTCTTTCTTTTTCCCCTTTCAAAGGAAAAATCCTGCATACAGTACATCCCCACCAGAAGCAACTTTGGTCAACTGTCTTGGTCTTTTGCTTGTCATATTTGGTTCACTTATTTTGTGGATGGCAAGCAGGCCCCATTGGAAGCGCCCCCCAGCAGAGAATGCCAAAATTCTGAGGCCCATTGGAACGACTCCTGAAGGCACAGAAGTAGAATCTACATTGACAAACAGTAGTAATGCAGATAAATCTGATCTGAGGATCAATACTGAAGCAGCCAGAAAACAAAACATCAAATTTGATGAAGCAGGACAAAGATCAACTATGTAAAGAAAATACACAGAATAAAAGTACTATTATAATGCCAAATTTCCCCTGGTGAGGGTCCTTCTAATTTAGTTATATTGATATGTAAGTAGGTTGGGGGTTCATTTTTAGTATGGCTTGCTAAAAGATACTCAAGTTCTGTGCATATATAAGTACCAAACATACTATATTCGTCTATGCCTAGTCCTTGTTTAAAAAACGAGAGCCTGAATGATATCACAACAGGAAAATCACAAAATTGGAAACTGTTTTCCATATTACTTCTTAATTTAATTCTTATTTCTCTTATAGTCATGAAAAATTTAACAAGATTGAGACTAAATTTTGCTTGAGTGATTTGGCAGATTATGAATCAGCTATGAAGTATACCAGATAGAAAAATTTACTTTGTCACACATAAATTTTCTGATAATGTTCACTTTTTTAAAGCTCTGATTTCTCTAGCTGATTAACCCCCTCAGCAGCTGCTATGTTCTATGGGATTTGAGGTCATTCAGCACTTTGCAGAGCTGGTCCATAAAAAAGTTTTTTCTAAAATTTTAAATTAAAAAGAAGAAATAAAAAGTTTACCTGATATCTTCATAAAATGTTATGTTTCGTTTAAAAACTTATGGGATTGTTTTTTTGGTTTTTTGTTTTTGTTTGTTTGTTTTTTATGATTTGGTTATTTGTGTTTTGTTTTTTTTTTAATCAGAATGTGTCTGTTGATTTTTTAACAAATTCTACCAAATATATTGTATACAGACAAAATTTGGCATTGAATTATGTGCAACTATTACTGAAACCTAAGGATATATTAAGACCAAAAGCAGAATTTGTCTTATTTAACAGCTATAGAAACACAGTTAGAAAAATGTATCACTTAAACTAAGTCTCCCTTTTATCCCAGAAGGCAGCATTTTACTATCTTTATTTGATTGCACCATTCTGTTGACTTATGCTACCAGACTAGAAATTAGGAGGTTAGAAACTAGAAAAGACTGCTATCAGTCTCATGGAAAAAAAATTAGCTTCAAGTGAGAAATGCTTTCTCCAAGACACAGGTGAGCTTTGCTGATTTTATTAAAATGCTACCTGTTAACTGAAAGCCAATCTGGGTATCTCCATATTGATGTCAAAAACATTATTATCATAGGCATGAAGATATGCTTTTGTCTATAAGCAATCTATATAAATCCTATGACTTTTTTATTTGAAATTACAGTGTTAAAAATGCAGTTTTCTCTAAATAATGCAGAGTTCCTACTGGCACTTTACTTTTATAGCTCTTTCTAGTAACTGAAGTATTAATGTATTCTGTTCATTCATTAATTACACAGATATGAGCAATATTTATATTTTTACTACTATAGAAGAAAAATTATGGTAGATTATTTGGATTGCACATGTCCAAAATGATGAGCCATTCTATTATAATCTCTTCTAAAAGCTGCAGAGCCCACTAGAAGTCCAAATTTACCACTGTTCATGTTGGAATTCACATAGTTTCAGACAGCATATAATTTCCTATTTTTTTAAATACTATGTAGATTTTTATCTACTTCATCTTTTAAAAATTATTTAATACATTAAACTCCAACAAATATGCCATTTTTGTAGTTTACTGTGCATTAGTACAAACTATTTTGGACATGAGTTATTTTGGGTCTTCTCTGACAACAAGCACCTCAGTGCCTGTTATTTGATTTGTAATAATATTTTATTATTTGGTGAATGCAGTATAGAAAGCTAGCACAGTAAAATATTTTTTAAACTTTTCTGCTGTACCATTTGGTACACAAAGACTACATCCCAGAGTTCTATGTTTTCACTTAGAGGTTTGTGAATGACTGGCACCAACCTCTCCTTGGTGTATTTTTTCACTGTAGAAAATACCTGCTTTTAATGTAGAATTCGGGCATGACAGAAGGAATAATAAACTAAACTACTAAACTATAATGTGAGCACTCCTCCAGTCCCACTATTTGCAATGAATCAAACAGTGAAGCGTGACAGGGGAAGTGAATAAATGAACTCATTTGCTGTAGTAATTTACTATACTGCACTCACAGGCAACAGCATTTTAAATTGTTATGTATTGGCCTGTTACTGTGTCTCATCTACCTGTGAAAATGAGCTCACTCAATCCTTGCATAGTACTAGGTCATGCAGTGAAAGCATGTTTGTATGGAAGGTACTCAGTTGCCTAGGGATTGTTCTGGTAGAAACTAACTGTACAGTGTACTGGAAATAACACAAAATCTATGACTTCTTTTGTTACAGCACTGAGTTGAACGTATTGAAATGAACAGCTTTTAGGTGATTGGTTCCATATGCTGTTACAGTTAAGCTATAATAACCAGTATGATTTCTGGTTTCCATTTTATTCCATGTACTGCACAAGGGGAATGATACTTGAAAAAAGAATGGTGGCACTTCTTTACTTCTCTATTCTCATGAAGAGCAAGGTACTAATAGTACCAAAGTTATGGGTTCAAACCCAATGTGGGCCATTTGCTTCAGAGCTGGACTCGATGATCCTTCTGGGTCCCTTCCAACCCCAACTATTCTGTGATTCTGTGATATAAAACTAACTGAAAATCACGGATTAGCAACCTTTTGAGGGGAGCCTGCCAGAATGTAATTTTGTTTCTCAACTTAGAGGTTAAACATACACACAGTAGAACCTCAGTGGAAGCTGGAAGCCTCCATTTGGGGAATTTATAATCAGTGATATCTCATGTGCATGAGCTGTGGGATTCTGGCTGCTGGTCTTCGGAAGGTCCCTATGCGATGCAGTAGGTGTGAACTCCTAAACCTTGATCAGCCTTAGTGTGTGCATTTTAAAACTGACAAAGCATACTATAGACTTTTGACTTAATTCTAAACTGATTAAAAAGGCCTCTAAGTATTCTTGAAAAAAATGAGGTTAGTTCAAGTGCTCAAAAAAAATACACAGGTCTTTGGAGAGTAATAGTCCTAAACCTGCTTCTCAAAGTGGCCTTCTGTTAACTTTTCTTCCATGCAAATTTTCTTACCTGTATTTATGAGTAACATAAATACAGTAGCAACACAGGAAATAAAAAAGTGTATTTTCAAAGATACAAAAGGAAGGTAGAACACCAGCTTTTTTATCATGATTTTTCTGCATGTTTGGAAATCATCTACATTGTTGTTTTTACAGGGACATGATTGAGAGCTCACATTCCATGTTTGGTTTCCTACCAAAAAACAAGTTACAAAACCTAACATTGAAAGTGCCATCTATTTGAGATGCCTGGGAAAAAACCCTATATTTACATGCTGTCATGCAGTACTATGTACAGAAATAGAACAGTGTTTTTTGCAACATTAATGAAACTGAGGAATGATGGTGCAAATTAGATTTTAAAATTGAATGTAATTACATGTGTACTTCTTACTACATGTATCCAAGGATATTGCATATGATATCGTAAATATGGATATTTGTTTACATGGATATTTTATTGAGAGACTAAAAGATATTGCCAAATATTTTCTATTTCAGAAGTCATTTTTGCTTTTATTTCAGAAAATTCCTTCCTCTCTTTCTAACTGTTCACAAGAACTTTAAAAATTATTTTATTATCCGAAGTACTTACTTGTAGATGAGAGCAAATATTTAATGACAATGTCTGCCTTCCTTATCCTTTTTTTATATGTTAATAAAAATTATTTTGCAAGCTTATGATACTGTCAAGTACATATTTTTATTATGGTACTAAAATAGAACTTTCTAAATTTGGAAAAAAATCAGATTATTCCTAAATTACTTTTTGAAAACAGAAGGACAGTTGTACAACGTTTCTTAAATACATCTTAATTTCGCCTATTTATGATGATCTGTTTGATGAAATTTAGGTACTTTGTTGTCTTAGAAATATAATCAGTATTTAATGGAAAGTGAAGGAATTCACTGTATAAACAATTTGTATTTTACCTTCTGATCATAAATTCCTCATAGCAGTTGCTAGAGGGAGGAAAAAAACAAGGAAAACTATCCTGTCATGAGGTTGCCATAGCAAATACAGGAAGATCATGAATTTTTATATATAATGGAAACATAATGCACTGTAAGATCCAAATACCCTCAGACAGGTAACAGACAGACTAAACACAGACCCCATGGAATCTTCTGACCCAATTTACCATCTACATATCAAGTTATTCATAAACAGGTTAATGATCATAAAATGCTAGAAAAGTAAAATCATCTATATGAAAGTATCAGTAACAATTAAGAATTAAGGTATGTTCTTGAGCCTAGTAAGCTTAATCGGAAATTATCCTTAAAGTATGAAGCATAAATTGATTATTCGTGAATACCATACAGCTGTTGGCTAAAATTTTCCAATATTGTCATCATTATGGAATAATAAAAAATACTATATTATTATATACTAATATACTAATATGTATTAATTATGCTATTGGCATAGCAGAAAACATGTTGCATTCAAACCTGACAGTTCCGTGTTACAAATAACTTCCCTTAACTGTCTCCTGTAGGCTGGCGGTGTTGGGAAAAATTCTGGTAAAATAGTCCATGTTTTTAAAATACACCGATTATTAAAAAGTTCAGTAAAAGCTCAATTGTATTCAAAATTGAAAGAGGAGACTCAAATTTTGGCAGGAGGACTACATTTCTGTGTGGAAAAGTGGTTTTTGTAAGTAGTTGATGGAACCCTTATAAGTTGCACACAGATTTTTGCATTGTGTTATGGTACAAGAAACTCTTTTGATCTCTGTAAGACTAGTGGGCAGTAACGAAGGGTAAACTATTAGGTAGAAACACAAGTCCAGGTCAACAAAATGGATGACAACCATTCCAGGCAATGAAGAGAAGAGAAGAGAAGAGAAGAGAAGAGAAGAGAAGAGAAGAGAAGAGAAGAGAAGAGAAGAGAAGAGAAGAGAAGAGAAGAGAAGAGAAGAGGAGAAATCCAGTTACTACTGTATACATACCAGAAATCTAAAAAAATGACAGGGCCCCAGCTAACTTTTACAGAAGTAGAAACAGGTATAAATTTCAATGAGCTCATTTATGTTCACCAAATATACTCATCATAGAGCACCAGCCAGCATATGTTAGTGTGGGGCTTGAGTTTACATCTGAGTCGCTGGCCACGTGCACTGGCTACTCATTGGCTCTCAAATTCCATATTTTGCCGTTCGCCAAGTCATGTCACAGTTTTAAATACAGCTATCAGAAAATAGATAAAAGTTTTGAAAATGTTTGCAATTTCTCATTCAATTTTCACAAGGACTTCATTCCACCAAAAAAAAAATCCATTGAGCAGTATTCAAATTCTGCAGGATATAATCAAATATTAGTGTGATTAATAGCATAATGGTCAAATATTTTTTTGGCACAGGATCCTTCTCATATGTGTATACAAGCAGTAATCCACTAGGTGGCAAGCACCACCAAAATGGCCTTCGGCAGATGATGGTCCAGCCTTGCTTTCAGGTGATACAATATGATGAGTAATCGGCCTCAAAATAAAATTTTAAGTTTAGTAGTCATAAAACACACAGTCATGTCAGAATTTATATATTTGCTTCACTATTCTTTTAAAGGGCCCACTTAGAATACAGTATTTCTTCATCCCTGATGTTGGAAATTGTTCTTTATTATGCTCCACCTCAGAGCTCTTAAAACTTCTGTTTGTAATTTTTGTGCGAGTACAAGCTTGGTTAAAAGACACAAGAATGACAACAGAAAAGCATGGAAGTTTAGGTACAAGCTCATATACAAGATACGAAAGCAGCGAGAATTAGAAAAAAAACAGGAATTTCCAGTACTTTTACCATTTGACCTTGCAGCCTAAAAAAAATAAAAATTGATCCTGAAAAAGTGAACATGAGTGCCAATTTCAAATAATGAAAACGTACACTTCTGTCATCCGATACATGCTAAAACCTTCTGTTCTTAAGTTACTCTCCTTGTGGATACTAGCTTGTTTTCTGATAATGTTTCTGATCTATTCCACTGAACAGACTAGTTTCACTACTACTGAAAGCTATTTTTTACATGGTAGGCTAGTGCTATTGCTTGATCTTATTCGCTTACCCATTCTCTCAGCCTACACTGGAAGTTATTCTGTCTCCTATGGCAAACTAGTACTGATGTAGACAAGGCACTGTGGTTTTTTGCAAAGCTTGCTATTCATGTTTAGGTCAACAAAGTGGCAAAATTAATGTAATTCTGATTCTCCATGACATTACTCTCATTATTGTTATGACAATTGGATCTGGTAGATACACTAGTTTAAAATACCCTAGCAATTCATCTTGAGTGCTTGATCTTTTAGTTAAAAACAGCAGTTGCTGTTGCAGTTAAGGGATAGCTCATAGATCACTGGGGCAATGGGAGCACTAATACTGTCTGGCTGTTTCTGATCAGACGTAGAGAATGGGATTTAAAATACAAGAAAACTTACATGGTTATTCATTGCTATGATTACTGCATCTGTAATGAGGAATATGAACAAAAGTTCAGGAAGGCACAGCCTCTGTAATCATTTTAGTCTGTTCCAAATGCAAGACTGCCAATGGATAGTAATGACCCTGAACACACTAATAGGCCTTACTGGCCCTGACCAGCCTCACCTGGGAGCCTCAACCCCCACACTCCTGTTCATGAGTCCAGGAGCTCTGATCCAGCTCTGCCTGGGTCTTTCAGTGCTTGCCTGCATCCCCTTGGATTTGACTTCCTGGCCTGATTTCTGCCTGACCCCATCACCCTGGACCTGCCCAGTGACCACAGGTCTCTGACCCTTGGCAAGTCAGGTTATGACCCGCGGATTGACTTTCCAGCATGACTGTCGACCTGTCTCAGCAGTTGAACCTGGTTGCCGTTTCCTGCAACTCACGCCTGCCCTGCTCCCAGCCATTCCTCATTGCACCCTGACAGCAACCTTCTTGCACATTCAGCCTGTACTCTGAACTGGATAGATGAGTCTTCATTAAGTATTTGCTGTAGATAGACAAAGGCCTCTCCATTTATAACTATTTCTTCTCTTCATACTGTTTTATGGAAATACTTTGCTTAAAAAGCCTTAAAATTACATTTTAATTATAATCTACAAATAATGGATGAGGTACATGGAGTGAACAAAGATGTCTGGCAGACAGTTACTCAACAACAACAAAGCTCTTTTTTTCCTGCATTTACAATGATATGGAATGATAACATCACAGGTCTCCATATCTAATAAGAGTAGCTGCAGGAAGTATCCATTTCCATGTAGAAAAGTATGGTTTTTTATAATCTGAAACAATGTAAAATCAGAGATAAATTTCGTCCTCACTTCATTACATACCGTAAGGAGAAGTTGCAAGGGCCTAACAAAACAGAACTGCAGCACATCTCAAAATGCTGCAGTAGAAGTTTTCCTAGCTCCTTGGTCTGTACAGACCATTATACAGCCGGTGGCTGGAAAAAAAGAGTGCAGCTCAATAAAGAAGGTACTGTTATACATGGATTTGGATGAACTCTTCTCTGCTACCAAGCAGCAGAACCCTGATGATGGCACTGCAAAAGCCTGGGAAGAATTTGCCTATCCATGAGATTGTAACTGTATAACCACGAGCACTATTTGAGAGAATGAGTTTGCATATGGATCTAAGCACTGCTATCCTCTCCTCAAATAAATGAGAGAAAATTCACAGGCAATACAAGCGGTCAGTAAATCCCACGCTCAACAGCTGTTCAAATCCCCAACAACAGCGTTACTCCACTTTGAAAAAAAGTATTTAAGTAATAATTGCTTACAGACTTCTTAGTTGACTTTAGGGACAGGAGAGTTCTATGCTATTACAGTCTCTGACTGTACTTGTACTCCATTTGTACCTACTTATACTATGAAGTCAAATATTCTGGTATAGAATCACATGGAGTGCTTCTTTTGATTTCCTCCTTTGTAATCCAGTCGTCTCATGTACTCTGAACCGTTTTTCTTATTTTCAGTTGTTGCTCAGGTACTAACTATAGGAAATTATATCAAGGAATCTGTGCATGGTTTGAGCTATTCATAGCAATGCCTCAGTCTTCTTCCTAAGTGAAGAAGTGACTACAATCTGTGAGAGTTCAGCCATTTCTCCACATTTTCCTACAAATTGTATTATTTTGCACTTACTAACATAATGCTTTCCAAGCCACTGAGTTACGTGTGCTCCATTCGCTAATTAACATTTCCTTCTTATTCCAAACTCCTTTCTCCAGTTCTTCTGAGGACATTTTATTCCTATCTTTGTATTCCCTGAATCTCTGCTCTAGCAACAAAATCTTTATATTTCTGGGTATATTTTCTCTGGTTTAAAACCTGAGTAATCAATCTCTCATCTTGGGGAGGGTAACTCAGTTTAGTCTGAGTAAGACAGTTCCTCCTAATGCCTTAAAGGACTAATTCACTCTGAAGTAAACTCTTGTGGAATGTAGTAATTCAATACAAAGACATTTTGTACATCAGTCCAATATGTACAAAATTATATCACAAACAATTTTAGTTTTATTATGTTGTCGCCATGTTTATGCGATAGTTATTTGTACTACACTTACTCTTCCTTTGCCTATCTCTAACCATTTAAAACATCCCTAACCAAATAATAGTAATAATAAAGAATACCTTGTGGTTTTGATCTAACATTTTATGTTTTCAATTAAAAATATTTTTGTGGCTTTAGAGCCAGTCTGTATGTAAAATATATAAAATTAATTCCACCAGCTACATCCAACAATTTTTGGCTACTTTGTAATTTCAGGTCTGACTCATTTTTAGAGAAGATGCTTTGGGTAGCCTCCATGTAAAACACTGGGAAAAGCAGAAACTTGAATTTGTTCTCTTTATAGATTTGTTTATTCAGAAAGAAGCTTTGAAATAAAAGGCTTTGAAAGGCTGGTGAATAATGAGTTGTTATTCTTTGAAGGCATATTATCTTTAAAAATACAAGAAAACCTGAGGGTTTCTAATAAGTAGAACTCTTATTTTTGAAAGAAAATGAATGGAAGAGTTTGAAAAGATTTTCCGTTGGTTTTTTTTTCTTCCTCCTGGAGCTGCCTGTTGCTCTTATGTGGAAGCTTCCTGCTGATTTGACTTTTTATTCTGCTGTGAGACTGATGCCAAGATTTACATGATTGCTGTGGATAGGAACTGGATTTAGCATAAGGAAGATAACTGCTTTCCCCCTAGGGAGAGACAGAAAAGGGAAAGACAGAGTGCAGCACATAGACAATAATATCTGAAGCTATATTCTTGGTCAATTATTTTATTCAGCCTCTATTCTAGATTATGCTGCAACTAATAAAAGGCAAGAAAGCTACTGGTCTCAAGCCAGGAACACAGATAAGCAAGGAGACTATTTGTGGTTTAATGCAAATGTCCAACTATAATGGAAGTAATGTACTGTTTTCATACAGAACTGAAATAGTGTACCTTGTAACATAGGTGCAATTAACAAAAACTCTCATCAGAATTTGTCAGCTGGAGATTTGTCTTCTACACAGGGTCCATCAGCACAGAGAAAAGCGTGATTGTAGAACTGCGCATCATTACAATTATTTTAGCAATTCATTCTCTGTATAGTCTTTTGCACATTCTTCAGTTTTTAATTACATTCTCTGAACATTTAATCAGGTAAATATTTTTGCTTATAAGGCAGACTTGTGCAACTTAAAATCATTTACAGCCGGTTGGCAGACTATTGTCTTCTGTTAGCCTACAGTGCTCATGGAAAATGCAATTTTTTTAGATACGGGAAGAAGTTTGCATCAAAATGTGGGGAACTTCACAAGCAAGGCAAGACTCCACAGTAAGCACACAATAAATACTAAGGACAGAAGGCAGGCAGATTTTGGCACTGAGAGGGTATAGGTTTTCCAATGTAATTATTAACAGATAATTTAATTTATTTTAATAATTTTTCTAATTAAATAATATACTCCTAATAAATAAAATTGAATACCATAATTGAACAAAACAGAAATATTATCTACTTCGTCTAAAAGTAGATACTGGAAGACAGTATCATATTACTAAGGTAAATACTCTGGAGTTCCTGAACTAGACGCATTTAATAGAAAAATGGGTAAAAATTAATTTTGTTCCCTTTTCCTTTGGTTAGTTACATAAACAACAGTTTATTCTCACATTTAAATAATATTTTCTAACTACGACTGATTTTATGGTTTTGCATTTTGTTGATTACAAAGTCATCATCTCATGAAATTCAGTTATTAAAAATAACGGATCCTTTAAATTAAATCATGACTGTTGCAGTGCTGGTTTTGCTGCTAGCAAATAACATATTTGAGATATTTAGTTATCATCTGCAAATCTTCAAAGAGCATTTCTTGAAAAAAGTGTGGCTCACATAGTTTTTCTTAGTAGATTTACACTTTTTATTAATCTAGGAGTAATGCAGTAGTAGAGTCATTTGAAAAGGAAAATGGGACATTTCTGCATTGTATACAATATTTGCATATCTAGCTTTTTTAACCAATTAATTCCTGTGAAGAGCAGCTACAGGAAGGGACTCTGCCTATCTATGGTGCTTTTAGACATCTACTAGAATGAAAGAATTAATACACAGCAGTGCAGGTACACAAAAACACACATGCATTTGGCCAGCTGGTGTTAACGCCTTTGTAGGAGACAGACATATATACTGAAGTCCAAATATCTAAAAGCAGCTTCTAAGGCTGTACAAGTAAAAATCTTGTAATAGGCTACACACCATTCAGGTGTGCAAAAATTGTGGTTTTTTCCCCTGGCAGTAGGTAATTCAAGATATCTAAAAGCTAGCATTTGAGACTACCATTTTTCATGATCCAAAATTTATGGTCTAATTTTAACACCTTAGAAACAGTTATCTAGAAACAGAATACATGCTAAACCTATTATAAATGCCAAATGTCATATTGTCTTTTATCCTAGACTTCTAAATTACAGATCTAATAATGGCCTAATAAATGACCTCCAACTGCATAAGCAACTATAGAAAGGCAGAGGTAGCTGGCTTGCATAGCTAGAGAGTTCTATTCCTCCTCCTGGAAGCAGCAAGTTTTTCCTTTTATGTGCATCCTCCTGACCTACATATACTACATAGCTTATAAATGGTGTAAAATTGAAAGTTTTTCTGAAAGGAAGAGCCTTGACTATTGTGTGTACATGTGAGAGAGTGTATGCTGATACATATACATGTCCATGTATGTATGTATTTATACTGTAGAATCCACACTTCGCTACAGTTGTTCTTCCACCAAACTCTGTGGAAACAGGAGTTCAAGCAGTATTCTAGCTAACTATCTTCTTAGAATTTTAGGCAAAGCTTGTTTAAGAAGAGTCCTAGTTCAGAATGCCATGTTCCACTACCATCTTTACAACCACACACTCAAAAACTGACTTGGAGATGCCACTGCTCGCTCTCTTACCCATGTCCCCAGTTCTTGCTGACATAATAAGCACTTCTATACAATTACAGCATTGTGTAAGCAATGGACTATTAGAAGTTTGGATGTTTACAACCAAAATTAAATTACAGCCACAGAATACAACTATTAAAGCTGTTACAAACCACTATTTAGCACAAAAATTATGAACATTCTCCTTAAAATTATGTTTGGGGACATTATACCTTTTTTTCCCACAGTTGTATTGAGAAGGGCATCTTCAGTCCAGAGAATGTAATTATTTCAGATTTGTTTTGCTTACGGTCAAAGTTATAAATTATGTATGTTAGATTTCAGCATGCATTTTACACTGAAACAGGTTTTTTGATATATGAATGGCAGTTCCATTCTCTTTCTGAAATAAAAGCATAGAGGAGATATATGAATACTGTCCATATTTCAAAGACTTAAAAATCAGTATGTCTGTTGTTTATGTAATAAGCCTTTTTTCCCCCAATGATTCACCTTGAATTTGACTTAGAAACTGAATGTTCAGTACATTTTTTAACATGAGTTAACTAACAGGGCAGCTTTATATGCTATCATTTTGTTTGCCGTGATGGAATCAACTGTGCTTCTAAATGGAGGGCAGTAATTAACTTTTGATGCCTTAGAAGTTTAACAAAATCCAACTAATGCTTACTCAAAGATATATCTAAAGCCCTTTAGGTGTTTTAGGCTATATTTAACCATGGGTTTGCTTCTGTCAGTTTGAGAGGACTCAATCTTCTATTCTATTTGTAGCAAAAAAGTCTGCCAGAACATATAAACATTTGACATGGTTTAAGTGTTGCTTACCAATAGATTTATTAGCAGTTGCCTAAACGTTTGTCTAAGCAGTTGGGATCCAGTTTTGCCAGCTCTCCAGAGCTCTTACCTTAAAAATATCCTGTTCTATGATGCTTACCAAAACCTGACAGTGCTTCACTGATAGACTGAAATCACCGTCTGTCATACTAGCCGATACTCTTGGGTTTTTTAAATACTAAGCCTTGAGACTAAGCTGTCTACCTCTGTCCAACCTATTTTATACCTGGATTATACAATGTGCCAGTGAAGAACAATCTTTTTTGCTTTTCATTTGTATAGCTCATTGTACAGCAAATTACTTGTTCCTCCATAGAGACCCTATTTATGTCAGTAATACAAACATAATGAAAAGAGAGGACAGCAGAAAACATCCAAAGTACTGACTCTAACTGAGTTCTATCACTGAAGGTCTAAGGGCATCACGCCTACATTTCTGCAGCAGAAGTGTCTATATATCCACCTAAAGATAAAATTATGTATACTTCTTCTTTGTTTGAAATAATGAAGTCTTACCTACAAAATGTGCTTAACATTCCACAAGTCAATGCTGTTTATTACAGTGTTATCACACACATGCAGCCATTTATTATAGAATAAACAGAATGAAAAACCTTTTATGTTTCATTTGGTCAAAAAGCACCAGCAGAGATGTGCTTCAGTTTATTCCAACGTCACTTGAAATCTAACTTTCATAAACACAAAGCTTCCTTTCTGAATACCCAACCAATTCACATTGGATTTGATGTCCGAGAGCTCATCCAATCAGTTTTCATTGACTTAAATATATGTTTATGTTTCTTAGCTGTTGTTGTCAGTTTTACAACAGTATTTTTCATTCAAGGTTGGTAAAAAGTATTTAACCATATCTCAACTGTACTTGGCTGCACATTTCTGGTTGCTGGCATATTCTGCTAAAATCTCTTGATTCTTCAGAATAGTTTTGTGTATGATGGACCCTAATCCCCTATCTTTATGCAGCTGTACACAGGATCAAATCAAAATTAAGAAAGTTTGCAGAGTGAATCAGTAAAGAGTGTTTAAGAGAGAACTGAGTCACTGTGTTTCTAAAATTTTTTTTAAAATTGTATCTCATGTTTCCTGATCATGTGGGAAGTCTAACACACTGTAGTAAGCCTTCCATCTGAATGCATGGCAGGAAAAATACAAAACACAAAGTTAAAAAAACCCTGTAAAACTGTGAAGCCTCTTGCAGTAGTAATGCTACAGATCACATTACCTCTCGAGTTCAGAGACAGAATCTCATATTGTGATCCTTTTCTAAACAAAACAGGCATCCAAGTAAAATACAGTTGTGTGGTCTAGCACAATGTTCTAGAAGATGTTTGAGATACTTGCAAGATGTTCCTGCATCAATATATTCTAGCATCATCATTTTGGCAGATCATTCAGTTACAAAATCAGTTCTAATTTATACCTAATATCTCTATTCTGCAGTCTCAGAAGTTTCAGCCTGCACACTTCCCCAGTCTCCTGTCACCTAGTTTTGTACATCTGGTTGTCTTTCTGTTATTTGCTTGGCACAGTCTCTTTCCACTTCAACCTAAATACAGAATAAAATATTTCTCTTTAAATGCTTATCCTTTCTATTCCTCTGGTTTGCCTGCACATTTGGTAGCATTCTATTTACCTTTCAAGCTATTTCAGAACATCGCAATATTTTTGCTCTGATTTTAGAACCTTCATCAGAACTTCTTTCTTGCATTCACATGCAAAGCAACAGCAAAGAGAACCTAGCAGTACCTTTAAAAACTCACAACACTAAGGTTTGTTAAGTATTCTGAAAGAAGTCCTTTAAAAATGGAAATCTGGGGAACATTTACTTTTGTGCACTGCAGTACAGTGCATTTGGCATAATGATGACAGAACCTGCAGATTCCCCTTTAGCTCTCTAGGGAGTCCTACGAATTTCAGATGCAGTAGCCCATGGTTCAATTTCTTGCTGGAATGGATTCTCCACGAGTAGGAATAATCCTTCATTCAATGTTTAGTCACTTGGATACATTTCTGTACTCCATACTGGCCACTTCAGGCTTTGCAATGCTTATTTTTTTCTTTCCAGAATGTGTTTCTGCATTAGCTGATATTACTACACTTATTTGCTTGAAATGGCAGTTTTCTTTTATGACCTTTATTTCATTAGCTTAGAAGAACTTATCAAAGCAATTTTCTCTAGCCAATACTTACCCAGCTTGTTCTCAGACTAACAGTGTTTTTTTCATTTTTTGGTTGAAGAGAACCACTCAGTAGTTTTTGAGGATCAGACTTTCAAGTATATACAGATATGGCTGGTTTTATTAAATATTTACCAAATGCAGTAGTTCCTTATTTTCATTCTTTTTTTAAAATTATCTCTTCCCTCCTAATTATAAGCAAATAAGATTAATAATGCCTCAAACACCACTTTCAATTTTTTTTTTGTTTTGAAATTCCTCCTGAATTTTATCTTCTGTCTGGCTTTCTAACAGCTATAAGGTATTTAGAGCATCTTTTGACTTGACACACTATCTGAATTTATTAAATAAAATTAAAAATAACCTCAATATCCTTACTATAAGAACTATGCACAAGTTAACATACATATTATATGAACATATTGATATATTACCTACGTAACATAATATTAGTTTATATAAAACTTGTAATAATACATTGTCTAATACCTCAACTGAATACAGCTTTTAATTACAAAATACAAAATAAAGGCTAGTGTTGTAATTTTAAATCTATAAAAGCAATATAACTAGCTAAAATTTCAAAAGAATATGCTCTTCTCCAGGTAAATAGAGCACAGTGAAGCACACAACTTTTTATGACCTCATGGTCGTACAGATATAGATACATATATATATATATATATACATATACACATATAACAGTAATGCAGTTTAAGGAAACAGGCTTTTGCATCTGAAAGCAGATGAAGATTAGAGAAATGGTAAAATTACCTTTATGCAAACCTTATGCTGTACCACGTGCCAGCTTGCATCATGTACTCTTCAGCCATCACTGGATCTCCTGTTAACAATGAAAGATTCAAAATAAATACAAATCAGAACAAGCCACATCCTTTTTACACTAAATACTGCTTAATCCTCCTAATAATTATATTTTTGATATCCACTATTACTGAGCCTTGGTTGGTTCAGAAAATTCTAAAAGCATTTCCAACATTTTCTTAGCAAACACTGCATCAGAATTTTCAATTGCTACAGTATCCCACAAAAAGTCCATTTAAAATTAATTTTAGTCCAAGTCCTGACAGAGCAATTTCTCATTGCTCAACTTCCCAGTACCAGCACTACTCTTCACAGTGCAGAAACAATTCAAAATACACAGAGTCACATCAGCATTCTGTCGAGTCTTACATATTTTAGCAAATAAAAGATGGTTTGACAATCACAGATATTGCTTAATCTATCTGGATAAATAAAAATCCAGTAAATTTAAGCATTTTCTTTCATTTTACACAATATTGTGGGATTTGTTTTCATAAAATGATCTCTAAGATCTAATTGATTTGTTTCCATCTGTAATTTAGAGAAAGATTTTCAAAGGCATGAAAGCCTATTAAGAACGCATCTAATTGATTTTCAGAAAGAGCTGAGGTCTTGATGTGGCATTTACTGCAGTGAGCAGTGAAATTTCCATTGATTTAAATAAGAACAGGTTCATACCTGCAGAGACCTAGCTGCTATTTATGCATTTCACATTATCCCTTCCATAGCTAGAGATTTCTTCTCTTTGTTTTTGTACACATAATCTACACATTTATACATATACTCCATACAATTTACTTTATATTAGAAAAAAAACAACTAAAAAAGTCACATTTCCAAAGGTAATGAAAGTTTAACACTGAAGAGTGAGCATGGTGCAACTGCCATTCAGTTTTATGGTGCCTCTCTTCACTGACATCAATGGCACTATTTATGAGTAAAACAACCAAAATATTGAATATGTAGTTTAGTTACTAGATACTTAGACGTTTACTCAATCAAGCTTGAGTAATTACACATAGAACTATTGTTCTACTGTGGCAAAAGTGAGGAAAATGTTAAGAAATATTCAATTCTATCAATAAATGAAACACTGTGATTTTATTCTGGTTTATTTAGGAAAGAAATGCAACTGAATATTTAAAAAATATTCCTATCTAAGGAATAAGGCTTTTCAGAGAATTGTCTCACGGATATGTGCAAAGATCAAAAAGGGGTGGTAGTGTTAGCATTCCAAATTCATTTAGATGAAACAATAAAACAATTAGGTGTAAAAAAGGACAGTCTTATGTTCAATGCAGTAAAGGATCAATTTCATCTAAAGACAAGTGGAGTGTACACTATATCATCTGATCCAAAGGAGCGACCTTCTTGATTCAAATGCAAAATGCCTATGCCTATTGCAGATGGAATTTACCAGGACAAAATGTTCGATAGAAAGATTACATTTCCACTGGGGCAGAAAGGTATTTGTCAGTGTCTCATTACAGCTTTGATACAAACATCTTGGATTTCAATTAGCTTTGAGACAGAACAATAATCCAGCATTGAAACTACAAACAAATCTTTTTTCCTTACACCATTACATGTGGATTTTTGTTTCATTTCCAATAAGATATTGTAAGATATCCAAAAGAAATAAATAGAAGGAAATAACATTCCAGCCATTTTAATGTCTGAGATATCACTTAGTGATTTGTCTGTCTGATAACTTTGCACTAGGAGGCGAGGGTGACATAATTTACATTTTTCCAGCATAAATGAAAAGTGCTGAATTCTTTGAACCGTAAGTGTCCCATCAGTTCTTCTACCCTCACTGTCCCACCTCCTATTATTAACATACCATATCCACTCTGATGCTTTTGATCCTTTTCTATTGAAAAGTAATTTGCCTTCCCAATGGAAATAAATACAAAATTTGCTTTAGTACATATCAGGAGTTCGAACAATGGCCCATAGAAATTTTCATCCTATGGAGGTCGTGTTTTAACTTCACAAATTTAGAGTTTGCAGTCATTTAAAATGCTTACTTCTAAATACTGTTTGATATTTAAGAAAACTTGTATGCTCTTCTGAATTGATCATGGGAATAAGAGATGGCAGGGCAATTTTTAACCATCAATTCACTGTCTGTGACTGATTTTGAGTTAACTCCTGCAAAACGCTGTATAGTATTCGTCGCCTTTACTTTATACCTGTGTCACAAGGTAAACTTTGTCAGCTTCTGAAATGTGGCAGGAAGAAAATCAAGCAGGTATGATTCAGTTGTTGACTTCCATCTTAGTAAAGAAGTTCCACTATTCCATGCAGATATGATTTTAATAACACTCCAAATTCAACATGGTGCCTTCCATTTAAAAGGCTTCCTTTTAAATATCAAATCATATAGCTTTAGCAGTAAGGAATATTGCTATTGAAATCAGGATGGTTAATTTGATACGTTAAGCAACTGAGACAAAGAGAAAATATACGTTTGTAACCTGGTAACCAGTGACACAACCTACCCAGGGCAAAATGCCACTTTTCCTCCTGTGATATCAAAATGAAAAAGACATGACTTGACCCCACAATTCGAGAGCAAGGACAAGAGATGGAGAAATGGTCCTTTTATGATAATTTTTTTTATGTACTAGCCACAAGCTTTTTTTCCTCTCAGAGAAATGCTACAAAATGCTAGATTTATTACTAAACATAAAAATGAAAGCCAGAAAATTATAAAATCTCACGGATCTGTATTTTTTACTTCCTCTTGGACTCTAAATGGTTGTCATAAATATATCACAACATCTGATCAGCAACTGTCTGTGGACATATACAATGTACTAACCATATAGAACGGATGTTTTACCTCACTCCTGAATTGCAGCCATCTTTAGTATAATGAATATCAAGAAAAGATACAATACAACTACTGTGAAATTAAAAGTTATTTTCCTGATTAATGACAGTATTGCTTAAGTATCACATACTTCCACTGACTTTAAAACCAACTGTAAATCCATTTTGCTCCTACAAACAGACTGTAAATGTGTTGTAGCTTGCTAGCATTAACAGCATACACAATACTAAAAAAAAAATGCCGTATATTTATTGCCATATTGCTATTAAAAAAATTAAATTTGACAGATTAGACCATACTTGGTATATGTAACTCATAACAAAAGCTACCAAATTATGTCTGTAGTTTTGTTCAAGAAGAATATCTGAACATGTTCTATTTACTGTAAAATAAATGCAAGTCCCAACTAAAAACACTTAGTTAATATTCTAATGAAATTAAATTTAAATTTTATGAGTCTTTCTTGGAAGAAGGATTGAATTTTTTGAAATTGTTTATTTTTTGCAGAGTGTCAGACTTTGATTATAAAATACTAAAACTGTCTAAGACTCCAGATTGTTATTTAACAAGATGTTCCATGAGAACAATTACATCAGTTGGTTGTTTGCTCTTTCTGTACTCAAGCACTCTAGGAACATACTTGGGAAGCATATCAGAGATCTAGTCCAACCTGCATTCTATCTAATCTCCTACTAAAAACACCCAGATAGAAGAGATTCCAGTAGCAAATTTAACAAAAGAAAACCACAAACTGTTGACTCTAAGACAAGTAGGCTCATATCTTATGAAGCTTTTTTTGACAGCAATGACAGATTTTACTCACTTTTGAAAAGTGACCACTAACAGCCATCAAGACCTGTGGAGATGACACCCATGGTTAAAAGTATTTATTGAAGAAAAATTTGGATTTCTTGACTCTCAAAACCATGTGTCATGGGAAACATGTACACTCACTTAGGTCTATACAAGTTCACACATATATATATATACACATGTATTTACACATATATATATGTATATATTCAATTTCCAAGCCTTATAGAAGGCCTTTTGCAGTTTTTTTCCTTTTTTCTGTCTTATTATACATGTCCTAATGTAGTCAAGGGCATTGAATGATGTACCATTCAAACCTAAACAGACTACTTTTGCTCAAAATTATTTTTTAAAATAAACTACTTGCATCGGTCAAACTATTTCACAAGAAAACGCAAATTAAAACACTTGTCAAATAGGATACTAATGTGACAAAATTTAGCTAAAGCAAAGTAGAAAGAAAAAAAATCAATCCTGTTTTAAAAGACAATCAACAAACAGGTTAACACCATATGATGTGTTTGCCTAGAAAATCTATCTACAAATAAAACAGCAGAGATCCTGTTTGTTTGGAGTATAAAACATTAAACTAAAATTAGTCCTGAATCAACAAGTATATAGGTTTAGCTATCCAAATAATTTTTATTTATGTGGCTTGAATTTAAAACTTTTTCGAGTATTTTTTTCATAGCAATGCACAAAAATTTTGCAGATTCTCACTGACTAATTTTAACATTTTTGAAGTGGATCAATAACCTGAATCAAATTCAAATACAGTTTAGGTGCAAACATCTTCATTGACAGACAACCAAACTTTCAAAATACAAGTCTTCTTGCATAAAAGGTATTGCAAGATCCAGAGAAATACCCATTACAAACATTCCAAATTATATAAGGGTTAAACATCAGCGTTACTGTAACAGTAATTGCTACAGGTGATATACTACACCATCTCCTTTCTGCTCAGGTGTTTTGTAAATACGCTGTAAATATGGAGCTTGGCTTCTGCCAGCAATAAATGCATTGTCAGCTATCTACTACTTTAAAACTTAGTTAAAAGTAAAGATTTAAGCTAAGAAGCAGGAGATATGCTGAGAAGAATTTTATATGAAATATTGATGCTTATGTGTTTGCTTTATAGTCTAACTGTACTGTGAATGCATGCAATTTTTCAGAGCTTCTTCCAACACATGAGGATGTTTCTTACTAAAGAACCAGAAAAGCAACAAATTCTATCTATTTCTGTTTTCAGTAAAATGACTTCATGGCAGCAGTCTCTATTGAATAGATCTGACCCATGCTATGAGTCAGTGGCTCAACTAATCTCATAACAATGTGAAAATATTAAAATTTAACTGTTAGAGCTAACAGTTATGGCCGGAAAAAAGTGAACACTTTCTCTCTCCTTATTTACCCTATGATCTTTTTGACTACTAATACTAATATAATCCATACAAAAGGAACTCTGCTATCATCTTAACAAATATTCAAACGTATTTGCCTCTTTTGATGAGTACACGATGTACACCATAAAGGTCAATGGGAAACAGGTGCACAAACTGAGGGTACAATATAGCGAAGAATACAACACATCTGAAAATAGTTCCTTTGGGCTGATCTCTTGGCAGTTCTCATACTCTCTCATAAAACCACTAGAACTAGTGCAGGTTTTGGTGCATTACAACATCCCTTAAGAAGCTCTCATCATCTCCTCTCTTAACCATATAATAGAAAAAATTTGAGGGTACCATATGCAGACCACACTGAGGAAGGAGAACTTGGAATTTTTCAGCTGCTAAACCTATTTTCTACAGTGCTTGGCAGGCAATCACTCTGAAGTGCTGGACCAGTCACTAGTGTATGTTTTGCACCAAATGCTACCAGACTGCAAAATGGTTCTCATCTCAGAAATGACCCCATCATTCACCATCACCTAATTTTGACACAACAGAAAAACAGTATGTCCATCTAGCAAGAACAGGAAAGAGGGGAGAAGCTCTTACAGAATGTATGGAGGTTATTAAATGATCAGAAGCCACCTAGACAAAACAGCTTTTCTAAATTTTCTTAAGATACAGTATGAACCCTGACTCACAGGGAAGACTACAGTAGAGTTAATAACCAACACTGATTCCTGCAGCAATTGAGGCTGTCCTGGCAGCTACCGCAGCAAAGTACCAAGCAACCTGTTCAGTTTATGGTACCTAACAGGAATGCAACCTGACAAACCCTGACTGCAAATGCAGCCTTTTTCCAGTGCTTGGCCAGACAAGTTTCAAAAATATACTCACCAGGTATAACTATTTGTAGATCCAGTCATTGCAAATAAATTATTCCAATTCTGTAACAGAAGAAAATTTAACCTGCTCTGGAGTCGATAGTTATTGCCTCCAAAAGCTTCATTTCATAGGGTGTTGTGAACACACGCTCCACTTGAACTACATCAATCTTCCATACACCTCTGCTTTGGTAAGCACAGTTCTGGCAGATAAGCAGGCTGGGGTACCCAGCACTTCATTGAGACAGTAGTAAGTAGTGCTAGCCCAACAGTTACCAAAAACAGGTAACGGATTTTGATATAGGTTTCCACAGGATACAAGTGACAATATACTTATTAATTTAGAGTGAGTAGGAAACAGCAAAGTCACTTGCTCCCAGTTTGGAGCGGTATCCAAATGAGCTGTGTAACTTCACTCCCGCACGACGTTCATGATGGGAACCGCCGTGTCACCAGGGCAGAGCAACGCCCACACAATACTATTTGCAGGGGCCATTTTGTCACTCGCCTGACGCTCACACCAAATCAGGCTTTTATACTCGTTATCCCCAGGTCACTGGAAGGATTATAGCTACCGGCCGCACGTTGGCCCTGCGGTTAAAACCATATATTTCCATCAGTGTCCGCATCGACACCACTCGTTTTCACGCTCGGCTGCGGGAGGGGCCTAACGTGGATCCTCCCTCATTGCCCGGAAGCCAAACGAGAGGCAAAAACGCTGTCCCGCAGAGGGATCCCGCCTCGGCTCGCTCGGCCCTGCCCGGGGCCCCTGCCGACTCCTCCGTGAGGGGAGCCCGCCGCGCCCCCCGCCGCGCCCCCCGCCGCCAGCGAACCAGGGCACGGCGCGCATGCGCGCGCGCACTCCACGGAAGGCGGTGGCGCTCCCTTCCAACGCCCTACGGCCGCCGAGGGTGGGCTGAGGGTGTGTCCCCACCCCGGAAGACTACAGCTCCCATCATGCAACGCGCGGCCCCGCGGCGCCATACCCGGGGAGCGCCGGCGACGAGGTCCACTCAGCGGCGCGCGCTGCATGCTGGGCGTCGTTGTTCTCCAAGCAGCTTCCCCCGCCAGCGCCCCGCGGGAGGGGTGTGGCGCCGGGCCTCGGGAAGCGCCCCGTGCCCGCGTCGCTTCGCGCTCTTTCGCCGTGTTAATTCCTCTCGGATCGCCGACGCTGACGGTGGGGACGAGTGGGACACGGGGTGTTTTACTTTACAGGCCTCTGTGTCCCTCCGCAGTTCCCGTAAATTTCTGCGCATCCCGCAACGCCTTCGGAGCTGGTTTGACTCTCGGTGTCTGCCGTAGGCAGCCGCCTGCCAGCTGCCGGCGCCTTTGTGCGGCGGCGGAAGGGGCGCGGGGCCGAGGGCGGCGGGTTCAGGGCAGGAACCGCGGACAGGTGCGCAGGGGCCGAGCCGCGCTCAGCGCTGCTGTCGCCCGGTGGGAACGCGCCTTCCTTCGGCCTCGTCCTCTGCAGCGAGGGCCGCGGCGGCAGGGTGGGGCCGGGGGCGGCCCGCGCCGGAGCTCAGTAAATGGCAGGGGCTGGGAGCGCTGCCTTCTCCCGGGCCGCGGGGCGTGGTGGGACCCTCTCAGGGCTGCCGGGCGCTCTGCCCGGGACGGCCCCTGCGGGATTTGGGTGGGGACTTTGGTTCTGGCGGAACCAGGTTAGTGCCACTGCCAGCTCCGGGCGGAGTGGGACGGGGTGGGCGCCCCGTCCTCGGGTTGGCTCCGTTTGTGCAGCTTCGCTTCCCCGAGGCGGCGCCGGACGGGCGGCAGTCCGTGGTGTGGTAACGCGCTTTTCTAGCGCTCCTCTGAAGTGACACCGGAATGCCATTTGAAAATACCGACCGTAGATTATTTATTTATTAGTACTTTAATGCGCACAGACGACGTGAAGGAATACGTACTTTTACCCCAGTATAAGTATTACTAAGATGTGGGGGTAGACGTAGGCTTGCAACATTTTGCATCCCTTTCTGTGCTTAGCTGTGCTATGCAAACAATTGCAAGTGTTCTTATTTTTTAATTAGCACAGAGTTATATTACTAATGCTTAATATTGTATCCTGATTGTCAAGCTTACTGTAAAAGCATTTATAGTTTTCTCATTTGTTGTAGGACCACTTCTGCACTTTCTTTGCTTAAAACTAGTAAAATTAAGTTGTTCACCTACCCCATTCACAGAGTTTTTCATACCTGTGTTCTAAATATTTGTTAAATTGTAAAGTTGCAGTGTTTCCACCTTTTGTTGTTGACCTTCTTGTTGGTATTTGAGTTAGTTATATGGCAAAACTTTTTGTAGCGTTTTTGTTTTTTAAATGATCCATCAATTTATTAGCAATGTAGCGGTTTTGAGAAAAAAAAATTATAATCCATGTGTTTTATGGTTTTCTTTGACCACCACACTTGTACTTACATTGCCTTGTAATTTATAGTAATTCTACTAAATGTTTTAATAAATCTTCATTTTTATTCATACAATGGTGTGTAGAAGGATATAGAGCTTACATCTTTTAAGTTATAGCATGCCAGTATTTAGCTGTTGAAGTGAAAAGTGAAAGAGAAATAGTCTGACTGCTTTCCTTGCTGTTTTTAGTCTCAGTTGGCTTTGTGGCTGCAAAAATCCTATGACAGGATCAAATACTCACATCTTCCATGCCTAAGGTTTCTTTCAAAGTAGTTCTTTCAAAGAGCATCAGACCTACCTTAGGAATAGTTGCTGTCACCATGTCATAGTTCTGTTTGTTTTAAATCAATCGCTTTAGTATTGAGAATCTGTTAAGTGAAAGAAAAACAGAAATAGGAATGAGGGTCTTTTCAATTATTGTTGACTTCTCAGGCTTCTGGAAAGCTGGTTTTTGTAAGATAGTGTAATTTCTTTGAGGATAGCTTCTGGAAAGAAAAGCTGATATCTTTAAAAAAAAAGTGAAAAACCCAAAAAAAAACCAAACCCAAACAAAACAAAAGCTAAACAATAACGTGACTTCTGTTGATCAGTGTTTCAGCCATGTCTGACAAAAGTGAACTGAAGGCGGAGTTGGAGCGCAAGAAGCAACGATTAGCTCAGATCAGAGAGGAGAAGAAGAGAAAGGAGGAAGAAAGAAAGAAAAAAGAAGTAAGAAATTATTTTCACTTTGAAAATTGAGTTTGCATATGTAACTTGCCCAAAATTTAAGGCTACGTTCACATAATCACCTTCTGTGTCCTGTTCAGGGAGCGTCTATTTAATGGTTGGTGCTAATAGAAATGTAGTACTTTCATTTTCTGATAATATCAAACACCTACTGTTTTCTTTTAACTGTCCGTATAATAAGCTGAATTGAAAAAATATCTAACACTAGCATAAAGTTCAGATTTCTAGAACTACTTGTGTGCATGTGACATCATTAATCAAATCACTCTAATCTATTGCATGAAAGCTCTGCTTAATGAGTTATGATTGGTGTTACTTAAAGAACTCATTTCTGAAGTATGGTAGCTAGGATGTCCATAGGAATTGTCTGACTGTCAGTATTATCATTGTACAAACAATGTGCTATGTTCTTCTGCTCTTTGACCTATCTATAGCCTGAAATTTAAAATCAGAGCAACATTTAGGATGTATAAGGTACTTATGTGTTAGTTTTGGTTTGTTAACAGTCTTCTGGATTTCTCTCTGCTCAAATATGTGACAAGCAATGATACATTACTGTTTACTGATATAGTTCTGCAGATTATACTTCATAAAAGAAACTTTTGCTGGAATGTTTTGATGTTTTGGGGTACGTTTTCATTGCTTTTCTGTGTTGTGGTTCTGATCTAGTTGGTGTTCTAAATCAGCATATGACTGAAGACTGGGCAGCTGCCAACTACATGATTCAGACAAAAAGGAGAAGGAAATAGTTCAAATTATGCCCTAATGATCTTGTAACAATGTATTGCTAGAATTGCTTTTTTTAAAAAGCAGTTAACTGATTGTAGAAAGATAAGGTGTATTCAGCATCTTTTGCGGTAGAGCTTGCATTTCTAAATGAAAGAGGGTGGAGGTGTACTTTCATTTTATATCTATCAGATAACACTTCTTAAAGAAAACTACTTTTCTTTGACACAATTACTGTCATTTTAAAATAGGAACCATATGACTGTCTCTAAAATAGTTTTATACACAGGTACAGGTACAGGTTTTCTTCACTCTTTGCATTTTACAGTGCTTAGGATTAGTGTAAAAAAGATACTTTCAATTCTATGAAGTGACAAATTTTGGCAAATAAGCAGGCACTTTTTGCATGTTTATATATGTGCTTTAAAGACAGTACCAAAACTTCATGATGTTGTTATTCCTGCGTGTTTACTATATCTACAAGAAAGAACCATCAGAATTATTGAAATTTAATATCTAACCTACTTGATGATATGTTTCAGTATTACAAATAACCCTGTGGGGTCTCAAAACAAATGAAAGATTAAATGATGGTAAATGCTATAATTTAATTATTGAATCATTATTAGACTGACCAGAAGAAAGATGTTCTTCCAGTACAAGAAGAATCTGACCTTGAAAAGAAGAGAAGAGAAGCTGAAGCATTACTTCAGAGCATGGGGTTGACACCAGAGTCTCCTGTTGGTAGGAATGTTACTATTTGTTTGAAATAAATGTTTGGGAGGTTTTTGTTTAGGCTTTTTTTTTGGGTGAAGTGTTTTTTGGGGCTTTGTGTTGGGGTTTTTTTTTGTGCTGGTGGTTTGTTAGTTTTTGTTAGGATTGAGGTATTTGTCTAACTAACCTAATAATTAGGCCATGTTTTTTGGGGGGGTGTACATGTCTGGGTTTTACACTGGTTTTGTTTTGCATGATCTGTTATAAATGTCAAGTGATATGCTTCTGTACACATTACATAACATTATTTTCTAAAATAACATGTTTTACACTTAGTGGAGTATTTGAAGTATATTAGTTAGAATATGTAAGTATCATGTATGCATTTTTTTTTCCCCTGTTTTTCCTGCTCATTATTCTCCTGTACTTTTTTTCGTCACTCTTCCATAATGCCAAATTTTAATGCTGATATTTTGGTATGGAGTTGGCTTGTTTCTTTTCTGCATCTTTTACACCCCTGTTTTCCTTATCTCAAATACCTGACTGACTTTGTTGGAGCAATAGCAAGGCTAAGTATAAATATTAGCTTCTAAGTGTATGATTGGTATCTGTGCTGCTTCTGGATATGTTAGCATATTGGCTGTTGCTTTTTGCCTTCACATAGGCACATCTCTATGGAAGATGAAAGCAAAGCGTGTGATAATGCATCTCTACTTTTTGTCTCTAACTCTGAAATCAAAGGGGTTTAAAGCTTATCAGTTTGGCTTATTGGTGAGGCTCTATTCAACTGGGATTGTAAATAAAAAAGTAGTAATTTCTTACAGATATAGTATATCTGTGATTATATTTTCATAATTGCTTTTGTATAATCCTCAGTTGTTCAAAAGTGAACATGGAACAAACACCATTATAGCTGCTCACATTCCAACAGCCCCAGCCATCATTTTTGGTAGTTCAAACTGTTCTCATAGTTGAGAGACTCCATTTGGCTGTGTTAGCACTAGCCTGCAGCTGTTTAAGTAATCAGTTCTGACCTACTACAGATTTCCTTGGCTGGACTAATAGTTGAACACTTCCCCTGCATGATACTGTGCTAAGGCAGTTGATGAAATTTTCATAGAAATGTATGTGGTTGTCGGGTTTTTTTCAAATCTGGGAAAGAATCTAAAAACCACAGAATAGCCAGTCCTCAAAGCAAGTTAATGCATATGCTTAGAGTAGGTGTTCCTGGAAAAACTCAGAGGTGCTAACATTCAAGACTGGGGCACACCCCTGCATGTTGTGTTTAATTCTACTGAGCTGCTACATGTAGGCAGGGAATTCATGCTGTTTCTTTTCAAGATAACCAGATCTGATATGGATCCTTAAGTTAAAATGCCCTACTTGCTACCTCATAGTTAGCATGCTTTAGGCACAAACTCCTTTTCTGCTGACTGAGTGCTGACAAATACGGTGATTGTATGCCTGAACTGATGCGAACTCATGGCTGAGCTGCTTGGTGTGCAGGTAGCTTGTGCTTGCACTGTCAGTGGAGGTGGATAGCTTGACATTAGATTCTTTCATAGAAAATTGTGTTTATTCCTAAGGCAATTCCTGTGCTGTTAACTGCTAGAAATAGCTCTCTTAGGGGAGAAGGGACCCATACCAATGTCAGTATGTTTTTGGTATCTACCATACTTTTATATAATGAAGCCCTAAATCAGTGAACCAGAATTATTTTCAAGAAGATTTTATAGTTTAATCCTCCTGGGGTAGGAGAGATTCCATCTGGTCTTTCCGTAGGGCTGTTGGTCTTTCAATGGAATTCACCTCCGTTTTGGGAAGGGTTTCTCGAGAATCACTTTCCCCACAAGAGAGCGCTGCAGCACCAGGACTAGGCCCTGCGAGTGGCAATGTTCACAGTGTCCTGAAAATGCACACAAATGCAATGCAAACACCTGCGGGCATCTCCTTTAGTGTAGATTAACCAGTACATGGCCAGGATGAGTTGAATCATTTGTATGTTCTTACGCTCTTGCAGTTATATAAATATAAGGATAAAGTCTAAATGTGTGTATGTATGAATTTATGAACTACATCTCAAGATCTATGAGAAAGGTCTTTCCCCTAGGAGGAATGAAATTTTAATAAATTGAAGAATTCACTGTTATTTTGGTAAAATTAAGGGAGAATTCATGTCTCTGTTTTGGGACGGGGTAGAAAATTCTTTAGAATTCACAATATACTTGTGATTTCAAGAAATTCTGCAAGATTTCTACAGATCTAAATTCAGAGTTCTCCCATGCTTAATTGCTGACAGAGTAGATAGGAGTTTATATACCTGATTTGTGATCAGTTGATTAAAGGGTTAAGGGTTGCTAAGCAGCAAATGCTTTACATATTGCTGAAAAATGAAGCATGTAAGGACCTTCAAAACACCCCTTGATTCTTGTGTTTAAGCCCTAAGTTTTGTTTAAAAGTGACTATTTCTAAAAAGAAAAGTTGAAAGAAATACCAAAGTAGCTTTGTATTTGTATCAGATTACATTATATCATTCACTATTATGTATCAGTTCCAAAAGGCATTTACTTTTTAAATAGTAAAGTCAGTCTTCATCTATGTACAGGAAATGAACTGACACTAAAGAAGTTTAAATAGAGTGGTACTAGACTGTTTACTGTCAAGCAAAAGAAAAAAAGTAATCCTCAAGATCTAACATTGGAAACTTTATTGTAATACACAATATTTGTGTTGATTTGATTCAAACTAGAACAAAAATAACAGGATGCTGTATGCCAAAGCTGCTTTTTTGGTCCACGCTTTGGTGATTATATATTTCGAAATAACATTGCCAGTTATAGATTAGACCATGAATGTGTTTAAGAAAGACTAATGTCAGAGCTGTATTAACAACTCTCTTTTCAATCAATGTCATCATTTGTCGAAAGTTCAACTTAACAGTACTTTTTCAATTCATTTTCTCTTAAATGTCTTCCCCTCCATGTCTTTTTGTATGCTCCAGATGCATAAATGCCAAACAATTGCATGAAAGTCCAGCATGAATTGTTAACATTGTCTTTTCCCCTCTCTTTCTACTGTTCATTTTCATCCATGTTTTTTTTGTTTGCCATCACTTTTTTTTTAATACCTCATTTTAAATTAATTTGAAAACATCCTAAGCTGTGCAACCTCTGCGAATAGTAACAGCGGATACCTGTCTGTTTCACTATTTAGTCCCTCCTCCTACCTCTCCGTCTTCCAAATCTGTGAGTACGCCAAGCGAGGCTGGGAGCCAGGACTCCGGCGATGGTGCTGTTGGATCTCGGTATGTCACTTTCCTTGTCGTGTTCTTTTGCTCAGTACGTGTATTCTGAATAATAAAGCTTTAGAAGAAATCAAGGTTAATTACTTGATTATAATAATATGAGGTTACAGTGTTGAATTTGTCAAGTGACTGTTTTGCAGAAATACTTTACTTTAAAATTTGAAATGCAACTACATTTCCTAATTCGAAGTTACCAGCATTAATGTGGAGTTGTTTAAACTTGCAAGTTTGAAGTAAAATAAATGCCTTGGGACAATAATAAACTCAGAAAGCCTAACTTCCGCACTCTTCCCAGCTTTTTCTAAAAGGATAGTGGGTATGGATGATAGACTATTTCCTTTTTCCCATACCTAGTTGATCTGGTGCTGTCTACAAACTGCATTAGTTGTGATCTTATCTTTCTCTTACTTAGGACCGTATTTCTCATTATTTCACTTCGTCTGTGTAATACAGCTACAGCACTCGCAATCTCTCTTACTTTGTCAGAAGATGACTCCATCTTAGTACAGCCACAGTTTTTTTGGTCTTTTTTCAGTGCCAGTACTTGCCACATCTCTTTGACCATTTCTTTGGGCATGATGGTTTGAGACATGCTGCTCTAAAGAGTCAGATAAATATTTCTGTTAAATATTTCAAGTGGTGATATATAGGTGATAAGGTGGGACAGCAGTACTTCCAAAGGTTGTTTCTACTGTTTCGCATGCACAGTCTGCAAATAAGAGCAATAGTTGCCTGTTAATATCAGTAAGATATTCTCAGCAAGTCAAGTTTATGTACTTTAAATTTACCGAGTATGCATTGTGGATGAAGTTTAATTAAAACGCAGTAACTGGAGCAGTTATCATCAGTTACTGTTGTTGTATGAGAAGTTGTTTTTGAAAAGGAGTCAATGGTTGGAGTAGACTGCAGTAACATCTTGTATGTGTGTGGATTATACATGCATAACTATATTCTTCTTCATCTGAAAATATTCAAGATATTTATGACCTGAACAAAGGTTACATGGTGCCTATTTCTAAGTAGAAATCATTAAGTTAAAACAGAGAATACATCAGGCAGTAGATATGAACCCAGACTTCTTTTTTAACAATGCTCAGGTATGATCTCATTTACCTGTCATGTTAATTAAGAACCAATACAATTGTTCCTTGAGTAGTAAGCAAATTTTAATAATTTTAAATTGTGATGATTGCTTAATTTATCTTCACTGGAAGAAAGAAACCCAAGAAATATTTGATGATGACTTTTTTAAAGGAAATACTTTATTTCCATTTATACCTAATTTAAATTCAGTATGAAATAGTATGTATATGTCACATACCTGTTATAGAATGCCATGTTGTCTACTATATTTATTTCCACTTCATCAGTGCACTGCACTCTCTAATTGTGTGTTCTCAAACACAGTAATGCAATGTTGTATGCATGCATTTTCTTATGAAGCCTTGAGAAAACCCATATTCTAAGCCTCAATAGCTTTCTGCATTTTTAAACTTTAAATCTGTCGTGAGACTGTGATCTTTAAGGCATGGAGGTATGAATGCACGGCTAAATTGAAGGCATTATGGAGTCCCTGTTAGAGTCCCCTTGCTTGTTCTCCCACCACTGGATAACATTCTTCCCTTCCCCCAGTAAATGGATGACTATATTCTAGTTTATTAGTACAAGTTCAGACATCTTGAACATGAAAGTTGGACTGTATGATATCCCTTGGTGTTACACCTGGCATTTCATAGGTGACTCATACCAATGTGAGTATATAAAGCCTCCTCTGTGATGCTGCATCTTGTCAGTAACACTTCTAGTAAGTAGCAGAGTAGTATTCAGACTGTTCTGCTGTTACTTTCATCTGTCTTGCTTTATTTTCATTAGTAAAGAGTTTTGGTTTGTAGTTTGATTGTGGTTCTTTCTCTTTTTTCCCTCAGTCAAGAGTGTAAATCCAAGATTAGAAATGAATACAGTTGGTTTACTTTTAGGCTAGGTGGGTGCTTCATAGAATCAGTTTTAAAACAGAAAAGATTTTTAGAGATATAGAAAGTATTACTAATGTGCCTGGATACAGAGAAATCTGGACATATGTGGAAGAATGGGAACTTCTGTTCACTGAAGCTTGTAGATAAATTCATTTAACTTAAGGCAAAACAAACAACTGACGAACAAAAGAAACAGCATTTTGCATAATTTTGGTACATATGTAATAGGTGAATTTATCTTAGAATGTTGCCTTTATTTTAAAAGAATATATCTGAGAAATATTTAACTGTATCTCCTGTACTACTTGTTGGCTTCAATTATTTTAAGAGACAGACTGTCCCTGGTACCACTGAAGCAATTTTTGAAAGTGAAAATAATGTGTTGAAAGCAGTAAAGCTACCTTATTAAGGGCTAGATCTTAAACAGGTGCAAAAGTTGGAGCCTTTTATGTCTATAGCCTTTTCCCCAAGTTCCTCTCAAATGTGACTGAAAAGTTGAGAAAATATTTGACAGGTATGGTGGTGCTGCAGCATCTGCATCTGAAGCTACGGTGTCCTTTGCAACATGAAGGTTGGGGTAGTGGTTTGGTTTTGCTTATGATCAGTCAACATACAAGCAGCACCCTACTGAAAGTCTCACGCACCAAATTAAACTCTAAGTTTAAATCTCTTTGGTCAAGAAAGATGGCAGAGATCTAACGAATAAGTATGCTCAAAGTAATTAACCTTAGGGTAAAATTATATGATCTCTGATGCACGAAAGATATTAAAAGGTTTTGGAGATTTGGGTATTAAGCTATTGCGGTGGATGCAATTGATTGGCTATATATGAAGACAGTGGATTTGTAATTCTTAATTAAATTATGATTTAATAATCCTAATGCATACTTTCCACTAGAACAAGGTAGTGCATGACACCCCCATATTTATGAGCTTTTATGGCATTGTATGTATATTTTTCAGATCAACTTTAACTTTAGGAATTCTACACCTAGTTTATAGAAAAGTTACCATGTATGGGATGAAAATGTAAGATTATTTTATATTGACTTACAGTAAAATATTGCGTATTCTTAATTTTTTTATTCAAAAACATTATTTAAAAAATACAGATAACATAACAGCTGAAAATTTCACAAAAAACATGCATGTTAATCTGTTAATCTCTTACAAGTGGGTTTCTAAAATTCTGCCTCAGCCTCATAATCAGTAGACTACATGAAAATTTGTGAAGAATTGATGAAGGCTGAAAATTAAGGTAGAGGGAATATTGATTTTCCCCTTCCTATTTCTTCTGGTATAATTTGAAATGGATCCATTCTGTTTGTTATTCCACATGACTTTGAAACGTGTTATTAATATAAAGCCCACTGTTTCAAAGAGATTTTAAGTCTTTTAGATGGAGTTGGCTCTAACTCAGATGACACTTACAAGCCCAAGGCAGTGCTTAACCCATAATTACTGCAATGTCACATCTTGGAAACTCTAGCAGCTCTCTATCCCAGTGGAAATGCTTTTTTGCCCTGCTACCAAAAGGCTTGTGTGTTGACTCATTTCCTTTACCAATATGACAGTTTCCTCCACATGTTTACTGCTCTGGGCAAGTTTGTATTATGTTAACAAATCTGTCTTCATATAACTTGAACGAATCTGAACATGTTTTAAAAGGAATTTCAAATTTTTAGTAGTTCTTGTCAGTGTTTTAAATACTTTTATTTGCCTTTCATAAAAGCAGCATTTGTTTGCAGATCTTTAGTTTTCAATCTTTAAAATAATTTAATTCTCTGCTAATAGCTCTGAATTCTGTTTGCTTCTTAACTTTTGTATTTACTGCATGTATTATTACACTGAATGTTTGCTGAATTTCTGTTAACTGATGTTGCATTGCTTTGTTTCTTGTGAACAATGAAATAACTATAAGCTTGCTGTAACTCTAGAATTTCATAGGGTATATTTGCTTCACTAATCTCTGGCCTTTTTTGCTAATGCTGCATGATTGTTCAACCTGGTGTATCAGGACGCTGCATTGGGATACTGATCCATCAGTTCTTCAGCTCCACTCTGATTCCGATCTGGGGTATTGCATAGATTTCTTATATTCCCTCTTTCATGTGCTTATGGATAATAAGTATGAGAGTTTTTTTCCTCTAAGATTTGTTGTTGTTAAGAAACTGTTCTGTAAATAATAGAAATTCATTGTCCCTAGACTTAGCACAATTTGCTTGCAATGGGAAATTTTTATATCATTTAATATACATAAGATGCTTATTTCTAATAAACAGAAATAAGTTTTGTTCTCTTTGAGTCTTTCATTGAAAAATATACATTCAATAAGTCATTTGTTTAAAATAAAAAGGTTATCATGACTGTATTTAAACCAGAGCAACTCCCATCTTTTCTTACAAATACATTTCTAAAAGCTGGAGCTTATTATAAGTACTAATAAAACCCATATTGTGCTCTGAGAATTATGATTCTGTCCACCAAAACCTTTCAAAATTAGTTACTCTTCTGCTTTTATCTTGGGAGAGGAGTGGAAACTAAATTTGATATAGGTAAATTCTTGGATCATTGCAGTATTATTACAGTACATGCTGCAATTAGGTTTTACATCAGGCTACAATGACTGAATTAATGTGCAGGTTTTGTAAGTGTGTTATGTGTATGATACTATCTATATCTGCCTTTATTAAAATCGGAAAGCTCAGAGGTTTTGTGCTCTGGAACAATGTATTATAGATAAGCCACTTGTCAGTGTGAGTTCCAGATTAGCCTTGCAATTCCACATTCTAAATAGTATCTTAGAGGTGGACAATAAAGGGCATCAAAGTTAAAAGACTAAAAAATGCTTTTTCCTTCAGCATAACTAAGTTGGTTTCCAAGCTTTACAGTCCTACAACTGTTGTTGTACAAGCATCATTTGTGAGTAGATCTGTACCCCTCACAGTATAGATGTATCATATATGTGGCAGTATTGTGGTCAAACACAAAGAGCAAAAATTTAAAATTATAAATATCTGGACATTAGGATATATGTGCACATCTTTTGTTTTGTCATAGATGTATAAATAGCTGCTGATTTTAAATAATAATGATAAAATAGTAGTCATAATCGTGTGGCTTCTTCAAAGTTTCCACTGGATTTAAGTTTGGTTAAGCAGTGCTGTGACATAATAACTTGGGTATTATTCTAGGTAAAATGTGAAATAATAAAATTAAGTGGTTTTTTTTCTGATTTTTCAATTAATTTTATTTAGACGTGGACCTGTTAAACTTGGAATGGCCAAAATTACACAAGTTGACTTTCCTCCTCGAGAAATTGTTACATACACAAAGGAGACGCAAACACCCATTATGACTCAGCCCAAGGAAGGTGAATGGTTAATTTATTACTATTAAGCTATTTTTGTTTTTTTTTAATATAATAATGATGACTGGCTGTATTAGAACTAGCACTTGTGATCTTGAAACTTAATAAGGTAAATGAAGGTTGGTATGTGAGATGATTTATATGAATTATATTATTAAATTTATATAGGTTTTGCTTAACTGTCATTCTGCATCTCTTTTAACATCGCTCTTGCTACTATGTGGTATTTTCACACTCCTAGTAAACTTTCAGATTAAACACCAAATTTCTTAATTAGCTGACAGCTGATAAATAAATGGGCTTTATTTTGCATTTATGACATTTAAAAATCTACACGCAATTTGGCACATGGAGAACAAGGCGGTGATTTGAGGCAATTGGTATGACTTCAACAAGGCAGCTCCTGCCTGACCATCCTAGTGCCCTTTTGCAATGGAGTGACTACATCAGTGGGAAGGGAAGTGCTACACATCGTCTGTTTGTTTTCTCTAAGGCCTATGACATGATCCCCCCACCGTCTAAATTGGACAGAGACAGATTTGATGGGTGGACTGTTCAGTGGATACGGAATTGGCCGAATGGCTGCATCCAGAGGTCAACAGCTCAGGGTCCTGACGTACATCAGTGACAAGTGGTGTCCCTCAGGGGTCCATATTAGGACCAGTGCTATTATTTATTATCTTCATCAATGACATACAGAGGGGTTGAGTGCACCCTCAGCACACCTGCAGGTGACACCAAGCTGAGTGGGGCAGTTGACATGCCTGAAGGATGGAATGCCACCCAGAGGGACCTGGACAAGCTCGAGAAGTGGCCCAAAAGAAAAGACATATCCTGGGCTGCATCCTCAGCAGCATGGCCAGCAGGTCAAGAGAGGTCATTCTGCCTGGAGGGGGACCTTTCACAAGGGCATGTGGTGACTGGACAAGGGAAAATGGCTTTAAACTGGAAGAGATTAACTTCAGAATAGCTATCAAGAGGAAATTCTTTACTGTGCTGGTGGTGAGACACTGGAACAGGTTGCCCAGAAAAGCTGTGGTTGCCACATCTGTGGATGTGTTCAAGGCCAGGTGGGATGGGGCTTTGAGCAGTCTGGTCTAGCGGAAGGTGTTCCTGCCCATGGCAGGGGCATTGGAACTAGATGATCTTTAAGGTCCCTTCCAACTGTTAACATTTTATGAACTTACTTGAAGCCTGTGTATCCTTATAACAAACTTAGCAATTAATCCCCCTACTTCTTAAGAATTTTAATTTTTATACCTGAGGCTTATACTTTGAGTTTTAAAAGAAGGAAATAATTTATTTATAACTTACCCGGTTTCTGCTTTCAGCAATTGAACATAGGCTTTCTTTCAGTCATGACTTCTTTGCTTTTCAGAAAGTGAGTTTTTCTGAGGAAAATGTGGTTGGCTAAGAGATTTGCTTTTCAATGCTGAAACATTTGAGTTTAGCTGCAAATGAAAGTATTAGTTGTGACCTAGCTTGTGTGTAGTTCTACAACAAAATCTTTGTTGTTTAGTACAGAGCATGAGTATGTGTCTATGTTAGCAATTTTAGGACCTATTTCTACGTTCATAATTTTGCATTTTCCTGGTCTTTGTTATGTGAACTTTTGGGTGTTTATGTAAGGATGTATCTTTCAAACTCGATTATTCAGTGAGTGATTATTCTCTAACTCTGTTTCTTTTTTATTCTTCATTTTGTCTGTATCCCTGCACTGGTAGGTGTTGGGGGTTTTCCTGCTTTCATTTCTCCTATGCCCTCAACGTTTCCTTTCTCTATTCCCTCAGGTCTTTTTTCCTTTCCTCTGTTAGGTTCATGGAATCTGAAGACTTAGTTCATAGTTGATTTACTTGAAGAGTTTTACTTCTGCTGCCTGCTGACAGTGGAAATTGCTTGGGATTCTATGATCTGAGTTTCACAGTAGATAGGCTGTAGTTGAGGTCCACTGTAGTGGAGTTGGAATGGTGGTCATCTCTCTTTCTGCATTCCCCAGAAAGCTGTTCTCAATATGTGTATTGTCTCCTGATCCATTCCACCTTAGAAATACTGATTTCTTGAGGGCCATCATAATTTTTTTTCATATGTTTATTTTGTGTGCTTCTCAAAGTTCACTGGTGTCTTTTCATTATTTCAGTGTTGAAGATCTTTTTAAGGTCTATCTTAAGATTACCTGAACACATTCATGATAAAGCTCTATGCTGATGGAGCTGTGCTTTTGAGTAAGGAAAATAGAAGCAGTTTTATTAGGTATGCTGTGCAGTCACTCTGTATGTTTAGGTCCTCTTGTGCTAACTCTTGATTTGGTGGGAGAGGACAGCAGGTGAAACAAAAACAACAAACCCACAACAAATCACTGAACTAAATAGTTCATTTTGTTCCAATTCTGTATGCTACAGTGGTTATGTAGTTACACTGTAAGTGAATTAGGAAACATTCAAACTACAACCAGTCTGTCTAGTGGGACAGATAGAAGTAGAAGTAAACTAGTTTTAAATTAAAACAGTTTCTAGTTGTTATTGAAATATTTGTGGCAACACATACCAAGTGAGTTACATAGGAGAGACTTCATGTCCTCAAATAAAAGTTGGGATTTGGAAATGCCTGTTTTGGATTCATGTAACAGTTAAATTAATTTTAAAATATGACAGCTTCCTTAGGAGATGAAGGCATTTAGTGTGCTAACAGTTCTCACAACTTCCATTATTTTATTGCAGTACTAATATGCTGATTTATTATGACCTCAAAGTATTAGAGAAACTGCCTGTCTTAGGAAGATTGATTCTTACATATTGTAAAACAATAAAGTGGAGTCTCTCCTAGAAATCAGTTAATCCAAAGAACGGTAGGTGTATAGGGAAATATGATTTTGCTCAGCTGTCACAATCAAGGCTTTTCCAGGGCTAACTGGATACTTGCTACTTAGTGCTGCTGCACAATAGTGTGCATGTGCAATTGCAGCTGACTGCAGACATTATTACATTAGCTTCATTCTTTGAGGAATAGTTGTTTGCTAACATCTCCAAGACACAGAATTAAAGTATTAAGCAGAGTAATAAAAATATTTTGTATAGGATTTGCTTCTTGGATGCTGGTACAGTGAGTGTAGGATTTATGCATTTTCATATTTTTTAAAGAAATAACAGACCCTTGTATATGATCCTTGTGGGTCTGTTCCAACTCAGAATATTCTGTGATTCTATATTATCTAGTACATGCCTTAAATGTACAGAAATATAGATAGAAAAACTTGATGTGAAGACATTCTGCTTAACAAAAGCCACCCATTTCACAGATGATTTAACTTTGATTAACCTACTCTGCTGCAACAGATTACTCAGACAACTGGAACTACACTCTACAGTGTTATTGCTAGGTGCAGCCTAATTTACAGCAGTGCTTTTCTTTCTGTCTTGCCAAAATACATCACAATTTTTATGTTAAATCAAAGTAAAAATTCAGTGATTCATTAAATCTGTTTTTAGCATTCACTGACAAGACTTTTGTTGCTATTAAAGATTGCATAAAAATAGCAGCTACTTTACTGCTCAGTTTGCAACCTTAGATCCCCTGATTGCCTGTCAGAAACAACATGGAGTTAATCCCTTAGCATATTATAATAAATATTCATCAATATGTTGATGTGACATAGAGTCCCATTTCCTGTCTTCATGGCCCTGTGACTTTTCCAAGTCTTTGCATCCTTTTTTTAATCTGAAATCATATTTGATACCCTGACAATTGAAATGGCTTAAAATGCCAGTAGATAGAGTCAATAATGAATAAGGCAGATGCAGTCAGGGAGTGCCCTTAAGGTTTCAATTTTAGGTGGCTGACTTGAAATAAATGCAGTGCACTGCTGTATCATGGGTTCTTGACTTACTAGATTGGAACTTTTTCAGAAATACTATGTCCAATGTTTCACTGTTTGCTGGGTGCTAGATTATTCTTATGCTAATTCCTTATAAATTCTGGCATCTGGCCTGCTATTAAATAAATTCAAGATGAAGGAGAGACAGGAAAAGTAATTAAAACAAACATTTCTTATCTCATTTGTAGTCCAGCAGCTTAATGGTGTGTTTTTTTGTGAACTGTGAGAAAGCTTCCTGGGTTTGGATAAGAAAGCATTCTAGTTTTGGATTATGAGGTCAAGAACTTGTATATGTGGGCCTTTTTTTTTTTTTTTTTTTAAATTTTGGGGTGATTTTCTTCCAGATCCCTTAATGAGAAAGTTTGCATTTGATTCTTCTTTAGAGAGGTGGTTTTAGATTTATGCAGTTACAGATAAATCAGTGAGATGACATGTTCAATTTCAAGTCTGATACTTTGAGAATATTAAAATAAGTGCTGTATCCTGCATTTAAATGCAGTAATATCAGCTGGCTGTATGCAGTGAAAGTACTATGAAGGAATTTAGAGCTCTGTATAATATATGCCATTTATGTTTCAAACATTAAAAGGCAGAAGCAATCAACTATGTGATCTTTTGAATAAAATGTGTAGATTAGAAGGTCATATAGCACTAAGGGGTTGACCATCTACGTTTGACAAGAATTTGACTCCTGTCACTGAAAATGGTACTTAGAATCAGTGTAGTATGACTAATGGGGGGTTGGGCTGAAATTTCTAATTTGGGACTTTCAAAGCTAGAATAATGTATACAGGGTGACCCAAACCCAAATTTCTAAATTTGAAGGCATCATTTAATTCTGCAAGATTGATTGGCAGGACAAAAAAGTGGGGTATTTTTATCTAAGCAGCTGTAATTTGAATATGTGATCCTGTATATGTTGTTCTCAGTCATGTGTGTTAACTCATATTACATTTTTTAATTAATCATTGTTCACACCTGTAGTTATTTGACATTAAGAATTCCCTCCTTTAAAATGGCCACAGGTTATACAGTTTTCAGGTTACGAGTCCGCTGTACATGTGAATCCATCAAAAAAGGAGCAGTGTCTTTCTGTTTCTTTGCGTGATTATTTTGCCCAAAAAAGCTTTCATTTTTTTTTAAGTAGCACAAAAGCTGTAATTGGCATGCTTTGTAAGGAAGTGTCAATGTGCAAGAGAGTGGAGATCACTAAGAATTCTTTTACGGGTTCTTTCCCCTTTGCACCACCGCCTCCTCAGCAGGGTCACTGAGATCACTAGCTTTTCTTGAAATGGCCATTTTCACTGGCAGGTGCATTATACCCTGTATTTTCAGATTGTTTTTCCATTCTGAATGTTTGGCAGGTTGATTGCTCTGGCTGCATTGACAGAGAAAGGGCTGACAAATGCGGTTGGGCTGGCTGAAAAGACAGTGATTACTGTTTTCCTTTGTGGCTGATTGAGGCCCTTGAAAGGAAAGATTTTAACCTTCACCATTTGGTTCAAAAGTATGAGCATATATTGAAATCATTCATGCCATTTATCCTAGTTCTGTAAACTTGTCAGAACATAAAAATCGCTCAATTTCAAGTAATGTAGGATTGGCATACGTCATTATCATTTTGATTAAGTTGGAGTTTGTATTATTGTGTGCATTATACAGTGTCATTTAAAGCTTTCTTTCCTGCAGGTACAGTTATATTTTTATTGCCTATACTATGGAGTTAGAAAGATTTTCAGACCTCTTTAAACCTATCACTATGTGTGTGGTTTGGCAGCTGGTATGGCCTACAAGCTGTATTTTGTTTGCAGGGTAAAGGCTTGTCTGTAGACCTCCTGGAGTGCTGGTAATTGCACAGGCTTGCCATTGGGAAAAGACATGATTGGAAGCAGTCAGGCAGAAAAATGTTGTGCCATCCCATTGCCACCTCATAGCAGAGAGACAATCCTTGCAGTACCATCTGGTTGTTGCTATCTAGTCAGCTGGCCTGGCTGCTGGGACCATGGCTTGGCAGCTGGTTCCCATCCCTTGACCACCCCCCCCCTTTTTTTTTTTACTCTTTTTGTGTGCATGCATGTGGATTTTGGGTTTTTTTATTTATTTTTTGTGTTAGATAACTGAACATGGGTCAGGGAGATGGCTGCAACAAACAAGCCTAGTCCCTGTTGAATACTGTCTCATTACTTGTGATGAGGCACGCAGCAGTCTCCTGCTGCCATTCCCTTATAAGCAGATGACGTAGCTGTTTAACCAATAAAAACAAGTCTTTTCATAAGCTTATTCTAGAAAGTGGATGAAGAAAAGCCAGGAAATGCATATCCCACAATTCTAAGTAATTTAAAGGTATTTTCTGGTTTACAGTATTCAAAGAATAAAATGTAGAAATGCTGAAAGTGCTGTAAGTCTTGTCAGTATTACTGAACATTAACATTTTATGTTATTCATTGCAATTAGGGAAAACACATTTCCCTTTAAGGTTCTCATTGCCAAACATGATACAGATAATGAGACTTGCATCTAGAATGACAGAAAAAATGTAATCTCTCCGCTATTATCTTTAGCAAAATTTGCCTCTCAGAATAGCAACCTGAAAGCTAATGTAAGCCATCTTCATGCCATGTGCAGACCCATTAGACTGATGGTTTCAGATCACAAGTAAGCAGCTGCTCTGTAGACTATTTTAGACATTTGATTTTTCTTTATTCCATGGCATTAATGTGTCAGTGTGTTACACAGAACATGCATCCACCACATGGTTCTGTGTGGAATCATAAATGCCTGTGAGACAGATTTCCACTTTGGATTCTTTACGATTTCCTGCATGTCTTATTTCAGTTTATGCAAGTACATAACTCAGTACAACTAATACCCAGGTGTAGACAGCATTTGAATGATATTTTAGTTTGTGATAATGTTATCCTAGGGACTACGTTTTACAAATGCAACCATTTTAAGCTACATGATACCATTTTACATCAGCTTATTTGAGATTCATATAGAATGTTACTGTTCCTCTTTAGAAACACTGACAGTCTCACCATAATGTTTCTCCTTAGATGAGGAAGAGGAAGATGATGTGGTTGCACCAAAACCATTAGTTGAACCTGAGGAAGAAAAAACATTGAAAAAAGAGGAGGAGGAAGAAGGTACAGTTCACCTCAAAACATTCCAAGTGTGCTGTAAAGAAAGCCATCAATACATTTTTAAATTTTTGTTCCATTAAGTTAAAATTAATTTGATTGACTAATTGGTATTTAACTACAAAATACAAAAATTGTTAAAAATCATGATAAATACTGTTTTTCTTTCTTGAATTGGTTGAAAGCGTGCAGTCCAGAAAATATCTGTATAAATTTTTTTTCAGCTGCCCCTCATGAGCTCACTGAAGAGGAAAAGCAACAAATTTTGCATTCTGAAGAATTTTTAAGTTTTTTTGACCACTCCACAAGGATTGTTGAAAGAGGCCTTTCTGAGCAAATCAACATTTTCTTTGACTACAGCGGAAGAGACTTAGAGGACAAAGAAGGGTAATGCGAATGTTGAATACTTTTCTGTGAATGTCCAATACTTTTAATTGAAAAAGTGATTGAAGATTAATATCTTCTAATTGTCTTTATAGAGAGATTCAAGCAGGAGCAAAACTGTCCTTAAATAGGCAGTTTTTTGATGAACGTTGGTCAAAGCATCGTGTTGTCAGTTGTCTGGACTGGTCATCTCAGGTAAAAAATAACACCTAAATTAAACAGTTTGGTTTGTAAATTGTTGTAGTTCTGTACATTTGACTCAAATAAAAGCACAGTTGATACAGTCTGCATTTGTAAATGTCCTTGCTCCGTGGTTTGCAAAAAGTAGACAGAGCTGTTAATCTTTTGTGAAAAGTAGCAAAAGGTTCATACTGTGAAGAAAGTTGGTTTTGGTTTATGGACTGCTTTGTAGAGGTAATGCAGCTTCATTAAAAAGAAAGCTTGCATAAAAGTTCTGGGTTTTACAGTTAAAAGCAAGTTATGATGGAAAGAACCAGACTAATATGTATATTAATGCTGTTTTATGAGCTAAATTAGTAACAATTGCAGTTTTAACAAAAAATTTTTCATGCCTTTATAATGCAAGGTGTTTTTCTAACCCTATTTTGGTGAAAAAACCCAAAGATTCTAGGATTATCTGGACCATTAACCAGTCATCTTGCTTACTTTGAGTCTTTTTCACTTACCACACAGTATCCAGAATTACTTGTCGCCTCTTACAACAACAATGAGGATGCGCCTCATGAGCCTGATGGGGTGGCCCTTGTATGGAATATGAAGTACAAGAAAACTACCCCAGAGTATGTCTTTCACTGCCAGGTATGATTCTGTCTTGGGAGGCTCAAGATTTTATGTTGATGAATTTGGACAAGTACCTTCCTTATGTTTGTCAATATAATAATTTAATTGGGTTGGCATTCGCTTTAACCACGTTTATTTGCCAACAGATGTTGATAGCTAGAGACTTCAGCTGAGAAGTACTATTCTGTTTCAGAATTTCTGACTTCATTCAGAATTCAGTCTTGTTTGAGAACTCATTTTGTTTTTTTATTTAAAAAATGGGAAAACTTTCTTGTATAATGGTTGAACCACAAAGGTTTTTATGTAAGGGTGTTGAGTGGGATTGCACACTACTACAGTGTAGTTTACTGAATAAAATGAAGACAGCCTGAGGAAATGGAAGGAGGATGAAAACTAGAAACATATGCATCAAGAAAAAGGCAGATGGAGGTTTTCTAGTAGTTTTCTGAAAGATAAAAACATGCAAATCTCTTCCATTATGCCAAGCCCAAGATAGCCACTTTTTTTCCATCATTTTGGAAAATTACACAGTTGAGTCAAAATTTAACCTCATGTTGTCACATTACTGTCAAAGCCCAGATGCAAAAATAACTCTGTTGTACCAAAATGTATTTCTACATTCTCTAAGAAGTAATGACTACAGGATGTGGCAAAACATTATTAAAATTTTGTGTTATTGGGCCTTCCTTTGCTAATAAACTATGCTAGGAGGAATACAGATGCATGCATGTGAAAGAAAAGAGGATGGAAAACCTCATTTTAGAATTATAAATTGAAACAAAAAGACTGTTGAGGAGTTACAAAAAGTGCGTGAATCCTTAAGTAACTGGGCAGTGAAATAATGTACTGAATAAATCTAGGCAAAGAAGTTGTTCTGATATTTGGCCTCATTTTCTTTAGTTTTAGCTGTAGTGTCGTCATGTGACTGTGTATTTTGTTGTTTTTCTTCCTTTCAGTCAGCAGTGATGTCAGCTACGTTTGCAAAATTTCATCCCAATTTGGTGGTTGGTGGCACATACTCAGGCCAGATAGTGCTGTGGGATAATCGCAGCAATAAGAGAACCCCAGTGCAGAGAACTCCACTTTCAGCTGCTGCTCACACGGTAGGAGGTGAAATATCTTCAAGGACTGTGCCCTGTTGAGATGTCTTTAATGTCTAGGAAATTCTGTCCAGCGCACTTGATCGGCACTGCTTAAATGTTTATGTCCATATTTTGACACTTAGGATCCAGGCTATTCATAAAAACTAGAGTGTCAGAAAAAACAAGTATCAGTTTTATAGGGGAGTATTATTTGTATTTTTGATTGTGATCAATCTTTTGTGGTCTGTTAAATGGTGAAGTTGTATATTTTACTGTACACTAATTATACCACAACTGTTTATTCCTTTCTTATAATATTTTAGGTAAATTCCTTTCTGATAATATTTTGTTTCTTAGCACCCAGTGTACTGTGTAAATGTTGTTGGGACCCAGAATGCTCATAATTTGATTAGTATCTCAACTGATGGGAAAATATGCTCTTGGAGTCTGGATATGCTGTCCCAACCACAGGTAAGATAACTTCGGATATATATAGTATCTATTCCAGATTTATATTTTATAAATAATTCAGTTAATCTAAGAAACAGTAATCAACATTTTCCCAACACATAGAAATTAAGGTAGCTTAATATTTGATAAAATATTTCCCCACCTGTGGAATCAAATACTTTCTGTAGATTCTTTTGTATATTTTTGGTGCACTTGCATTAGTGGTGAACACAAATGTAGTAAGACAACTTCCTTATTCCTGCCCAATCTTTACAAGTAAAATAAAAGCACTCCTATTGTGAAATCTAAAGGATTTTGTAGCTGTTAATACTTCTTATAAAGTAAGTTGCTGATACTTTCACTACAGGATAGCATGGAGCTGGTTCACAAACAATCCAAGGCTGTGGCTGTTACCTGCATGTCTTTCCCTATTGGAGATGTCAACAACTTCGTTGTTGGCAGTGAAGAAGGCTCAGTGTACACTGCATGCCGTCATGGCAGGTGAATACAAACTTTAATTATTCAAAGGAAATAAAAATAGTGAAAGGATGAGTCCCTGCATGCTTTACGCTCAAAATTTTTTTAAGTTAATATTTTCTCCTTTGCTTTGAAGGAGTTCAGAGTAGCTCTGAATTCCAGTGCACTTTTTCCCAAGTAAGAGCTTCATTAAAAACAGAAGTAGCTGGAATACTGAATTGGTATTATGAGTTGTTTGTGTTGATGAGGACAGCATAGGTCACAGTGGTTTTATTCATTTGAATTGTAGCAGAACATTCCAAACTTGGTATCCATTTTGTAGATAATTGTACAGTAACATCACACGCAAATCTTAAATTGGCTAGCCATTCTGCTGTTCAATCTGTTTTGAAATTGTCTGACTGTATCTTATCAATTGCTTTCTTAAATACAATTGAGTGTCCAAGTTTTTCATTTCAAATACACATCACCTTGCTGCACTGCTTTTTTGGTTCCAAAATACCCAAAACTGTATCACTTTTGTGTGACGTCCTTCCCATCTGTTTCCCTCCTTTTTCATCACCCCTGACAGGAGGCTATTAGGGATATATTGTTACTGGTATATGTCTGAACCTCATGTCCATAAAGTACATGCAACTTCTCTTAATTTAATGGGAGTTTTATGGTTATTCCTGAGACTGGATTTTGTTCCTTGTATGAATTGAAGTTGTAGCTATTGCTTGGAGGACAGTGTAGTTCAATGTGTGGACTGGTACCTGCTGAATGAGTCTCTTGTCCCTAAGACATATTTTGGTACTTAAGGTTAGTAGAAAATACGTGTTGAACTTAAGGTCTGTTTTCAAGCCTGGTCTTCTGTGATCCTGCTGTGGTGAAGCCTTTTGCAGTGGGGTAGTGTCCATATAAGGCAGCAGATTCTTCTTGTGGCTATATTTAAATTGCATTTCAGTGCTATTTCTGTCTACAGATGTTTGGTTTCCAAATCAATTAACCTTGGTTGTATATTCTGAAACAGCAAAGCTGGAATCAGTGAGATGTTTGAAGGACACCAGGGACCAATCACAGGTATCAACTGCCATGCAGCAGTTGGACCTGTAGACTTCTCACATCTTTTTGTCACCTCTTCTTTTGACTGGACAGTAAAGCTTTGGACAACGAAGGTAACTTAGATAGTTCAGTGGTTTTCTTCATAGCCCATGACACAAGGTGGTGCTATAATGTAAGCTACTTAAGGAAGTTCACTAACCTGAAACCAAATCGTGGGAAGTTCTGAGGTTCTTTGCTGCAGTCCTGCAAAGAGGAGACAGCTGATGAGCAATACTAAGATTAACAACATAAAACTTTGCTTTCAGCTTGTACATCATTTGTATACTTCTGATCCATTCTTTTCACCCTTTTGCGCTTTGTTATCAACAATGATTACAATGTAATCAAATGTAAATCCTGCTATAAAGTCAGTTACTTCATGTATTCATAAGGCAAATGTTTTGCTACAATTTTGTGGAGGACTAAGGGACAGCACCAAAACTAATGTCAGTTAAACTTGATGAGGCTCAGAGTTGAAATACCTGTCATTTCCATTGTCAGAATTACTTCTTTCTTGGTTAGTTTGATGCCCTGAGGAATGCAAAATGGACAAAGCAGAGTTAAAATTTTCCAGTAATGGTCTGAAGTGCTGTCACTGAATTATCATTGGCTTGCTTTACAAGATTCTTAAAGCATTAAATTTTCAATTTACAATATGGGCTTGCTATTGATTGTTTTATAGTAGCAGCCAGCAAAACGGCTGCATGCTTTGGGAAGCATACATTTAATAATAAAGAGCATTGGTTTTGGCTGATTTTTGTGGTGGCTATTTTAAAAGTAAGTCAGAATGCAAATCACTTTTTACTTATTGCTGATAATGGTGTTGAATTTCTATCTTTTGCTTTGCCTGTTAGTTTTATAATTTTGAAATGTAGGGTGCTGGGTATCGCATGGTTCTCTTTGCTTTTTTTCAGAATAACAAACCTCTCTACTCCTTTGAAGACAACTCAGATTATGTTTATGATGTGATGTGGTCTCCAACTCACCCTGCCTTGTTTGCCTGTGTGGATGGGATGGGCAGGCTTGACCTGTGGAATCTCAACAATGATACTGAGGTGAGGAAGTCAGGTTAACAGTCAAATGCAACTGGAAAATTGTTTGTACTCTTAAAAAAAAAGAAAGTCAGGAGTTTACCATAGTTTGGCTTTTTTTTTTACTGTAGCTTGTTTTTTTGTTGTTCTTAAATATTCTGTAATCCAGTAGTTTCTGTATAATAGATAGCATTCTTTGATTACAGGGATACAAATGACTCCTCAGAACAAATAACAGCAGTAATTAAATTGTTTTACCTATAACAAGAGCGCAAAACATCTGTTGGTGTAACACTGATCCATGTTGTGAAAGTGATTATAGACCTCCAGCCTTGAGGCCTTGTCAGCCTGCAGCCTAGCAGTGTGAACAAACCTGTTACCACACACCACCATTGTTCCTATTGCCGCAGTAATACTGCAGTGGAAGTGCCATTTGTTTCTAAACTTAGACAATTGAATGTTTGGTTTTCTTTTGTGAGTTATAAACTAAAGTATAAATCTTTTCCAAGACTTCCTGGAGGTAGATCAGAGGAGAAACCTGACATATACTTGGTACTTAAATTTTACCATCTTAAAACTACATCTAGAAAAAAGTTGTAGGACCCATGTGCCAGCATGTAACTTTAAATTGGAATTAACTTTTCTAGCCTTTTGGACAGGGCTTGACCTGCCAAAACAGCTGATTTCATCCCTGCCCTCTGTCATAGTCTTTCTTGAAATCCTAGGGTGCCTTGGCACTGCCTAAAAGCATGTTTGTGCCTCCTGTCTATCAAAAGGCACATCTGCACTCTTCTTGAGAGTAGATGTTTGTACTTTGGCCGAGGGAGAGATGTGTTGTTTTGGTCATGTCACTGGTGATAGCTTAAGGCCTCTGAGGGTCTTTGTATTGTGAATAGTCTTTGATCGGTGTACCATGGACGAGCTGAAGTGTTGGGTGTTTCTGCTGATGCAGCACAGGATAGTCTAGGTGTGTTCTGTAATCTCTATCTTATGCATTACCTGATGCATTTTTAGCAATGTGTTTCAAATTGGTACAGGTGCCCACTGCAAGTATCACTGTGGAGGGCAATCCTGCTCTGAACCGTGTGAGATGGACACATTCTGGGAGAGAGATTGCTGTAGGTGATTCAGAGGGACAAATAGTTATATATGACGTGGGAGAGGTATGTATACCATGTATTTATTGTGCAAAGTATATTGCAAAACACTTTAGCAGCTTGCCTTTCACCTTTTTCTGCTGTCATTAGATAAAGAATACTTAGATTTAATTTTTATTTTCGAATTAATGTTCCCTACTAGTGTTCTATTTAGGGTATTGTAGCATAACTTTTTAGCATGCTATCTGTCATCCAGTCAAAAATAACAGCTTTATTGTAAGGCTGGTGAAATAAGAATCAATGGTTTTGTTCATAGAAATTTTACCTTCTTTGTAACTGTGGCATATATGAATTATGAGCCTAGCTTAAGAAGTACTGAACAAACAATTTTGCAGTGAAGCAGTCTCAATTTTGTTCCTACAGAGAAGTTGTTGCAAGGATGTGCACCACAGTAGTACATGACTAATTGATGAGATGAGGATATAGCATTAGTATTCACCTTTGAAGGCACTCTTAGATGGAGATCCATAGCACAAGCTTATAATAATATTTTATACTTCAATGCAGGAATCTCAAATCCTGCTTCTTTTATTAGTTAGACCTTTTGATGCTTACACTAAAATAAAGGTAAGCTTTTCTACTGGAACCTCTTCTGAACATTCTTTAAGTGCTCTGCTGTTCCAAGTGAGCTCAGATTTATTTATCAGTAGGTTCAAGTAACACTCTCTGTGTCAACAGCAAATCGCCGTTCCTCGCGGTGACGAGTGGACTCGGTTTGGCCGAACGCTGGCAGAAATAAATGCCAACAGAGCTGACGCAGAAGAGGAAGCTGCAACCCGCATCCCAGCCTAGAGCCTTCCAAACAGGCTGCAGGGGTAGACTTGGGAATGATTGGATGCAAATCCTAAAGTGTCAGTTCATGTGTCAGTTCTAATCATAGCCTAAGGGAGAAATATACGGATTCAACAATGGACTTTGAAATGTATTAAGAACACTGAAAATCAGATCTTGCATTGTTATGTTTTATATATAAATTGCAAGCACATTCTTGGATTTGTGTAACTTTTAATACAGTTAACTTTGACTCTGCAACGATCTTCCTTTGCTGAAACACTAACCTGGTATAAATTTGCTACTTGGCTTCTGTAAAGTCCAATCTGAAACAGTATCTTTCTGGAAAGTAAAAGTTCTGCTCCTAAAACTTTCTGTATTACAGACTAACCTTCATTAGGTAGTAAATCTCTGAAGCATTCTTTAACTTGAACTCTTCAAATGACCCATGGATATGCATGCATATGTTCCAAGTTTCATTGTTTATATATAGATAAGACTCAGACTCTGGTAGTGGGTAATATATGTGAATAAAAATTTGTCTGTAGTTACAAACTTACTTGATAATCAGACCTGAATTAATGAAATACATATTTAATGTCAGTTTCCTTTTGTTTGAATTGATGCATTAAAAAGTGAGACTGATTCATAAATAAATATTATACAAGCACTTGTCAGCTGCCCTGACCTCTAATCTGTGTGCCTGCAGTAGTTTAAAGTTTCTGGGAGCTGATCCTTTTGTTTTACTACACACATCACTGCGTTGTTTTCTACCTCCAAACACCATTTACTACCATGGCAATTGGCCAATAGCAAAAAACTTACTGTTATCAGACTTTCCCTTTTCCAAAGGATAAAGAACTAGGTTTTGACTTAATTTCTATAGCATGGTGATTTATATTCTGTTAACTACAGACATGCTACTAATTTTCTGTACTAAGTTAAAGATTTTTATTATTACTGATTTTTAACATTTTTATTGAAACAAAACTTAATAGCTTGAAACAGAACAGTTGGAATTTCTGTTAAAGGTTACTTTTTTTTCTTTCCTCGCACATGATAAAGTTTTCTATCAAGACTGGTTGCATAGAGAGGCTGTTGCTTGGGTTTGGTTTTTTTTATTTAAATAAATACTGTGAGTTGTACTAATTAGGCACTAATCAGTTTTGAAGCCTTTAACTTAGGACTCTGCATTTGTTCTCAATCTGTTACAAGGTTATCCTTTTGCCGGAAGAGCTGGTTTTATATGCTTAAAATGGGAAATAGGTTTATATTCCTTAATCAGTTTTATGTCCAGAAGTATTGTCATTGTTTCTTCATTGTTTGTGTTTTAACTTTTCTGTTTTGTTTTGGGGTTTTTTCTGTTTCAGTTTTTCTGTTTCTTGTCTCAGTTCTGTTATGAGCAGCTTATAGAGACACAGCAGTAACAGCAGTTCTGCCTTCAAAAAGTTTTCTTTTTTGGTGGGTCTGGAAGTGAAATGTGTTTGGGGTTCCATTGGTGGTGGCATTTCAAGAGTGTGTGTCACTCCCTTTTCAATGCAGCCCTGCTGCTCGGGTTGCAGACATTTACCCTGGGTGTTCTCCTCAACCCTACAACAGCACCCCTCTTCAGCTGAGAAGCATGTGAACGATGTGAGAACAGGCACATCATGAGATGGATGGTTTGTACCTTTAGGCACAAGAATTCTTAACAAGCAGAAGGTCTGTTGGTTTGATGGTTTTGGAGGGAGGGGGTGCTTGGGCTTTTGGTTGGTTGTTCTTGTGGGTTTTTTTACTGAGATGACTTCTCATTAAATAATATATTTCCCTCATACTTTTATTTTTAGAAATCCAATAGATAAAGCTTTCTTTCAATGACTGTTACATACATGCAGTTCATATCACATTAGTTTTGTGTAGTTTCAACCTTCTAATAATTTTCAATTATTAAATTCAGTACTGCTCTGTCTTTATTCCTGCTTGTGTTCCTCCCTCACAGAATAGTTGAGTACAGATTAAAAATGTTGTAAAATCCATACCTGCAGTGCTGACACCCGAAGTGATGCTAGATGCTGTAAATGATCATTCTGGGAGACAAACTGTCCCATTTTGGAGCTGTAAAAAATACAAATGCTGTTGTGCAGTGTAAAGTCTTCTAAGGCCTTGATCCAAGTCAGTCAACAAGCTGTGACTAAGATTAAATGCCAGTGGGTACCCACCATTTTTGTCTCTATTTAAGAAAAGCACAGGACAAAATACATAGATACAAGAGAGAGTTCCTGTGAAGCCTGTCTCTATCCAGAAAACACTACAGAACAAGAAATTCCTTAAACAGAATATAACAAATAAAGAAGGAAGCCTTCTAATGGGGTTATTTATATTCATATTGCAGAATAGTGATCAAACTCCCAGGGTCAGTGTATTGTAACCTCTGGGTCACTAAATGTTATTCAGCACCAAAATAATTTTCATCTTTAGAGCCTAGAGCTGAAGGAGGGCTGGTCTGTGTAGCGTTGAGTTCTTAAGAAGTCATTTCTTCATAAAATGACTTAATCCCTCATGGGCCTGCTATCACCTAAGTATGAAAACTGAACCTGAAATCAGTTTATACTGCTTGGATATGCTCTACTTGAGCATGTTTAACCCTATAAGAAACATGGAATAGTAAAGATTGGAGGTTGCTGTACTTCAGTAAGCAAGAAAGGTTTCCAGTAAGGCCCACCCCTCTCATCTCTGGCTGCATGGACAGTGTAACTAATTTTCCTCCAGGACAGAAGAAATCTAGAAGCCCCTCTTTCCTCTGACATTTCTGCATTTAAATATTATATACTAGGGAAACTTTTGGCAGACATTAAGCTAGAAAGAGTTCAAGTGTTTTCTTTCTCTTATTTCCACTCACCTGTAAATGTTACAATCAGTTTTGCATATAAAAACAATACAAAAGTAAGTAGGTTTCCTCCCCCTCCACCCTGAATAACCTAATCCCATAGTAAAACAACCTAGAAATAAAGAGAATGCTTTCAATTTTTCATAAGTTTTCTGTCTTGAAAAAACAGCATTCTGAGTAATAAACCCTGTAAAAATTTTTGAGTCTGTTAGTAACTGGCAAATCTCTCATTGTGTTTTAAATATACTACCATAGAATATTATACAGTTAGTATTGCCATATATTTTGAGAGAATTCCTTGTCACAAAGTACTGCTGCAAAATAAAATAGTGCATGTGCTCATCTACTTACTGTGTTCTCTAACACTTATGAGCCAGCACATTGCATTTTAATTCCTTTGCTGTAACTAGTAGTGAAGGGTATTCCTGCAGAGGCTGGTCCTGTCCTGTCCATTTGTTAAATGGGTGCATCTGATCTTTACATTTACTCTGTGGAGGGAAAAAACCAATCCTACTGGACAACTTCCAACAAATTCAAAGAAGTGAACTGATACAAGTATTTTTAAACATTTTATTGTCACGACTGTTAACAAAACACCTTCAAAACATCTGTACATTTCAAACTATTTTGAACTGCAATACCCATTATATAAATGTATGTGTATAGATGCCCTGATGTCTCTGTACAAAGATGTACAATATGTACAGTAACATTAAATGCAAGCTGTGCAAGGCAAAGTCTAGGCTACAGCTTCATGCCACTGGTTAAAACAAGGCAAAGAACCACAGCTTCAATCAGTTCCTTGTGTGTAAATAAATAAATGCAGGTACATATGAATATTTGAAAGGAACAATTAGATTTGCAAGCTCAGTTCAGCTAGAACACATGCAGCTGACTGGAAAAAATACAGCAGTAGTTTTGTGAATGCTTTCCACTGCATCACTTTGTTCCATTGAAACACCTTTTCAGGATTCAGCTGCTACTTTGTGCTTGAGCTGAGGTGGTGGCAGGAGCTCGAAACTTTGGAAGATATAAACCAAATTTATTTTCTATACCAGCAAATGTAGCTGTAGCAAGTCTGTATCCTCCTATATGTGCAGGGTTAACAGGAGGAAGATCTGAAATTCGAGTTTTTGGGGTCGATTCTGATCCAGCAGGTTTGCTGTTTGAACAAAAAAAAAAAGAAAGGTCTTTTTATTAGTCTAGATTTCATATAAAAAGACTTTTAAATAGACTTATTCAGGCTTAAATACTTCAGTCTTTTTCCTGAATATGACGACGGTTAAAGCTGACCATAATTAATGGACTCCAATGGTGAAGTGAATGAGGTCAGACCACTACTTAATTTTAAATTGAACCCAAAAGTGAAGTTAGATTTTTACTGCTACTTTTGTAAATTTTTTAAATTTCCAATGTCATGAGGAAAATGGACAAAACTATCCTGCTACAATGGAAATACAAATTAGTGTATTGAAATAAATATGAAATAGCTCTTTATCTCCTCATCTGTTTAGAAGTAGCATGCAAGTTTCCCTCAATTATATAAGCATGGGGGGATATTTTACATTCTGCAATTTTAAGTACAGGTGCTCAAAGTCAACAAGTTTTAATGGGTCCCATGCATGAAAAAGTTTGATTTTTTTTTTCCTTTAAATGTGGCAGTTGTTTTGTGCAAGCTAAATAGCAAATACTTGACTTACAGGCCTCCAAAATCAACATAAAACCATCTCTGCAGAAGTTCGTAAGTGACCAAAGTAACACCAAACTGGGGTGAAGATCTGAACACACGAGCTGTTAAATATTACAAATGATAGTGTTAAACAAATAAAACAATTTCTCAAGAAAGAAGCTTAACATTTTTAACACGGTGTTATGTTTCTCACAATCAGATCGTGTAAATATTGCTCTGAGTCCTTAACAAAACCAAGTGCTAATGTGCAGATTTGGGGTCAGCCTTAATAATTTTCTTCTCACCTCCAGCTCCCTTCCACAAAGCCGAAGGGCCTTCCTCCTTCAGAATCTTTCTAAAGCAGTCAATAACTCCACTGTACGTTGTCTGACCAGCGCGAGCTGCCACTTGCAGTCTTGTCTTGATGACATCAGCAGGGGTTACCAAAGAAGCAGCAGGCACACCTTTTAGGAGAAACCACATTTAATTTGCACAAAGGATCTTGTAAAAGATGAAACACATCTGAAAAATACAAGTGCAAACTTTCATATTTTTTACAAGGGCTAGACATTACAAAAAAGTGCAGGTTCTTACTCCTGATGCTCATATAAACTGTTGTGTGTGATATAATAATTTTGACTTTCTTCTAAATTTAAAGGCTGTAACTGATAGTAAAGGAAATAAACTTTCTCAAAAACCATTCTCAACATCTTCTAGTGGTTTGGCAGTAGCAGTAGTTTGAAACAAGATAAAATTTGCTATTTATGTAATATATAAAAATTAGTTGTGCAAATTTACTGTATTTGTTTATACTCTACAACATATTTTGCAAATTACACAGATGATTGATTTGGGAATTGAATCCTCTGCATCCATTTGTGAAAGGTGTTGATGAGAAAAACTACTCCATAAAACCCCTATTCCACAGAAATATGTCTATACTGCTGTTTGGACTGTTCTGTAGGAGAATAGATGCTGCTTACTTCAGCAGGCAAGCCATAAAAAGACTGAGGACAATGAAGGTGTTTTACAAGTCTGCTTAGTACCAACGGCGTGATATTAGCCAACAGTGATGGAAGAATAAATCGCCACTTCCAAGGCACCACTCGGCTTTTTAGTTAAAGGAGAAAGTTTTCAGAAATATACTCCACAGTATAGAACTGTGTCATCTGAGATATTTCTGAATACTGTGAAAACTCCATCCCCTTAAGAGGAACCATCTTCTGATTTAAAATTCTGAAATTATTTCAACTTCTGTTGAACTTTTACAATTGGTTAATACTGAACTAAAAATTTTAACAAGTCACTGACTTGCACAGCTGATGATAAACTCTGAAGTGTCACTGACCAATTCAGGAGGTTTTAAAGGAAAACAGAAGCACTCTAGTTAAGCCTGCAAGCATACACAAATAGCAGCCATATACAGATTTTCCTTTCAGGCAGATCCCTTCAGACTGCATTCTTCCCTGCTGCGCATGTGTACCAGGAATTGAGTAAGCAATTGAGAATTTGAAATTTGCAATTGAGAGAGGTAGATTCCTGTACATGCTATAAAACTAGGCCTATGAGATTTACATACATTTTTAATAGGGCCCATCACTTATGATGAGCAACACAGAAACACTAATGAAACAAAGAGAAGCTGTGAAGTTTGCAATCTAAAAAAGTCTTATAGGAGATACAAGTTAATAATATATTTTAAATTATACATTAGTATTTTATAAGAAGCTAAATAATTTTCCACTTCTAGCAGCTCTGCAATACTAAAGAATAAACAGAGCTACAAATCTGTTAGGTGTTTCCTAGGTGGCGTCCCTTCCCTCTGGCACAAGGAAGACACCAACTGGGGCACAGAGCAGGAGCAGCCAAACTCTGTTATCAAGTCCAATATGAGAAACTGCTATTGACACACAGGCACTCATGACTGGTGTGTGTGTGTGTATATATATATATGTATATATATATTCCTTACTACTGTAAAAAGTAGCGAAGGGTTTGCTCAGCCCTGTGGTGTTTCTGGACTGCAGATTCTGACACTGAATCATTCACAGCTGAGAGGCTGCATGCAGATACCTGGTTTGTCATCTGCTAAGCTCGTCCTTGGCAGTGCAGAATCTGGGGATCCCTATCTGCATGTTTAAATATCCACCACTCTTGTTCCTACATCTAGTATTTCTATACCCCTTGCCATTTAGTACAAACAACTTTTTATCACAGCTGCATATTGTCTTTATACTAAATCTGTTTGAAAAGTCTTAAAATATTTTCAATTTCAGAGTATGGTACTTCAGCTTCTTTACAAACTAATGCCCTATTTTCAGCAATTACATTTGAACAAAGTTTCTTTTCAGTTATTCCGGAATCCAAACCTGGGTAAGTAATTTTCTTCTCAGCTCTTACGATCTCTCATTTTATGTTCATCAAAGATTCAAATTAGCCTTCAACTCTGAGAGCTCAGTAACAAGTAAAACCCCATTGAGACAGACAGATCAAATTTGACTACAAGTTGCTGAGCTGCATTACGCTGTTTATCCACATTATGCAAATGTAATTAGCTCTCATCAAAATTACATCGCCTCCCACTAAGGATAACAGTGATCAAATTTAGATTAAATGAGATACAATGGTACAGCACCCTTCCTTTATATGGGGCTACTGAATGAATATTAAATATTACTCACTAAAAGATGAAAAAAAATTACTTTTAGGAAACATTCTGCAAAATTACCTGCAATGGCTCCAGCTGCAAGGAGATTAAGCCCTCCCACATGGCCAGTTTCATCAGCAAACATTAGTTTACTATGAGCATAAACAGGAAAGTAGATTGCAGAAAAGGGAATGTCTCTGAGGAAACATGCTTTGGCACCCTGACACAGAGAAAAGAGACAGAATGCAAATAAATTCTGTAAATAAGGCTGAAATTTATATCCAGCAAGCAGTCTGAGCTCAAAAAGTACAAACTCTTTTGATCGACTACATAAATGAAGTGAAAATAAAGAATATAAAGAAGAAAACAAAATGTCTCAGGAAACAGATGATACAGGGAACCTGAAAATAAGAATTAAGCATATCTAAAGTAAGTGTATGGAATGAGGAAGATTCAAGGTTCAGGTTTAATTTTGGTATGCTATACATGACATCAATCCTGACATCAGTACTTAGGATAAATACTTTTTACACACTATGTGTCCAAAGGCAATGAAGGAAGTGACAAAGATCAGTCCTTATGTCTTTCTGACACCCAGGGAAGCAGCAAGACGAGTCCCTGCAGGTCATTTTTCCCACCAAACACAAAGGCACTACTAAAATAGCCGTGATCACTGTTAAGACCTCACACTGATCATCATCTGGTTGACCAAAGAAGCTGCACTGGAAGGTTTGCAAAAAGAGAAGAAACACTGTAAATTGGGTGCAGTTTAATAAGGAAATACAATGGTCACAAATCTCATCTACAAAATTCAAAACAAAAGCTTCAGCTCTAAAAGTAAATGTGCACGTTTTTATATTTTTATTGCAGGTCTATGGACAAATCACATAAAGCCATGTTTTGTAAGTGCACAGCTAATATAACTGCTGAATTTACGTATTACCCCTTGCACTGGCAGAAGATACAGGAAGAAACACTCTTCCTTGTTTAAGAAAACTAATAGCTTCTGCTCCATTACACCTGATCTGTAATGATGGCAGTAAGTGTACCTGCAGGGAAGGAATCTGTTGACTGGCATTCTGCTGAAGTACCATACAGAACAGCCTTTTTTCAGTGGAATTTATTGACAAATCCCACCACTTAACTTCTTAAAAATCTGAATCTTACTAAACTCCACTACTGTTTCACTGCCATCAAATTATTAAGACAAAGAGAATATCCTGCTGCAAAGATAACAATAGAGATACAGGGATTCAAAATAAATATAAGAAATACGCACAGGGAAAGCTAAAGAAACTTTTCACAAAACCCCACCAAATGAAATGAGCAGTGCCAGAAGCCAGCAGGTCTGCAATACAGGACTCCCTGTAGCTTGGCATAAAAGCCCAAAGGATAGAATGGGGGAGTATTTTTTTGTATCCCACTGCCATTAATATAGAAGTGAGTTTTCTTCAGTATTCCACTGTGGGGCTGCCCTGCAGGAAGAGATTGGTTTTAAATTCAAAGGATGTCTTTGTTTTTAACAGTTTTTGTTTCAACAATATAAAAGTTTAACATAAAACGATGAAGCCACTCAAAGCAGAAGTACATACCTTATAAAGACCAAGAAACCCTAAATCTTTTATAACGGAGAGGGCACTGACTCTGGGTCCTGTAGTAATTTCTCCTGCTACCTGCAACCGAATCTTTACAATCTCCAGAGGATTAGTGAAGATGACCTGGGAAGCTCCTGCCTGCAAACCCAAAGAAAAAGAAAGTAAATTGTGTTACTAGAGCATGTGGTGACATATTGACTTTTACAAAGTGATGAGTGCCTTCACTTCTCACTGCATTGGCTGATATTCTCATGTAAAAACATATGAGAATTTAATAAAGCACCTGTTAAAAGCCCTGGATCAGAAATCATGGGTTTGTAAAAATATTTTTATAGTCCCCTGAGGTGAATTAATTCAGTTTGTCTCTGCTTTTCTCCTTGACATCACTTTCTAGAAGTCATGGCTGTGTTTAAAAGTCTATCAGATATTACAGGAAATACTAAACTAAAAAAATCATTAGACCTATGCTACTAGAGCATCAAATACACATAAAGAAGACCTTATGTTTATTCAATATTAATCCATCACCAATGTGCAGACATGCTATTTGCATTTAAAAGTGATGCTGCTTAAAAGGTAAATTTGCATTTAACAGTGTAATTTTAAATTATTAGAAAAGGTGTTTGGAGCTTTGTTTAGCAATCTGTAATAGTCCTAAGTGGAAACAAAACATAAAATTTAAATAGGAAGACTAACATTTCAAAATATGATACTAGATAGAAACATGAGTCGTATGTTTGAGCTCAGCATGACAGATTTTACTTGCAGGCAATACTCTGCTGGCAGTGTTGAAGGACTATCTTGCAAACTTCCTAGTAGTAGCGTTGTAAAGCTGCCTCTGATTCTGCAGTATAACCAAAGTCTTCCAAAGAACTGTGTTTCACATTTGAGAGAGATTCAATCTGACAGTTCAGTTTCAGAGTTTTTAAACCTGTTTAAAATGACATGTTTAGATTTCTCCTTGGTTTGCTGTAGGTACTACCATTCACTTCTGAAGAAGTGTGTGGTTCATCACAAACCAGCTATATTTTACTAAGCTTGTTATCCTCCCCTCTTCCTAAGCCACCTTTTTTCATTTAAAAATTAAACCCACTTCCTTAAAATTTGTGGCATATAACCACTTGAATACAGCCAATACAGCTTTTAAAAGCATTGCTTGCACAATATAAAAGCTCCTCTTAATTCTGATCTATTCCTCCAACCCATCAAATTTTAGTGAAGTAGACAGACGCAGAATATCTGCAATTAAAATTTTTTACCACTTCTAAACTACCCAGGAAATGAACTCTTTTTGCGATGCTGGGGGTGTGGTGATGTAAAACCAATAATCTGATCCAGCACCTCCTGGACAGCCTGCATGGTGTGCTCTGCTAATTGATTCACTACTAATGAACACTAATCCTTTCTGCCTATAGCACAATCTTCCTCTCTCCAGCAGCAGGCAGAATGAATTTGAGATTAGCCCTGAAGCACAGTTTAGAAATTAGCAATCTGAATTCTTCTAGCCTAGAGACAAAAGAGTATTGCAAACCTCATCAGCTCTTACTGAGAATGACCCAGCACTTTGGCAGTATCTACGGGCTGGGGGCATGAAGCAGCAACACCTGCACTGACCAAGCATCCCATACTTCACTGAGCCTTTACTGAGCACTGACAGCCTTTCATTGCAAGCCCTGTTTATTACTTCACTCAATATTGACATTTAAAATCATCACTGCAACAGCTTTACTGAGGCACCTTGACCCAAGCAGTGGGAGATCAACCCCTGCTTTTGATTAATTATCTCCACTGTAGTAATTACTGTCTTTAACACTTCCCACTCAAATAATCAGTCTATACAGTTAATCTTAATTTTATTCCATCACTTCTTCACCTCTCTGAAAGAAAATCAAAGCCTACATTTTTGTCGACATTTGTTGCTACCATCAGGAAGATCACTAGAACTCCCAGACCAGCCAAAGTGATTCCCATCTTCTCTGTTCCTTGATTTACTGCATTGTGTTTACTCACTTAACTGACACCACTCATGTCCAAAGGCATTCTTCAGACCCTCTTAATTTCCCATCCCCCTTTTTTACTTTCCAGTTCACACACACCTATGCATGCAAGATGAAACGGCTGTCTTGCTAGGCAAAGTTCCAATCTAAATAAAATTTGCATCTGGCAAGTTCTGTTAACCAATTTTTTTTTTTGTTTGTATTGCATTAAGCATAAAGCCAATTTCAAATGTTTAGCATTTCCCTGTATCATTAAAAACAATTATATTGGTAGTTAAAATGTTAAGCAGCATGTTCTGGCTACACAATACAATGGACCACACAAAAAATGCAAGTAACTTTAAATTAGAACACTAAGCTAGAAATTCACTCCCTCTAAACAATTACCAGCTACCTGCCTATTAAATATGTATTATTTTTTTACATGTATATGTGCAATTCCATTTTTTATTTTTAATGTTAAAAATCAGCACATCCTGCAGAGCAGCCAAAATAACTCTTCCCATTTGCCTAACACCCACCACAGAAACACAAATAGGCCAATTTGTAAACATTTCTATTTTCTACCCTGAATTCAATCTTCCTACAATTAACATCTTCCTCTCCTAGGTGCACAGCTACCTACCTTTCTGTTAAAATCAGCCATAGCCCTCTTCTGACACAGAAAGTGTCAGAATTATACATACAATGTTACAAATTCTATATAGTTAATACAGAATTATGTATTCCAACAATACTAAAATATGATTTGGCGATCAGGTTATTGAGCAGAATAAAACACAAGGAAAACCCTACACTTATCAGTAGAAAACCCATTAAAAAGCTCTTTAATTACATCAAGACTTCGATTGTTGAGTACTTAGTGTTGACAGACTGCTCAACAGGCAGCTTTCTCAAAAAGAGCTGTAACTACATAGATTCCCAGTTAAATACTCTGTTAGCAATATGTCCTTCTATCCAAGTCTTGACTTACCACTATTTTACTTGGAGCTTGGCAAACTTTTCTGCCCAGCAGTGATTTGATTCACATGAAGACAAGCACTGTGTTCAGTGGAGTGGCACTAATGAGTTAGGTCCCTCAACGGATCACAAGTACAGACAGGACAAGCATTGACTTTAATACAGAACATGTAACACAAGAAAACTCTTTTTTTCACTGTGTGTTTTTTCAAGAATGAATGCAACGGTTGTTTGCTTGTTTGTGTTTTCTATTTAAGTAGAAGCAGCCTACCTATCTGACAAAGAACACGTGAGGCAGAGGAGAGTGCTGCCTTGGGGAGCACAAGAGCACTCTGCAGAAAAGGATGCAGAGGAGAATGACACAAAGGATCCCCAAATCAAAATGAACTGGAAGCATGTAGGTTTGCAGTACAAATCTCCACGCTCCTGTGCAAATCATTAGCAATCAGCATCATTCTTGTTCAAAGCCTCTTACTTCAACTGTCAGCTACATACGTTAAATACATGTGCACGTGTATATGCACACAGAGGTATACATTGCAGTCCTTGAATTGCTTGTGGAGATGGTGCAGTAAATCGAGATTTCTCTCTCATAGAAACCTCTCTTCACACATAAATTGCAACAGACACTTTAAAAAAGGTTGACAAATTTGTTTCTGAATGGAGGTTATTCATACACATCAAAAATACCAGTAATAAAAGCTTCTACTTAACCTTAATGTCATGTAAAATAACTCTACAAGGAGCAAATAAAGGAACTAAATCTGACAGCAAAGGTTATGAGAGAAAAGATGTAGTTTGAGATCCCACAGCAAACGCCCCATGACATGCCAAAGGCTGAAGGAAATACACAAATGACCCTGCAACATGAGACCTCTTGCCCTTTCCAATTCCACCCGAGAGGCATATGCTGCAAAGGAGGAGAGGCCTATTTCAAGCCCTTCCTTCCTTCCTTTTTGAAACCACCACATCCTGGACGGCAACTAAGTCCCATAGAAGCAGCTAAAATAAGATGTTACTTAAAACAGTCTTGTTTAAAAACATCAAAAGAACTTGCACTTCTTTCTCAAGGCAAAGCTGACACTGTTCATGAACCAACAGTAAGATGACTGTCTCTCCCATTAAACAATCATTTTCTCCCTGATTTTAAATGACCACAGTAGAAATCAAGATAAAGGAGTAAAGTTTAATTCTGCTTCCAAGTTAATGTTTTTAAAGTATAATAAAAGAAGTAGAAGATCTTCAGGGTTTTGAAGGAAAAGCAATCTGACAGCTATAATTCTATATTTTTGTTTGTTAAACAAAACCATTAACATTTTATTTTTTCAAAAATAAATATTTGACACATTCCTATTTGCCTGATGAATCAATACATATTTTTGTATGTATGTATATATGCATAAATATATACAAAAATTATTTTTTACAAGTATACCAAAATATTTAAATGAAATGTTAGATTTAATGTTTATGAAAGCTTCAAAATCAGTGGTAAATTTGGACCTCTCTGTGTATGTATGTGCAAACACAAACACACATACACACATCCCGACCTCTAATTATCAACAGCTGCATTGCCTACACCTCCAAGGGTTCTCAGACCCTTTCTGCCTGGCACCCCACATCGTCTTTCTCCCTGAAGCATAAAGCAAAACCATCTTTCTGATGAAACACAATTCATCCATTCAAAATGCTAAGCAGCATGCACAGGACGGGAAGAATCCATTTCTTCCTGCGTATCTCATAGGAATTACAGCCTAAAATCACAGTATCTTTGTCTGGTGTAACAGTAATCGTGAATCATTCACATAGCATTAGATGTCTACTTCAACATTGCTTCCCAACTGAGGATGAGCAGCTGCCCTAAAGCACCTTGCCCTTCACAATGTACTCACATGTGTCATGCGTGTAAGCTCCTCTGGGAAGCACTGTCCATATCAGGCATGCACTCTCTGCTTCCCAGGCCTCTGTCGGGATAGAGGAAAGCATTGCCAAAGCCTCACTCAGTCTCCCTGCAACTCAAAGCTAATGGTAGCTGAAAACTTCAAAGGCAGGAATGCAGGTTAATCACTGAATTACAATGAAATGTAATTCAATTAATTACAGTAACAGTAGGGAAAGAAAATGTTTGCTCTGAACATGTGTAAATGTGGATAGTGCTGTTAACGATTAACAAACCAGCATACTTCAGGCAGGTAGGAAAATGGGATATCAGTTTCACCCATCAGGGACAACAGCCCTTTCACTGACAGGTATGACCTGACTGCTGTAACTGAGCTGCCCTATGTAGCTGCTCTGCAGTTTTCAAATACAGCTACAGCTTGAAAGCAGCTGGGAATATTTGGGCTCTGACAGAGCAGATCCTACACTTCCCAGTGGCATTTACACTGCCTAGCAGACAGCAGGTAGGTTTAAAGGAGCACAGGGCACACGCTGCCTGTGGGAGGTCCCTGCCCTGCAGTAAGGAAGGAAAGACAACAGACATGCAGCTGACCATATAAACAGGCCACTGCCTGAGCAAAAGTCTTTGTTAACTGCTGTGAGAATGAAATGTTTCCCCTTACTGGGAACGCGAGTTCACTCCATATGCTTACAGCAGCTGAGAATAACTGGAGCCTGAGAAGTAAGTTTTGGCCAAAGCAGTTCAGTCTCTTGGTGTTAGCATTTCTGGAGGAGGGATGTGCCTGTGAGTGGCCCCTTTGCTGGACAGTACAGCTCTACTTGCAGATACTCCAGAGCTGAGCATACTGACCAGCCTACACAAGATCTCCTGAATCTCTACTGTCTTAATGTCAAAGGTTTCACCTGTCCTCATGTGTGGGTCTTAGAAGACTGTAACACCACACATAAGCTTTGATACAGCACTGCCATCCAGAGAGGAGAATTTGCTATGCCTGCTGGAACCTTTCCCAAGCTGCCTCCACTTCCTCACAAGAATTCTTTTGATTGCTGTTTGAGGACTGTGGCATGCACAATGTGCTTCTGTATACCTTGCAAGAGGGAAGGCTTTCAAAAACATGGGAGGTCTCTGCTGTTAACTCTGTAAAATGGCTGAAAATATGCCTTGCTCATCTTGTTCATCCACCAGCAGTTCCATACCAGAAATTATCAAAAACTGCGTAATTCCTGTTAATGAGGAGATAGTTCAACACTAAACACAGGTGAGTGAGAGTCAGAGACAGTAGTAAGTACATCTCTGAGAACTACATGCAGGCATAATGCTATTTCTTCTGATGTTATGACAAGGTGAAAAAGTATGTTTTAATTTTACCCTGTACTTATAGTGTACTATTAGCAAAATAGTTAAGTGATGAACAGTAGGGTCACAAAGAACCAAGTTACCCAAATCCAGATGCTGAAAATAATTTTGGTTTATGTAAAACCCAAGCATTCCCACAGTATCACACCATTTTGTACTAACAGAGAGAAAAAGAGAATAAAGGAAAAATGAAAGGTAGCATCACCCGAACACAAAGCCTTGTGTGGCCCTGCAAGGAAATGGACTAAGTGTACTTGTGGCACTCCCTTGGATGTAACTGTTGGTTGTGCCCCACAATATTTTGTAGAAAAACAGAACATAATAACACCAAAAGTGTGAAGACCAACATTATTTCCAAATAAGTCAACATAGAAAAGAGCTGTCGCAATGAGAATGAAAATCAGGTCTGTGGACAGAAAAAGAAAGACTAATATCAAATTGATCCTTTTTTAGCCAACTGATACTGTCAGACTCTTAATCTTACAGGCTTGATAACAAAGATTCTGGTATTTAGGAAGAAGTGGAATTGCTAAAATTGAACTAACCAGCAGTACTGACAGAAAAACCTTCAACTGCTAAGATATCAGATGATCCAGAGGAAGCTTATGAAGTAACATCCCTCAGGTTGCTAAACTGCAGCCCACCCCTCTTCTATAATTTTGTTTAAAATTCTCCCAGATTGAGTGAGATTAATATTACCCTGAAAAAGGAGATAAAAATATCAGCTAAGACAGTCAGCTAGAAGAAAGGGCTGTGTTCAGATGGACTACAAATCTGCTCACCTTTGAAAAAAAATCCAAGTTTCTGAAAGCTTATCTGAAACTCAGTTTCTCCCCAATTTTTATAAATTCATTACAGTAAGACAGTGAAATTATTTTGAAAAAGGAGTATGTAGCAGGAAGTGAAAAAGCCCCTAATGCAGATTCAATTTAATGTTATAATAAAACTCATTATCAGATGCTTGATTTTAATTATGAGTTTAAGCACAACACAAACACTAATGAATTATATTCTCTTCCGTTATAAATGACCTGTATTTGCTTTCTGTGTTACTGAGCTTTCTAGAAAAAGGTTAGTCTTCTGCTAGCTATACATGAGAGCTGCTTTCTCACATTTCTCAGAAAATAAACTTTGTACACTGACAGGTGAAGACTCAAGCATGTACCAGGCTGCCAAATTCAATCAGGCAGAACTATAAGCAGCCTCCCTTCAGGGCTGTTTCTTTGAATTAAAAGTTTGCAGAGGTCAACAACCTTTCTGCCCCAGGTTTTCTTGTAAGCCGAGGAGGTTTTCTACCAGCCTGTCAGCCTACTCGACTGGAAGTTATTAGTGTTCTCTGCTACAAAACAAACCTAACTCAAGCCTTAAACATATTATAGGGTTAACAACTGTCGGGGAATCCCACAAATTTAATTAGCCAATGTGCAAAACCAAAAGAAATCTATCATCAATATCAATTCAAACCACTTACAGATTGCTAAAACATCCACTGAATTACAGACCTCAATTTCAACAAAAACATGGCTTGTTTTTTAATTGTATTTAGATGAGGGATGAAATTAGCACCTGGACTAACACAGCTACATTTTATACAAAATTTAAACAGACAATCCACTCATACCTGTTACCTGAAAGGTAAGGCTATACTGTTCATCTTTTCTGTATTTTCACAAACAGAAAAAAATTGCACATGCAGCAAGTTGAAGAGTGTATTTCTTTTCTTTCTTAAAATCTACAGCAAGAAATAGATTTTCTTAAACCATTCCAGACATCTCTATCCCTACCCTGAAGGAAACTCAATCATGCCTATAATCCACTCTCAAGGAACACCTGTATCTTCCCAAACTAATGGTGAATGGCAACCCAGCAGAACACATAGAAAGGGAGAATAGGCACCCTGTTCTTTGGACTTTGTGAATAAAACCACTGCTGAAACTGAATGTTACAAACTGGGCCAAAAGAGCTGTTTAAGCACATCGTTCCAAGGGAACTTAACTCAGAAGTATGCAAAGCCTTCCAAACAGAAAAAGTACTTTTTTTTAGTTCTCGTGACTGGGAGAAAAAAGAGCACTCCTGTTCAAATCGACAAAGCACACCCATTAACTGTCATTCCAACTATTCTGCACATGACCAAGAATCAATTTTTCCTAGTAATACAGGACAGATACTTACACAGCCTCCAGCAAGGACCTCTGCAGGGAATGGAATGGAACCATCTTTCTTAGTAAATTTGTCTCTGACAAAGTCATTAACCTAATAAAGATACAATATATTACAGACTATTTTAAGCTATTTTTCCTTCTTATTAATACATATCAAGTACATCTGTAGCCATATATATTAGAATGCTTGTAAGTGGTCATCTTTCACACATTTTAGGAAATAAATCCTGTGCATGTTAACAAACAAAAGGATGCCAGGGAGTTAAAAAAAAAAAAAAAGATACGTACAGTTAGCTTAATAGCCTTTTCTGGAGCAACACCTATCAGCTGTGGTAACAAGCCTATAGAAACAAAGACATCATAAGGCAACATTATCTTCCTAATAGAGAAACCAGTATTTTACAAGTGCTGTACAGAAATGCCTTTCTGCACAGGGGATATCCTTTGAGGTGGATGGCATTTAAGTATGGAATGCTGCTAGAGCACCGCATATTCATACCAGTACAATTTCATATTACAATTTCTGTTGAAAATGACAATGAAATGGGCGACCAGATCTGCCCTCCTTGACCAAGTCAAGCCTGCTGCTGTTGCTGTAGAGAAGGAAAGAAGTTTAAGGACCAAACATATACCCTGGATAAGTCTACTACATAAAGAGTTTGTTTGACTTTTTTAGACCCTTAGAATCATTTTCCTGTACAGCTTGCAATGACTTTTCAAAATAGGACAGTAATTGTGAGATATACATGACTATGATAAATGATCAACTCGGTTCTACTTGACTCACTAACCTGAGTTTTCTGAAGACTTGAGTCAACTAAGGGCATAAAGGACTTTCTCTTGTTCAGTTCAACGTGGTAGCATGAAGTTCTTTAAACCCTATTACTAGTAAACATTTTTTAACTCACTTAGAGGGGGTATTAGTGGACAGAAACTGATTTTAGCAAAGCCCTTGCCCCTGGAAAATAGCTGCTATCAAAATGAACTGTCATTTGACAAGCGCACATACACTTTTCTAGGAACTAATAGGTTTAAGAAAAAAAATCAGTAGATGGCAGTCTTAACTTCCTAACATAACACATCATAACAATATCTGGTATTCTTAAATCCATCTTCTCCACAGTCATTTTGGCATATATATAGATCACAAAACTTACAAGAGTTGTTTTGATTAGATATGGTCACTCCCTAAAGTTATTCCATGGTTATGGAATATCATTTTGTCAAGTGTTTGCCAATTAACTAACGAAAAAAGCCCCACAGCAACAAAACTGTACTGATGATGCTTTCCATTATTCATTAAATATAAAGAAATCATAGCTAAATATGTTAAATGTTCAAAATTCCCAGAAGCAGTCAGTCTGCAGAATTTTTACACTACGTCCTTAAAAGGAAGCTCAGAACAAAGGTACCTTAATAGAAAGTGCAGCAGTTAATATATGCAGTGTGGTGTTTTCTTCCAACATAGTACTTTCTGTGCAATTTACAGACTTACTATGCCGAGGAAAGGTAGTTATTAAATACAAAGAAAGGTTGACAGTAACAAAAAGAAATCGTGCCCTCCCAGCCTAAATTTCTGATCTACCATGAAAAGACAATCCAGTTCTGCAATGCCTACACTTAAAAAAACCAAAACCACCAGACAAAACACCACAAGACAATCCCCCCACTCCCTTTTTTTATGTAGCTGAACTCATTGGGCACACACATTTGGTGTGCCAGAGAACCTGGGACACTGCATGGTCTAGTGAGGGATCTGAGAAGAAACTTCATTAGTTTTGAAGCTGGATACCGAGACTCAAAAGCGTCTTTATTTTCTTGACCAAAACTTGTAAGTTTTTATTTAGAATTATGACATTTCCAGTTTGTGTTCAGTTCTATTTTTTAAATTAAACAACTACATTGTACCATAATATTTCAGTATAGATGTACTCTTATACTACAATACAATCAGGACAATCCAGCTCAGAAACATAAGAACCCAGTAACAGACCCCTAGTCAACTCTGTAAGTGTTTCTGCTGTTTAGTTAACATACCTCCACAACAGACCATCTAAACCTCTGAGTCCAAATCTTAGTAACATGCTGACCCATTAACTGTAACATTTTCAAAACAACTACATGAACTTCTTATCCTAAACAATCTTAAAGACAATTATTAAACAGACTGTTAAAAAGTTTAGCAAACTGACATTCTTTCAAACAAGAAGATTTTTTTCGAGGCAAAGCACTGCTTTTGACTCATCTGGAATCATCCTTGATTTCAAAATGTTTGAGAAAGGTTAGAAAACAAAAATAGAAATAACAAATTATTTTAGATGCTGCTGTGCAAAAATGGAGCGGGGGGGCAAGAGGAAGAAAACAGTACTGTAGAACAGCACTGAAGAATCAGTCTCATAGATGTAACTCAAGGAGTATTTGCTTCTGTGAAAGATTTTGCATCAAAAACAGTAAGACATAATTTACACAGCCTACAGCTATTTCATACCTTGCACTAACATATTCCTTCCCTTACTCACTTGCAGAGCAAAATCATGAAAGACTACAAAACACTCTTTAGCCAGAACCCACAGACTTCTGCATGCAAAAACTTCTTGGACACTGTCCATAAAGGACACTGTCCAGTGTCTTCACTGACAGAACACATCACAAAGCAGAACAAAATGCTGTAGCCATCACATATGTGAGTGACTTAGATGCAACTAAAGAAACAGATATACCAATTAATAAGTACCTTGCTGATCCTTATGAAAACTGTGAAGTTCATAAAGTTATGTGAAATTACGATTAAAAATAGAGAATTCAACTAAGTATCTATTTCAGAGGGTTGGTAAGCATGTAGCCTGTACGTAAGTCACTTTACCGATGTGATTAAAATTCTTTCAGAATCGTCTAAGCTAAAACAAGATATAAAATACAAGACAGCTTTCAGCCTAACTGATAAAAAGCTGAATTCCTAACCTGTATTTTACAGTTCTATTCTTTTTTTAAATTACAATTTCCTGAGTTCCATTGTTGATATTTTAAAGTAAAATAGAGCAACATAATTCAACAGCAGCATGCAACTCCTGTTCACCAGATAAAATTACAAAACAAGTCTGACTACCTGCAAAAAGTATGAGGCGTAAGATCTGGCATCCAGTTTACAGATAGATTTCAAAATTACTGTCTTTTGTCTCTCAACAAAAAATATTTGCAGTAAAACAAATCTTTATTCTTCAGATGCTAATCTGCTCCTGATGTTTGACCCCAGCCAAAAGCTGCAATCCTCAGTTTGTGAGGTAACAATTATGTCCTCAACACTTACACCCCAAAAATTAGATCTTTAAACAAGTTAAGCAGCAAGGAGCAAATCAGTAACAACAACAAAAAAAAACCCCAGTTTTTCCCAGCAATTGTTTATGATGAAGAGTGCTCAACCTAAGATAAATACTGAGCTCAGAAATGAAAGCAAAATTAGACATGCTATCAAGTATCCTGATTTTCCCATAGTAAATTAGCAGCTGAGGTATTAAAATTTTTTAAAAAGTAGCAGAAAATTACTAACTTGATTTTTTTTTTTAATTCACTTACCTCTGTAAAGACCAAAAAAGCCTTCAAAACGCAAAACCTTTTTAAAGCAGTCAAAGCTGTTTTTATACATCAACTCTCCTACGACTGAACCTGTGGAGCGCTGATTCTGCATACGAGTTTTCACCAGATCTATGGGATATACTGCAGTAGCACCAACAGCTGTAAGAAAGCATTTGGAGTATTATTTCTGCAACATCATTGTTAGTGTAGTATATAATTATCGTGATGATTTTCTACAGCATTTATTTAAACATAAAGAATATATAAGCTGGTAAGACCTCTGATATATTCAAAGTATGAAAGAACAACACTGAAGGTCTCGAAAAAAGGTCTCAAGGAGAATGGATTACACTGTTACATAAAACAAGGTGTGTAGAACGAAGAACACCAATCTGAATTACCACTAAGGAAATCTGTTACTGGCAAAGGACTGTAGAGGGATTCTAGAACCCAAGTGACAAGGAATGAAAGGGAAGCACACAACCAAAATGGTTCCAGGATCCAATTCTTCACATGTATAACCAAAAATTCCGACTTAGATGAGATCAGTCTGGCAAAACAGTGTTAAATTAACCCAAGCTTGAAAACAGAAAGCAGAAATATTACTCACCTCCAGCAACTGAGCCTAAAGTGAACCTGTAAGCTGACTCAGCTATCTGGAGCCAAATAGGTCTGCCTAATTCACCAAAAGATTGCTGCGTGAGGGAAAAAAGAAAGAAAAAACCTTGAAAATCTGCACAGGAAAACAAAGGCATCTGTGAACTGCTTTTATAATGTTACAGAAAGAATCTGATAAAAATTGGTTACTTTATTCTAGGAGGAATAAGAAAAAATAATTACTAGAAAATGTCTATCGTGCGTAATGAATGAAGCACATTTTTCAAACACTCCTTTTAGAAAAATTCTTCCTTACATATTCCTAGTTGTGCCAAAACCAGCACACTGGTATAACTGAAACAATGATGCTCAAGAAAAAGAAGAGAGAAACTCTAAACAACTTTGCTATTTTCCATTTTGTTGCCTTTGAATTTGTAAAGCATGGAACTCCCTTTTGACTCAAATAAAATTCAGCATCTCAAAAGGAATTCAGGATCTCACAGACAGGATCTGTCAGCACAGGAAATATTTAAAGATTACATATCCATTAATGCATAGCATAAACATGAGATTTCATGTCTTCAAAACAAGCAAAGTGTCAATTATACCTAAAAGTAAACTCCACAAGACTTTTTCATGCAGTTGTTAATTTACAGAGCAATGCTGACCTCACTCATTTCAATGACATACACTATTGTAAATGTGCTAGTGTTCTGAATAATAAAGTCTGCAGAGAAAATATCTGCAGACTCATAATCATATTATTAGATGGCCATTACAAACAAGGTAACTGATAAACACGATGTGTTCACAAGCTTGCACTGTAAAGTATGCAAGATGGGCCAAATTTTCTTCCAAATATAAATGAGACAACTAGAGAAGAATTGATATCATGCAGTATAACATGTCTGGTCTATCTAAGTGGCCAAGATATTAACTGTTAAATTCCATAGGAAAGCAGATACTAAAGTCCATTTTCCAAACACAAACCTGTTTTTCTTAAAACTACCCTGTACACTGTTAGCAGCTGTGCTCCCAGCAGCACAGCTGGAATTTCTACAGCCCCCAGACTACCACAGGAGGCTTTGCTCTGATGTATATTAGGAATTTTCACAAAGATTACCACACACACACACTTCACAGCTCACTCACCCAACCAAAGTACTTTCAGCTCACCAAACCACCACAGAGAGATAGCGCCCACCTCAGCACAAGCTACTCTCTTCGGTGTTACATCGGATGTGCAAAAACCTGCCTTTATTGCATAAGGTTACACTGTATATACTCAATGTACGACAAAAGCCTATGAGGTCAAGGCAAGATCATTACCTTTAAAAAAACATGGATTATATTTTATACCATTTTTTCCACTGAATAAAAAGGTACAGCTAAAACCACTTCCCTCCACAAGACATTCTCCTCCCCCACAATATACCTTAACAGAGAAGAATAGAGAAATTCTAGGTAGCACCAAAATTACACACTGCACACGAGGACCAGCATAAAAAAAGCATAAATCAAATGTACTGCCTTTACAAGCAATAGAAGCAATAAATTCAAGGAATATTCTTATTTTGTAAAACCACTATGATTTCCTATTAAAAAAAAACCAAAACCCACACAAACCCCCCTACAAAAGGATAATAAAAACAAATTAACCACAAAAATACATTATAATATTCAGATATATTTCTTTTGGTTTATGTAAATAAAAGACACGTGCAATAATATACCCCAAAAAGCATTAGAAGCAGAACTAGCTCTTCATTCCACAGAAATTTTCTCCTAGTTTAGCACACCTGCTGCCTTTCAGCTGTTTTAAGATTTTTTCTTTTTCCTAAGCTTCACACAGTTCTCATCAAAATCCAATCATTGCATTTAGATATTAATCCTAGTGAATGCATCACTGAATGTTAAAAATCAAATTCTTTCTGAAGGAAATGTCACTTTTATATTATTAAATAAGTGTTCACAAAGTTTTCCGTTTACTTGTGTGCTCAGATGGATATGTAAATGAATGTAATTAATGCTATAGCTTTCAAATCATGAATATTTATAAAGAGAAAATTACTGTAGCTGTCATCCCCATAGGATATTCAGCTGCTAAGCTTCAAAAAAATTTTACACAATGAAAAAAAATTGACAATAAAGTGAACATGGTTGAAAGCAGGCTAATTTTCATTTCTACCAAATCTATATAGAGTGATTTTATGTAAAAATTTAGATTTTTATTTACAAAGGGATTTTTAAATCATATAAAACTGATTACAGAATTGGTTTCATTTCCCAGGGACAGCTGGACTGCACTGGGATGATATTTACTCTTCATGAACTGATATCTTTCATTTTGTCTACATACTTAACTTACTGTTAATATAGGGTTCACTTAGGATACAGTCTAATCAAAGACTGTTCCTTTTAAATGAAATAAAATGAAATTATTTTGCTTTCTGGTGTCTGGTTTTAACACAGAATGTAGAATAAGACGAAAATATAACATATTACTTCAAGAGTGGGAAAAGAGTATATTCTGTTCTAGTGGTGAGTGAAGCTTTTATCAGTGAGTTCATTTTAAAACAGTGTCAAGCTACAAAGGTAGTTGTGAAAAGTAAAATAAGTCAGTATTTTTTCTACTCAGAAAGGTGAGTACTAAGACACTTAATAAAACCAAAGCTGGCTGTAGAATGGTATTACAAAACTTCATCGAAAGTATTTATTAGCCTGGATAAATGTTGCATCCACATTTCTGGGTCATTCCATTCCATCACTCCTGTCATCAGGAATCCATAGAAGACTGCTATCACTAAGTAGGTTTTGGACATGTATTGACTCAGATATGTCTAACTGCCTAGGACAACAGAGCGGTGAAATTAAGAATAGGAGCAGAGCTCACTATGTTTCAGACTAATTTGTTTGAAAGAGAATCAAATTATCAAATTCAGCTCTAATAACAGTAACTAAAACAACGTAAGTTAATGTTTGGTCCTAAATCTTTAGTTCTTACAGTTGTAAAATGAGCCACTGAAGTAAGAAACAATTTATATTCAACATCCAACTGCACAGCCTGGAACTCCTATGCTGTACTACACATGTATGTCTACTAAGGAAACTACGATAAAAGCAAAGCTAGCAAACATAAATGTAAAGCTCTGGTGAAATACAGAGTTTACATTCTACTACAGTATTTTTCATCTTCTAATTCTACCCTTTTCATCAATCCCACCATATTTGAAGTTCCCTTCTACTGTCAAGATCAGATAGCCAACAAGTACAGTAAAACTCAATTAGCACTTTAGATAAATGGGTAAGCTGATAATTTCATCCTGTTTTTCAAAAAAGAACACATTTATAAGCTTTGCATTCAATATTCTTATTTTTCACTACCTGTATTGAGTTTGTGGGGCAAAGCTGGGGGTAGGGGATACAGGGGTGGCTTCTGTAAGAAGCTACTAGAAGCTTCCCCCATGTCTGACAGAGCCAATGCCAGCTGGCTCCAGGGTGGGCCCACCTCTGGCCAAGGCCAAGGCCATCAGTGCCAGTGGTAGCACCTCTGGGATAATGTATTTAAGATGGGGAAAAAAATTCCTGTGCAATGGCAGCTGGAGAGAGGAGTAAGAACATATGAGAGAAACAACTGCAGGTGCAAAGGTCAGTGAAGGAGCAGGAGGAGGTGCTCCAGGCACTGGAGTAGAGATTCCCCTGCAGCCCATGGAGCAGACCATGGTGAGACAGCTGTGCCCCTGCAGCCCATGAAGGTGCACCGTGGAGCAGAGATCCACCTGCAGACACTGTAGGACCCCACACAGGAACAGGGAGATGCACCCCAAGGAGGCTGCGACCACATGGAGGATCCCCGTGAATCTATTCCTAAAAGACTGCACCATGTGGTCCAGTCCACACTGGAGGAGTTAGTGAAGAACTGCAGCCCATGGGAAGGACTCGTGTTGGAGCTGTCCATGGAGGGCTGTGTCCCGTGAAAAGCCTTTTCTGCAGTGAACAAACGCATTCATAGTAAGGCACCCAAGTATCCATATATGCTCATATCTAAACAGGCCATTCTTCAATATGACATCTCATACCTTGTTTAGACACACACAGCCTGCCCCATTTCTATCCTTACAGCAATACACACAGCATGTTTCACTCGTCAGAAATCTGTTTAAAGCACATTATTTTTCATTTGCAAGTCCATGTAAACATTCGCTCAATTTCAATTATTTTTATCTTCTACCCACCTGCCTCTGGAGTTCTGCCAGGTTGTAAGGTAACGCACCTTCAGCCAGCGGCGCTATTCTCTCAATATCTGCCAAAGTTAAGCGCCTTTACACAAGGCAGTGAAAAGCAAATTATAGTTAGATAAAGCATCAAACATATTCAGCACACTATTCCTGGCCACACCCCACAGACTACATCTGGGTTTCAAAAAAGACACTTGTCATATTCCAATGCACACCTGAGAAGTCTGCTACACTGCATTAAAGCATGCCTGGAGATGAAGGGAGCAGGGATTATTCAGAAGCGAGTTCTTCATTACTAGCAATAAGGAATATGATATACAAACTAAACTATTTCTAGTTATTCCTATGTAAGATTTTGCATGCATTAAAGATCCATGCAAAACATCAAACAGTGCATTGTAGCCTTTTGGGAGTACTGTATTTCGCTATTTCACATGTATACTTATAACACAACAATTAATAATTGTGCTTGATATACACAATTCACTTACAAAACCCATGCACACAACAAAATCAGTTTCCATTGAATAAATTATTGTAACAAAATATAATGGAACACAAAACCTTTTAAAAATAAGACAAAAATAAGTAGTCCCAAGAAACACAAAATTACAATTGCAAAATTATAAAATTCATTATTATGTTACCCAGTAACACTGTATAAATCTGTAAGTTGGTACAGAATATCTATTTCCAGTGGTGTAACTTGTCCAAAGTGAATTGCGGAGTGTGTAAATTCCTCTGGATTTAAAAAGGAAAGAGAAATACAACAATTGTGTTATCTGTCAGATTTCCTCTTTGAATCCTTACAAATAGTTTTAGTATCATAAAAATGATGTCTATCAACAAGAAGCAAAATCCATAACGCAAAGGGAAAAGAGATCTTTAGGAGAACACCTATCCTGAAGCAGGCCTTTCCAGCACAGACCAAGTCTTACTCTACAACTCTGATTTATGGTAAGAATTCACCAAAGACAACAAAAGTACTCAAATTAACAAGCTTAATAAAATGACACCCACAATTTGTGATTCTTGCTTCTGAAGTTCTGCAAAACAGAACAGAATAACAGTCCATTATTCACAGCTTTAAGGGCAACTGACTCATCTATTCCCATCATGTCCAGACTTCCTCCTCTGCTAGCTCTGAATGACCCCAAGCTTAGGTATTCATCTGGCCAAATTACACAAGACATTCATGACATAATTGGCAAGTTGCAGTTAACAGGTCTGAACAGTAAAAACACAGCAGCCTTTTTTCTCAGTATAAATCCAAGCAAGATATATTTAGGCATCTGTACCAAAAAACATTATTGGGCAATTTGTTAGCACAATCTGGAGGATGAGAACAGGCATTTTATGCTTTCCTTTAGGGAAAAATACGCAGAGCATATGAATAAAAGCCAAACAAAGAAGAGAAGAAAAAAAACTTGGCATGCTTTTACCACATAATGGTTTAGCTGGCCCCATCCACACAGGTAGTAAAAAACTGGAGATAAAATCTGTCATAAAATGGCTACAAAAGGAATCTGCTTATGCCTGTGGCAAGACAGAAATACGGCAACCTTTCACGTGCACAGGGATTTGTTACAACTGGCATAATCTATATATAAAACCACCCATATTTTCAAACTTTACCCATTCTACTATATTCCCTGGGAACTTCCTATCTCTAAGCAACAACACATCTCTTTCAAGGAGTAGTAAAATCCTCACTATTATACTGACTTGCAGTTACTCATTCAAACTAATAAGGCCAACACAACTCCTGCCAGAATCTTCTTAATGAGCTAACTGAAAATACTTACTAACCTGTGAGGATGAAAATCACCCACAGCTAAAAAAATACCCTGCCAGTGACCCTAACCTCACATACTACTGCAGCTTCTGACTCACCTTAACCCATATGCACCACCAATTACAAAATGGACAGAAGTAAAAAATTAATAAAATGTAGGAAATATACTTTACCTTTTGTGACTTCAACATCTCTTCTTGTACCTGCTATATTACTGTATATCTTCCTAACAAGATCCATGTTATTCAAAAGGGCATTAAATGCATTGAAAAAGGAGAAGCTGACCTGATGTGAAACAGTTCCACCAGCTACCTTTAAAAATTAAATGAACACAGTTAAGTGCCTAAAGCGCTTTTACAACACCTTATGACAATTACAGAAACATCCATTTGAGCAAATTATGAAAGAATTAAAGATATCTTTCTATTCCTGTAATTTTAAGATACTTTTAATAGAACCATGGGGGGAGAATTATTAGACAGGATACTATTTTTGTGGTAAAGACTGAATACTAGGAAACAATTAGGAAATAATCATATAAGTAGATTATTATTCAATTTATCTGATAGACACACTAAAAGTATCACTGAATAATCTTCTAAAAGAGAAATGCAAATACCTACTTCTTGCATTACATATATCAATGACCATTTACTTCAAAGTCTAAAATTAGTAGATACTATAAATTTTATGGAAGACAGTATGCCTTATTAGTAAGGCAAGGCAAGATTTATAGGTAAGATATTAAGATTAAAGTTATTACTTTATCTTTTATATAGATTTCATTCTTATGTAATTTCATAGAACATACTTTCAGATTATAACTCTTATGTCATTACTTTACCTACAGATCTTGCCAAACTATTAGAGCTGTAACCATTCTACCTCTAGAATCTACATACTGATTTTCCAAAATCTGATCTGAAAAAGAAAAGAATGCAAGAGTACATAAAAGGACAACATTGTAAGTAGTCTCCAGCTCCTGAGATGTCATATATTCAAATATAAAAACTGGATACTTTTGTCCTAAATGACTTCCATTGGATTTGATGATTTTAAGGGTCTTTTCCTAAATGGTTCTACAATTCTATGATTCTTTCTGTGCCAAGTAGTTTTCCCTGCTCTACTGGAAAGTATAGTAGACTAACTCAAACTGCTTCCAATGGCACTTTAAACATGTAAACCAGACTCCCAACCTTTTCACTACCGCAGCCAAGGAATGCTGCCACGTTTCACCTGCCCACTCTATTATGAAGCTGATAATCTCTAGCACCGAGGCTGTGAGTGATAAAGAGGTAAAAGACAAAGTGGGAGAGAAGCAGTGCCATCTTAAAACATTACAGCTATTAAATACTGAATTAAAAGTTTTTTTAACACTTACTGAAACTAAATTTTCTTCCACAAATGGAGTTAGCATATGGGAGCGAATGGTAACCATGATCTCATTGAAATCCAGCCCAGTTATCAAGCCACTTTTATTTTTGTCCTTCAATGCAAAGGCTTGTCTTGCATGCTCTGACTGCAGCTCCTACAATGAATATTCAGAGATAGCAGATTAGAAGCAAATTCTGTAACTCACTCTTCACAAAACATTCACTAATTTAATATTCTTATGCTCCAACAGGCATGTGCATATAGACAATAGCATTAACTACAGTTTAAACTTCAAGGCCAGCTCAAGTAAAACAAGAAGTCTGCATACTGATTCTATCCACAGATTTATTCCTCTGCCAAAGAAAAGCCTCAATTCAACTGTAAGGAAATATGCACTTTCATGAAATTATTTGAGAAATTAACTTCACCTACCCATGTCTTGCCTGCTATATATTCCTTAATTATTTAACTGCTAGAAAAACTTCTGATACTGATCTGGAAGATGCAAATGGAGCTGATCTCTTACACATCCAACATGAAATATGACTGGGCTATTATATACTAACTTATTGGAAATTACTTGAAAATAAACAGGAGGACAGTGAAAATTATACAACATAGATTTAGACTGCTCCAAACAGCTATCACCCATAATGTCAGAAATGGTCACTCATTTCAGACAATTTTAAACTCCTACACAGACTGTAAAAACCTTGATAAAAAGATCACTGTGGAAACCTAACCTCAGGGTAATAATGATAGTTGTAAATTCTATGTCCAGAAAAAGTTGTTTCCTTCTATTCAAGCAAACAATAAAGCACATTCAGCTGTCATTCAGACCTCTAGAAGCGGCTAAAAAAAACCCCATGTTCTGACAGTAGGAAGAGGGCAAACCATCTAGCTTATGTCACCTTTACAGTAATTTCTCAACTCTCATAACCTCATGATCAAGGTTTTCTATATCAGGGTACAACAAACCTGCTCTGACCCAAGTCCCAAACCCCAAGAGATGGTGTTAGACCAAACGAGAAAAACAATCTTATCTAAAAGGATGGATAATATCCAATTTGTGTACATACTGAAATTACTGCAACCCATACCAGCATTCCCTACTAAAGGTTTTTATTACATGATGACAGTGAGAGGTTACAGTATCTTACATGGCAGTATCTTGGAAAAATAAATATAAAACCAGAACAGATATTTCTCACTTTGCTCTGAGTTCCCAACAAACCATTTTGGAAGCAGGTGCAGAGGAGGGCCATAAAGATGACAGAAGACTGGAGCACTTCTGCTATGAGAAAAGGCTGAGAGGTGGGGCTGTTCAGCCTGGACAGGAAAAAAAAAACCAGAAGGCTCCTGGGAGACCTGACTGCAGCCTTTCAATACTTCCAGGGGGCTTATAAGAAAGATGGTGACAGACTTTCTAGTAGGGCCTGCTGTGATAGGGCAAGGGGTAATGATTTTAAACCAAATGAGGGTAATAAAGCACTGGAACAGGCTGCCCATAGAGGTGGTAGATGTTTTATTCCTAGAAACATTCAAGGTCAAGTTCAGCAGAGCTCTGAGCAACCTGATCTTGTTGAAGACATCCCTGCAGATTGCAGGGGGGTTGGACTAAATGACCTTTAAAGGTCCCTTACAACCCAAAATATTCTATGATATGATGAGGTATTTTTATCCTGGACAGTAATTACAGATTATGTCAAAGCATGTCTATCACTCCTCGCTTCTAAGACTGTACATACAAAAGTTTTCTTGCAACAAAGGTAGCTCTAGAAGTGCATAATCTATTTTTTCTTCATGTCTACTAGACAGGGAATTTTAAGTTATATCATGAGCTGATCATTGTATGTTAATTTATGGAATCCAGTGCAATTACCAACAATTCTGTGAACTATGAATTACAATGTAAATCTCTCCTACTTTGCTCTTTCTCCACCCTTTATAGATGACATTTTCCTTTCCTTCCTTCTAGTATTATGTTCAATTCATAATATATTTTAACTGTAACTTTTTGGCTTAGCACAAAGTGCAGTTCAACAAGTGAAATTCTTTAAAGACCCATCCCTAGAGGGTAGTTCAGCAACATCTCAGGAAATCAGATTTACCTCCTGCAAGCTGGCTGCATTTAAGACTGAACTCCCAGTATATATGTGGTAGCATGCATGCCAGTGAGAGAAAAAAAAGTGGTATTAAGATAATGCTTATAAAACTAAAATAAATGTTACAGAAGTGAAAACCTCTATATGGGATGTTTCATGGTCAATAACAACTGGCTTTATTAAGGACATTATTTTTCCCTGGTTGAGTTTAGTGTTGCTATTAAATTCCTATGACAGAAAAAGCAGACCCTCGACCCAGTTTAACAACCATCAGTAAAATGGTTAATTTCACAAACAGTATGTTTTGTCCCATTCTTTTAAAGGATGGAATACAAGTTAAAGCACAAAGAGTACACACTGCTTGCAAAACTGGTATGGAGAAAAAACAGTTCACCATTAACTGTCAGGATTAGTATCAGATAACGATTATCACTACCAGAATAAGCTCAAAATTTATAATGGTATTAGTGTTTTATTAAAAGTTAAATGAACTTCAGCTCTAACTTTGGAACAAGGTTAATAACTGACCTGAAGAAACTGAGTGAACTCTGAATAGTTAAGATGCTTCTTCCTGTTATGTCCAAAATGCAGTCGAATAAACTCACAGTCCCAGTTGAACGGGATTTGAAGATGAATAAGAGTTTGCTCAAATATTTCTTTGACATTTGCTTTGGGGAGGGAAAAACAACAAGTGAGTCTTGGGTACAGTAAATCTACAAACATTCCAGTTAGGATATAAGCAAATTATTATTTCAGCAGCTGTTTAAGAAGTGTTTTAGCTTGTTAAGAATAATTGCTAACCGAACCTTTACAGACCTGTAAAAGAACACATTTGAGACACAACATGATACTTTTTGTATTATTGCATAAAACCTTGGAGTGAGTGTTTTATTTAGTTTTAATTAAGAAGCAATTTCCCTCATACATGACAAATAAAAGCTATTTTGCATTCTGATATAAAAATCAATAGTGGTTCTCTGTCTCTGCCAGCAGTCAAATTAAGCCCTTTATCAAGAGCACGAATACCTGCACTACAATCTCAGGCAATATTTGTCATACTAAGTATGGTTTGATTGAAACTTGATTATTACAATCACACTGTCTGAATATGGCTATTGAAGATAGGTATAAGAAATGACATCTAAAACATATCATTAACTCAGCAGAAAGCACGTTATTAGATGCTTTTGATAAGGCCTTAGTACAAAAATCAAATCCTATAAAACATAATTGGTAGTCTCAGTTATTAAAATGTTTTAAGATAAGTGAAGATAGAGATGTCCTCTTTTAAACGAAGTAAAGAAAAAACCTTACCATTTCAGATTATGGAATTCTCTGCATGTATACTGTACAACTAAAATTTCAATGCTAAACATTATCTGAATTCAGTCTAAAACCTCATCTAAAAAACAGCATGCATTATTCATACACAGCACTGCCATGCTTCAAAACAAGCCTGCTTTTTGTGCACATTATCAAACACATGAACTGTGTAACAGGACATGTACCCATACCACATGAACACTTACAACACTTCCCTCACAGTCCCTGAAATTGTTTATCAACCTAATATCTGCTAACAACCAAAATAAAATGTAGCATACAGTTTAAAACAAAATACAAAGTATTTTAGCTGATAACACACCTCTTCTTTTATAGGTCTAAACAGTTTTGCTAAAATGCAAGGAGAAGCACCTTAATTATCATTTGATAACTCTATGACCTAATAACTTGTAGTAAATGTATTGCTTTCTCTGTGCTAAAGGCATGCTTGATTGATTCATTGTTTCAACAGCCTTCCTACTAGATCAAATCTAGGCAAACCACTATATGCTTTTATTCTTTCAGTAAGGAAAGTGAGGGAAATGTCCAGAATATATATCTCAGAACAGAGGTATACAAAGTAGGATTCCTTGGCTAGATCACCTCCTTCACAGTTAGACTGAGATTATGTACTCCAAGGGCAGATTATGGCTAATGATTTAATCCTTACATTATGGTCAAACACAAGAGTGTAGTCAAAAATCTACAATTTAAAGCAGTTTCCACTGCAAGGCAGGCTGAAGGATTTGTCAGGGTCAACAAGAAACCTAAAAACCTCCTATTCCACCTATTTGTAACTGTCTACTCATACCTACTCACCAGTATCAATATGCAAGGTGACGGTTAGGAAAAAAAGAGGAAGAACCAAATACATACTGCTAAACTATTTTATTTTGCCATACTTCCTTTGAAAGTCGCATCTGCAGTAGATTTATTCACCATTGCTGGAGATCAAGGAATCAAGATATGTACATTTAAATTCCCCACTTACCACTAATTCACTGCAGCTTCTGGCCAAGCTACCTAGAGTCTCCATGTACTACAAACATAAACAGGTCAGTGCAGCTCACCATGGAGCCTGCAAAACGGAAAGGAACTGTGAACAGAGCAGAAGACAGGCCTGCTTCATTGGATCTGTTGACTTGGCTACTAATGTACAAACAGGGTGCCAGCTGGCTACTACTTACGTGTATGTAAAACTGACTTCTAATACACACTGAGCTCCCCTAATGAAAACTTAGAAAAGAATGTGCTGAAGCAGACAGAAAATTTAAATAATATTTTCACTTGTTTCCAGTAATTACTTCTCTTAACCTTAGAGAAAGGTAAAAAAGCCTTTTTATTTGAAAATTTTATTTTCTTATCCATCCATTTTCCTCAAGACAGATTTTTCACTTGGTTTTAGTGAGACTTAAGCCCCTGGTGTTTTCCTAACTCTCAAGCATTTAACTGTATACTACTTAAAAAAGAATCCATTTCCTACACTTAATTTTCTTCTTCATAAAAACATTTACAACTACTCATCAGCATATCACCAGTCAAGATTCTTCAGCACATAAAAATAATAGCTAAATCAATTAACAAACTTACATTCAATAGTTCAGTGTATTGGTACTCAATGAATTCCAGAAATGGCTAACTAGCTTTAATAAATGGTATCCAAACTAGTCTGTTGCTTCTCTGAAAACTGAGTTACCTTATCCATTTCTCTTTCCCAGGCAATCTCGCACACGTATTCTGCACGTATTACAATGTCTGGGTTTGAAGATACGCTCTCATATATAATGCTTAATTAATTCCATGTTGGCTTTGCTCATGCATACTTGAGGTACAGAGCCAAAACTGTGCACTTGTTCTGAAAAACCGTAGAACAGTTTGGGTTGGAAGGAACCTAAAGATCATCTAGTTCCAATCCCCCTGACCTAGGCAGGGACACCTTCCACTAGCCCAGTTGGCTCAGAGCTCCTTACAACCTGACCTTGAGCACTTCCAGGGATGGGGCATCCACAGCTTCCCAGGGCAACCTGTGCCAGTGCCTCATCACCCTCACAGTAAAGTAACTGACCCAGTTAAACCCATGGAAACACTAAATACAATTTTCCAAAGCCACCTGAGATTCTCAAACACCTATTAACAGGTGCTAGAACTTACAACATCTACCAAAGAGCAGGGGTGCTTTCTTCACAACCTATCAACAATATCTTCATGATCCAATTTTGTTGGCTCTTCTATTATATTAATGGATATAGCCATCACAACAGCAAACTTGCGTAGCGAGAAGCAGCAAACAGCCAATCACATTTCAGAAATTATACACCTGATCAGCACCTATACTTTCACGACTCTGAATTATGATCAGATGTTTAATTTTTATTTTTTTTCACAGTAGAACCAAAGCACCGACAACAAAGAAAACAGGCAACATTAAGGTACAGATGCTGGCTTGGCTTTTTATCTCCCTCAGTCAAAACCTAGTAATGCTTCTAAATTAAGATAAACTGCAAGTGTTTCAAATTTCCAACAGAGCTATTCTGCAGGGGGCAAACAGCAAATTATTTTTCAAGCCTTTCATTCTAGTATGGCATTTTACAAAATGCATTCATTGTCCCTGTCAATACATGTTGCTCATTTACTAATGTCTTCTACTCTTTGCTCACCTTGCTGCAGGGGAATTCTTTCCTACTGAGCTGATAACTTTCTTTCCAGGCTTACAGTAATGTATTTTCTTCTCAGACAGGCATACAAGTCAGCAGCCTGATGACATACTCAACTTACCATCAGCCCCAGGAACAATAAACCTACTACTCCAGCGTACCAGTACATTACCTCTGAGGCGACACACATTCTCTCAAGATTGCTTCAGAATTTCCCCACCCAATCATTTTACACAAATTATAGATGCCTGGAGCAGCTATCTACAGGCAGCACACACATGACTGGCTCAACTTCCATCAAACATTGTTACCTATGAGGCTCAGAAAAATGATACAAAAAACCAAAGATTCTAGGCAATAATCAATTTCATATAAGGAGGAAGAATACTTCAAATTATAAACACTATGATGTCCTGTTGGTAGCCCATTGTGGGGATGAGCTCAATACTCCAAGTAAACCTTGAAGTAGTACCTATTATTTATTTTGACTTATCAGCTCCCCAAGAAGCAAAGTGGAAAGCTCATACAATTCTAGTGTTGTCAGCCTGTTAACAGAGTTTGACTTTGCCATTCCCTCGCACCAGTGATGAAAATGCAACCACACTTGTTAGAGACACAAAAATACAAACATGGTATGTTTTAAGCAGCAGCATAAGTATGGTAAAGCTTTGCTGTTTAACAGAGTTGTTTCGGGTTTCTTCAAATGTCTACTCAGTAATCTACTGTCCAATCTGTGCATATTTCATGCCTAATGTACATAACGCATTTTAACATTTATATGTAGCTATTTTTCACCTTCTGATAACGGCATATTTTCACCTTGATACATAAAACAAGGAGCCACAGTTAAAGGCAGAAAGACTTTTTTGTAGCACCTGATGCCAGAGAAGTATATTAAGAGTAATCCAAATGTAATACAGTAACTACTTTTATGTGAGAAAGTGAAAAAGCTAAACTAGAAATAGTTACATTTTTACTCTTATTTTAAAAGGATTAGTGATTCTATTGAAAGATGAATGACAGCCATAATAAAAAATTGTCAATACATATAATTTGAACATGAAGTTCTCCTCTTCTGTTCCCTCTTGTTGAACTGTGGTTTTGGAAAAAATTACTACTATAATTATTATTAAGTGGAGGGGTTCCCAATTCTACATTGCTCACAAGTATTTTGAACTGTAATGTAAGCCTGAAAAAAACCATAAACATGAAACAAAAAAACCCCAAAAAAACCAAAAACCAAAACCAAGGTAAAAACCAACCAGGAAAAAAAGAAGTCCTAACAGTGATGTTTCCTGTTATCTGCATGTGTGAAGCAAAGGACACTTTGTAAAAAGGCAACTAATGTANACCAAGGTAAAAACCAACCAGGAAAAAAAGAAGTCCTAACAGTGATGTTTCCTGTTATCTGCATGTGTGAAGCAAAGGACACTTTGTAAAAAGGCAACTAATGTAGGGCTACCAGGAGGCCAAAAAAAGTAGCAGTTCTGGTTTATAGCACAGTTGATGAAAACATGATTTTTTTCCTCATATCCTCAGGTCTGTAGTCATGTAATTATTTATCTTTTTCTGTTTACATTTTAAAAGGTTTCCAGTCTTTATGGTTGCCAATAATATTTTAGAAAACAAAACTTTCAAGATTAAATCCAAATCCTAGCATTTTCAATCCAGCTGCCCTTTCAGAAACGGTGAACGAGTGAGTATCAGAAGTCATCCCTGTTTCCTGAAATGAATACTTACAAGCAAAGCACTAACACGTATTCAAGTCCCTTCTCTTGATCCTGCTCATCTTCTTCCAGTGCTCTCAAACTCTATGTCATGATTAAGGAAACCTGAACTTTCTCTCTCAGAGTAAAACTTGCCTAAGAAAACAAATTGGGTAACACTTCAGTATTCCCCATATACTCAAATTCTAAAACTATTAAATTGATGTTCAGTATTTCAGTTCACCAATACCATACAATTTTCACATAGTAGCATTATGAGGCATCTGATCGCTTTCTTTCCACCAATGACTTTGAAGATGCTGTTATACCCTGGAAAATATTTGTAATTAGATTTTCAGCGCAGGATGTTTTTAAAAGCCTTAAGTTCAGTTCCATAAATATTTACCAATTATTGCCAAAATAATTCTGAATACAGAAGACTAATGAACCTATTTTAGCTCTGTTTCTATCCATACCGGCATGTGTATTTAAAGGAAAAAGCATCTCTAAAACTCCCCAGTTTATCAGAGAATGGCTTTCTTTGTGAAGACTCTACAAGGAAGAACAGCTGAAAAACATCTCGAAATCGTACATTCCAATTAAAGTGAGGCAATCTAGATCACTGTATGGTGTGCCAGAGATAGATTACAAAGAATCATTTTACTTCCAGTTAGACAACCTATTTTTCAGAGAAGTTTCACAGATAATCACAAACTTCACCTTTTAAACACAGTAAGGATTATCTGCTTCAACATCCAAAAAAAAAAAAAAAATAGCTTGAGCAGATTTAATATTCAGGTTTGCTTTAACCTGAAGTCAGGTCAAAAGACCTGCACAGAATAAGAATAATATTCCTTAGTACAACAGTATTAATTTTATGGAGTGTTTTTAAATATTTCACTCATGTTAAGTAGCATAGTCAGTTACATCCCACGATCAAAAGAGAAAAGGGCTTCTCAGTCTTCTCTGGCTACAGACAACAACCTGAAAAAAAAAAATCACTTGTCTTCATCAGCTTTAGCTGTTAGCATTCAAATATTTTACGGATAATGCAGTATTGTAAGGGCTCAGCAACAACACATTTTGCATAAAGTGTTCACCTAGGAAGCATTTATGAAGATGTCAAAGCACTTGATCAGGAATACATGCTTTTTCTCTATTTCTCCATGATTAAAAAGTCACTTAAACTACACTAGCACTTGTAATCAATGGGTTATTAAGAGTCATTTCACTGTTTTTATTCACCAAGCTGACAGCAAGTCCAGTGCAGCTGAAACAAGTAAAGACTACTGAGCACGCTGTGCAGTTCGCTCAAACAAAGTAGGTCCAGTTTCATGTTCTTGCAATGGACCTACTTTACAAATGTTGCAGAACACCAACCACACATTTATGGCAGTCATTCATACAGGATTTCTGGATGTCCAAAACTCTCGGAAAACTGTCCCAAACCAGTAAGAAAGTAGTAGGTGACATTAAAGTGGCAGAAGGCTTCATGTTTCAGCAATTCCAACTAACATATGACATTGCAGACAAGGACATTGATTATCTTAGCATAGCACAGCTGAAAATTATTTCTACAAAATAGTTTCTAAAATCTTCTAAGACAGTTCTTCTGTGATACAACTTAATTAATAGTTTCATCACTGGAGAGTAGGAAGCTAAATATTTTAAGAGACAAGTAGCAGACTGAGGCTCAAGAGGACTGTAAAATGCTGAATTGCTTGAGAATGGTTCAAAATCATGTCAGTAAATAAATCCTAAACAGATGTGAACCCAAAAGCAACTTGCTTTCAAATACAGAGACAGCTGTAAAATTCAACAAGTATACTTAACTTGCTCCAGATAACTGAAAATCTGAGCAGATGAGAATATTTTTTGAGAACACGTTGTCTTATGTGAGGCCAGTGTAGGTTCAAGTCACTGGTCTAACAGACCCAAGTTGATTCTGTCCCTTGCTCTGGATGCACAGTGCAGAAAAAACCTCAGTAAATCCATGTTGCTTCTGGGAAGACTTACTGGTTTGAGTTAGCTTTGGCATCAATGCAATCACATCCACAGAGCATTTCATCTAAACTGGAAAATCTTGACTCATGTTTGCTCTCATAACCAACATGGTTTACCTGCAGACTGGATACATTACAGAGTCTATAAAAGACCTGGCTTGTCTCTTAGTGATTCTCACACCAATTGGCTAAACTTACTCCATTTCAGTGTATTTCTAATAATTTACTAAAACTTTTAACTTTAAAACTTGTTTTTCTATATTGTCCTGTTTTTACATGAAACTAAACTCCATGCCTGTTTATGTAGTATGAAAATTAAAGACTGTAGGTCTCATTTATAAAATAGCCTCCAACAGCCATAAGACTGACTTGAAAACTGACTGCAGCGTTACCAAATTCTGAAGAGCTCACATACTATTCACATTTTTCACAGATGTATTAATTTGTGTGATAGGCGTATGAAGGAAAACTACATAGCCCATGTTAAAAACAAGCAAACAAACAAAGACAAAAAAGCATCAGTAAATGTGGGAACTATCACAAAAAATATGTAGCATGTTAATAACATAATATTAAATATAGTAATAATTGCAATATAATTAATTTTGAAAAAAAACATGAAACTGATAGTGAATTTCAAATTCCCTCAAGAATTTCCTATTCAAGATTAACAGCCTTATAAAAAAACCAGCAAGAAAGATAGAGAAAAAAACACCAATTTTCTGTTTTACAATTTCTTGTTTGTGTTTTCTTTTAGACTTTAATTATATGCTCATAAAAATAACAATCCTCAGTCTGACTGAGGAATCCGTATACCATCTGAAATGGCTTTTTGTTCAATTATGGAACCAGCTATTTCAAGTGTGTTCATGAGAGCTACCAAGTTCAAACCCCCATTTTGTAAGATTATTAAATAAACCATCGTTAACACAGTCACACTGATTGAAGCAGTTTGTCCAATTCCTAATGACTGCATTTACTGACTTCACCTTTATTTAAATTCTAGAAGAATTTCTTTTCAAGATGTTGTGCATCCAAATTGCTTAGTATCTGATTCTCCAGTTAATGATGTAATTTAACAGACATTCTAAGTCAGTTTGTTTCCATAAAAAGACCTTTGCTTTTTTTTCCCCAACAAGTTACAACAATTTTTGTAAGAATGAAATAGTACAAACAGCAAGTGGTTACAAATCCAAGCGTAGTTTGTATTTTCTTTATTGAGAGCTTTATTCTTTTGGATAGAAATAACATTTAATTATCATTCCATTTATTAAAATTCTTACCATTGATTCATCTAATTTTCATAAACAAAGTCTTAAAAATAAAGCCTAGAACTCCTTAAACTGCAATGTTAGTAACAATTATTTAGCAATACCATAAAGCAGTATAGTTAGCCTAAAGAATTTGGTCTGATTACTAACTTGAGTGATTAGGTAACAAAACCTAAGGCCGTATTTTCTTCCTAATTTTGCAAATTTATGATCTAGTTGTAAGTTATACTTCTAATATTAAAGTAAGATTTTCTCCTCAAGAAAAGGAATACCACCACAGGAAATCAAATTATTAGACCTCCTTAATTTCTATATTGAGCTCTTACTTTATCTAATGACAATTCTTTAAAGATATGTGGAGATCCAGAATATATTTTAAAAATCCCTCATTGCTGAAGGAGTTTGAAGTCCATGACACAGAATTTTACTTAGGATGACACTGAAAATTACTGTATTTACTACTTCAGGAAAATGAAAAACGTTGATTCAAGAAGACAGAGCAAAACATACTTTGCCTCTGTGTACTTCTTAAGCTTGTATCACTTGAGAGAGAAAAAAAAAGTTCTACTCATGCAGAGTCTTAGGAAAACAATACAGTACTGAACAAATGCATTTCTATGCACCTGTGGTCATGAACCATTATTAGGATGGATACTATTATAATCACTTTCTTAAACTGTTTTTCTTTAGATATTCTTACCAAATGTTACTTCTCCATTGCCATTCCTGTCAAATAACTGAAAAGCAACAATGAATATTGCATCTGGAGTACACAAAACAGATTCAAATGCCAAAAATTCTTGGAAGGAAATTAACCTAGAAAGGAGAACAGAGAAGTTATAAAGATTTTTTAAAATTATTTGTAATACCAATGATAATTTGCATTTGATACTCTAGAAAACAGTGTGATCCAAATATTAAATAAAATTCCAACTTAAAATAATTAACACTAGTGACTGAAAAGTACGTTACATTTAAATAGTTACTTAATGATCACGCAATTCAGTTTCTTCCTCTATGAAGCAACTGAATTCTTCCTATCCATCGACACCAAAATATAATCAATTCTCACGGAACACCTACAAGTTATTACTTTGTAATTATAAATGTAATCAGACAGTACTTAAAAATTAAGACATAAAAACACCACAGAAATTCTATCACTATGAAATTTACAGATCTGCAATCAAGTACAGGAATACACTATAAAACATACATTTTCTTAAAACAATATATAACATTCATAAAAAACAAACAGGTTCAGAAAAAGTTATACTTTACTATGCATATGGAAAGAATACTACACTTCAAATATAACGTGAGTCACCAAGTCACACACTCAGGGCCAATAAAGAAAGAACATAAAAACATCTGGATACAAGGACATGACAAGGCAGGGAAGGATTTGAGTGTAACAGCAGACCACAAGATTCTGAGCTGTGCATGCATGACAGTCACTATGCACAACTCAGGGTGCACTAGTAAATCCAAGTCCCTGGGGTCACCACATATAAACTCAGTCTTGAATGTATGAACAAATAATCTATCAGGATAATAATAAGTAACTTTTCTAGAGGAACTTTGCTTATTCTGACTAACAGAAAATACAATATTTAGAAGGGATATTAATGGTGTATGTATGAACAGTTGCAGAAAGACAAGCCTGAAGCTAAGAGTAGATAAAGGATGATGTTGGCACAAGAAAATGATGGGATAAATGATGGGATATATATTTTAGCATTAAATAATCAACCAAAATAAGATTTTCAATTACATTTTTATATTAAAAATTTAATATATATCTGTAAATACTGTTAAAACAGAGAATATCATTGTTTCCTAGAAAATGCACATAATTGATCTGAACTTAGTACTCATCATACGAGATCATTAGCTCATAGTGATTACTTCAAACATTACTGCTTACTGCTAAAGAGACAAGTATAAATTTGGTTCCCCACATGGAAAAAAAGATATATGAAAAATCACAATATCCACACTATTAATTACTTTATCTAGTCTTTCTCTGTTTAAGCACACATGAAGGAGAATTGATATACTTTAAAAAGGTTAAATGTGTTAACCTTCTTGTATATATGCACTGCACAGGAAATACAGAAAAAAACCTAGTGACTTTGAAAATCATTAAGATATGGTAAATACAAAATCACCATATTGTCACATTTTAGCCACAAAAATCAGAAATATGAGAATGGATCTTCACATGCAAAGTCAATTTCATATGAAGGATGATCTTGATAAATACAGGGTTAGTATCAAAGAAACAAATGTTCCTTTAAAATAATTGTAAATACTATCACTTCAAAATATACTTCACATACAAGCATAAAGCTGACACAAAAATTAATTCCTAACCAGGAAACTTTATAACTACAAAAAAAAGTGATGATCTCTGTAGAATGCATTTGTAGAAGCCTGAACCTGAAGGAAGACGTCTTCAGAGGTCTCACTATAACAGTGCCTACAGCAAAAGTAGATAGACACATTCAATTTCCTTTCCACATATTCAACTTGCAATGCCTGAGAGCAGGGATACCCTCTGTGATCCTCCCTTAGCCATGAGGGGGGAGATAACAGGAGCTGGATTTAACAGAATGATGGAGCTTTCCCACCCAATCACTACTCAAGCACCATCCACTGAACCCACTGCATTACAGAGTCCACAACAATATCAAATCACTCACCTTTTGTTTTATCTGTAACATTTTTTAAATATTTCCTCTGATTTCTTCTCTACTTTTACCCTTCAAAAGCACACAAAGCAACCCATGTGTTTGCAACTCTTCTGTCTTTCCTTTCTTCCCACAAGTCTTTTCTCATTTTTCCCCACACAACATAGCTTTTTAGACATTACGTATAGCTCTGTTGTGACCCTCCATTATGTGAAATACCAACTCTTTCTTGAGGACTTACTTAAGAACACATTTCCAGATTTAAGAATGATATGCTGATAAAAAGGGTACCCAGAAACAATCAGATAAAATGAATTCTGAATTACTACTGTGAATTTTTGAAGGTTTGAAGGGAGAAGAAAGTATTTTAGCTGGTTTTGGCATATCTATATATATATATATATATATGTATGTGTGTCTGTGTGTGTGTAAGTATATTCTTCAGAGAGGATATTTATCCTAATTTCAAAACCAGTGCCTGCAATCTGATGACATAGGAATGCTTCCAGCATCAGTGAAATCCTATTGTATTAAATAGGTAACAGACAAGTTTAAACCAAATTCTAATTTAGAGGTCATCACATAAATTTCTCAGAACAAGCACTTGTAACAATGAGGAATAAACATTTTGGAAGTGAACAGTCATCTCTTATAAGAACTATCTTACTGAGCTCCACTAAAGCAAACCAGTCTTGTACAGCAGTAATGGGAGAAGGCAACAGCACCCTGGAACAGTTAAGTAAGGATCAAGTTACTATTAGAATAAAGTAAAAACCCATTTTTTTTAAACAGATGCCTACAGAGAGCCAGTTCCAAAATGTGCTGTTTCTGTAAAGTGCCAAACTTAAACCTAAAAGAAATAAAAAATATTAACAATGGAAGCAACCACCAACTTCTGCATATTTATTTCAAGGGCAAGCAAGGCTAAGAGAATATGATAGCAGATACAGGAATTAAATTTTGTAACAGAACCCAAAGCTTCTCAATGACTTGCAGCACCACACTGGGCTGTCAGTTAATTTACATGTATATGTATGGAGTAGGACTACTGATACTTCCTCGGACTCCATAAAGTAACTTTAAGTCCTTGGAAAGATGCAATGCACTCTGGAATTCAGTTGAAGATTAAAATAATTATTCATGCTGTTAGAGTCTGGATTTTGGTATTTTACAGCTCACTACAAATGAAAGAATATGAATGTAAAAATAAACTTATTATGATAATGGGGCTATAACAAATTCTTCACACAAAATATAGATTAAATATAGATTAAAACATTTAGAGAAAAGTGTCAGACAAGTATTCAAACAGATAAACATTTTATACTTTAAACTATATGGTAGTGCAAAATAAAAATCCCACTTCTCCCATACAGAAGGTGATAAAGGACACTTACCCATACCTGATTATCTCACTTCAAATACTACCCAGATTTAAAAAAAACCCAAACAATAAAACAAAGAAAACCGACAAAAATCTGGTATTTACAGGGAGAGTAACAAGAAGTGATGCCTGAAAGTTCTGTTGTACCAGTAAAACAAATTGATTTCCTACTGTAAGAAAGACCCTTTTATAAGACATTTTCTGAAGAAATGCACACCATAAAAGACAACCAACAGCTTTCAGAGAAACAACATGCTAAGCATGTTGATTTACTTTATCAATTAAACTATTATTTGAACAGATACATACAAAATTACCTTTTCAATCCATAATAAAGCAACAAACTGCAGTCATGTATTGGAAATAGAGACAGGTTACTTAGATTTATACATACATTTGACACTGCAGCCGTATGAAAAGAAAAATCATACAACATTACACTTAACAGGAGATCCTATATCTGTCATTTAGAGTAAAAAGTATACAGCATATACAATTTCATTTCCATAGCACAGATACTGTGCAAGCTGCTCAGGATACTAAGCAAACTAATAAAATGTTCTATAGCAGAATGCAGGAAAACAAAAACAAAATTAAAGTAACCAAGGAAGTTAAGGAGCTTTCAATTTAAAGTAAGTTACATTTATATATTTATGAATATATTGTATACTATTTAACAGTATTTTATTCTCTACAAAATAACCACTCACTTTTGCATTCCTGACCTCTTCTCTGATCCATCTTAACTTTCTCACTTTAACAATGTCCATGCCTCCTACTACAATTCAAGGCCAAAACTAGAAGTTTACATACAGCAAAAGAAAAAGCTCCTTGGAAGACAAATTACTTAGAGGGCACTACCTCAGCAGAGCAGACGTTTTGTAAATCAGTTTCAGCGAATTGTCTAAAAGCAAGTAGGAGCATCTGTAAGCAGAGTTGGAAAAGCTTTATGTAGTGTGACCTGATCTTCATCAGGCGAACAACTTTTTCCTTCATGGAGTCACTAGCATCTCTCTTTTCTAATTGTCAACACTTTAAAAAATACCTCAGTGGTTTGATTTGAATTGCACACTACATAAATAAGAAAGCCTTTCCATATTTTCATGTTTACTTACAGGTACTACACCTAATGGTGGACTCTACACCTAATGATGGACACGGACATACAGAAAAGAACTGTTCCAATGCAACCACACTACACTAAACTTACCTCCAGTTCAACTTCCTCAGCTTTTGTAGAATTTAAAATACAATCAAAATAAATCTTGGATTAAAAAAAAATCCATGTTAAACACCATGATCTTTTTCTCAGTTTTCACAAATTTAGTCTATTGTACTTGTAAAAAAAACTTCTCATTTAAATAAACCTAAAGTGTAATAAAATCAATAATGTATTTTAAAAGATGAAGTTATCATTCACTCACACATTTACCAACACACTACAAGTTTCAAATGGAAAGCAAAGTTCTCACCCATCCTTAGTTTGATCTGCCACTCCAGCCAACAGCTGCACTGTTTTAGGATTGTGATGCGGATCTGTATGAAGTCCTAGGTATTTCTGCACAAAATCCTCTGGGGTCATGTAATGCTCACCATCTTTCTCAACACTTGCATACTAGAGTAAAAATAAAAAAAATCAAAGCCACACAAACAAAAATTAATCAATTTAGATGCTAATTATCAGTGATTACCAAATTAGTATCTTTACTGAATATAACTTAAAATGGTGCACAACTATCTGCACATAAGTGCTCTGAAATTAAAGGGATGGATTAAATTAACAGAGTTACTGTACTAGTTTTATACTACCAACAATCAGATTTCCCTGTACAACAGATGTGTTCACATAATGACCAGTATGTTCTAATTAAAAGGCAATTACATATATCAGAAACTGTCAGGTAATTGCAAAAATTTATAAAAATTACAACCATGCTGTAGCATTCCACTTGCAGCTACACTGCAAACACAGCACATAAATTTTCTTACAATTTCTAATAGCGGGTATCTTCTGAATAATTGTTCCTGGTCTATATTAGGAACTATAACTCTCTTGTACAACATGTATTATTTATTTTCTCCTTTTGTGAGAAATAAACGTTCAGATTAATTTTTATCCTGAAACTACTGTTTTCAAGGAAAAATTCACACACACAGACATGGCTTGTTTCAGCATCTCATGTATCTCTTCCACACTATCAGCCTCTAACATCACCTCTCCCTCATCCATCCTATAGCTGTGATGACAGCTGTTTGCAAGACTGCACTGTAAATCAGATTACTGAATTTATGGAAAATTAAAATAGAGTATTTCCACTAAAACAGGAACACAAAGCAGTGGACAGGAATCCCTTAATTCAGCACTGCTTCCAATACGACAGCACAATGAAACTGTGGCTTCTTTGAATCAACTCTGAAAGGTTCTCTTCTCAGCCGTACACACAAGTGACTGAAAAATGCCTCACGAAGCACAATGCTGCTGCAAGACATGAAATCCAAAGAAAATGTTATGTATGAAGGACCAGCAAACATGTAGAGTATGGAGCATAACTTCAACAATAACTGAAGTCAACTGTATGACAACAGAGTGCATATCAGACAGTCAAAATCTAAACACCATCTTTTTTTCTCCAGACATCAATTTACCTGAGTTTATAATAAATAATAATTTATAATAATAACTTTCACAATAAAAACTGTTTGGGGGACGTTTTGTTTAAAAAATTTTGAGACAAAAATAATTAACTGACAGATACATTGAACTCCATATGAGAAGGTCATGGCATTTTGGAAGAGTTTGGTAGTCAGCCAGTAAATTAAGGCCTAACCAAGTAGCTACACATGTAAATACATCAGTCTTATGTTTTCACCATTCAACTCAAGAATTTTTTAGCCCAAATTAGGCAACTGTAAATTATAACTTTATTTGAATATAAAATATAACACATCAATTAAATCTGTATTTTTCTCAGTCTTGAACTCTGTTACTTTATGACACAAAATTCTTACCATACATTTACAGATGGTCTCAGGAAGGTACTTGATGAATTTCCATGAGACTTTTTTTTTTAAACATTCTCACATAAGACAAACACACAAAACCCTACTCTAGTTTACAAGATGGTGCTAGGTATCACCACACTTTCAGAAACAATGCTTTGGAAATTTCTTTTTGTTTTTCTCCACATTGCTCAAACAGGTTACACTTGAAATTAGCAGGCAGGGAATAATTCAACTGTATTTTCCAAAGGCTGACTGTGGCTTTTTTAAGAAAAAGAATGAAGGTTCACTAAGAAATCTGGTAACTGTTTTCCCACCCAACTCTTTTACCCTTCAGTGCTAATTTGTTATGAAATTTGTACTTTTATGGTTGTTACTGAAGTCTGTGGTTAGCAAACACCTAAGAGGTAACTTATCTGATGGTGCACGAACATGAAATTTCAATACCTGCATTTCATAGTTACAGGACTAAGAGAAATGCAAATCAAACTTTATATTTTTAACAGTTTAAATATTTAGAAGAAGCAGATAGCACACTTCAGAAATTCAAAAGAGAAAGGTATATATCAAACATTCTTTAAGATACAATATAAATCACATGGCCAGAGAGCACCTATCAAGTTAGAAGACATGCATGAAGAGAAGGAAATTTAAGTACACTCTCTATGATTAAGGTGGACGGTGTCAAGGCCTACAGTTCACATCTTCCCTTCTAACCATTTCCAAGAGAAGCCAAATTTAGGAAGGAATGCACGACCTTTAGCTGAAGCTCACAGAACAGGCCAGCACTCTCAGCAAAGAGCATACCGTATCTGACCCCTAAACACTTGCAGTATTTCATAACAAGACTTTCTACAACTTAGTCTTGGAAAGAATTATTCTCTTTTGTTTTAAAGCCTGCAACTAAGTTCAATTTCTAACCATCAAAGAAAAACACACCATTTCAAACTCAATTTTGATCACTGCGAATGCAGAAGAAATACAAACTCTTTCTACGGGCTTTTTTTTTTTACTGCAAAATTTCAGATCCTCAAAGGAAGTGGAGAGCTTTCGTATTTTTCATTCCTCAGAGCATGAAACAATCCACAACTTCATTTGCATGTGTCTTTGAAGATAACAAGGCAGACATGGGAAAGACCAAAAAGCCATCTTTTAAAAACAGACTGTTTTTTAGGTCAATAAAACATATACTATCAAGAAGAAAATTTCAACATACAGTTGTACAATGTTCTTCCTCTTCACTGTTCTCTGTACAACCACTATCAAGGACTTCACTTGTTTATTTCCAGAAGCAAGAACTTCTACTGATTGGATGTCAAGAACCATAAAGTGTTCACATTTGAATAGAGTATTTTGACACCTCACTTCACATTTTTTCATTCAAATGTGCATAACTATCTTGCAAAAAGTTAGAAAAATATGTTCTAGAATCACATTTTTATACTGCGTTGATATATATTTTTTTAAATAATATTTTCATATTAACATACTCTACTGTATTCTTTATCTGCGAAAGCTGAATGTCATGTCAATCAAAAGTGAACCTGTGTTGGAATATTTTTGACTAGAAACTAAATGTTGAGCTTCCACAGTTCAATGCCACCATTCTAAGTTTCTGCACTCCAGGAACATTACAGTGTAACCCAGTATGCAAAAGCAAAAAGCCACCAAAATTATGGCTGGGATATAACTCCTCTCTCTCAGGCAGAAAGGTCTCTCTGACCACTTATCATACATGGAAATTTTGAGATGGTACAGTAGAACCAGAAGATACATGTCAAAAATTAAATAACAGATAACAGATTTTATAATTTACAGCATGAGCTCTAATATTACAGTCTTAACTTTTTAATAGAGAAATGTTTCTTGAATATACTGGGTAACACTCAACATACAGGTAAAAAAGGTATTTTAGTGATTTTGAAATATCAGTGGTCCAGCTATGGACCTAAAATGTAGTTCTTGTTCTTCTTATTCCATATGCCTGATTCAAACCTTACTGTCAAAGTTTTAGGATCGACTGGATTTTCCTTTCTGATCATGCTTTACTGAAACAAGGGAGTGGAGAAACCTTCATACTATTATTTATAGATGTTATTTCTAAGGCCCTGCAAGGGATAATATTATGAAATATATAAATCCTCAGAAATCCATTTTAAGCTCTAAAAACATTGCCAGTGGCCCAACCATTTGGAAGAACACACATAAATCCCAAGAACAAAACATACAGCCACGGGAGAAGAATTGTTTTGAATTCTGCAAAGGTGTATCTAAAAAAACCCAGTACTTGGTTATAATTATTTGCTTTATATAAAACTAGAAAATAGTTCACGAAAGTACTTAGTGGAAATGGTTATCACGATTTGTGCAAGTAGCAGTTTCTCCTCAATGCCTGACAGCCTTTTCAATACAGTGTCTGCCAAGTGAACTTTAAAGTGTCCCACCAGCACGACACACGCTTGATGCCATGGCAGACTGCTGGAATGGCAAAAACCAGAAGTCTGTCAGTCAAACAACATTAGATCGTTTTACCTGTAAAAAAATATTTCGTAGTTCAGCAGGATCCGCTCTTTTGGTTGAATGCCCCTGTAAACACAAGCAAATTAACGCTTCGCTAGCCGGTCTACCGTCAGAGTGCAGATAAAACCCGCCGTGCCGGGCAAAGGCGGCAACCCAGGGTCCCCCGTCAGCCCGACAGGCCCAAGCTCAACCATGACCGCGCTCCGCTGCCGCGGGACGGCACGGGGCTGCGCGCCGGTGACAGCTGCCAGCAGCGGGCTGCCCGCGAGAGGCGCGGCGCCCCGGCCCCTGGGCACGACCACCGCCGCCACCACCGCCCTGGGG
>VZTX01005523.1:312-12736 GCA_013400915.1 Pardalotus punctatus
CTAGTGGGGCCCCGTGTCGGTAATAAGGGGAAGACGCAAAAAGTCCTGGGTCGGGGGGGCGGGGGTTTCTGTGTTGGAGTGGGGAACAGGAGACGCGAGCTGGGAAGGGATTGCAGTTGTTTGGTGTGCTCTGGATATGGTTCCGTGCGGCTTTTTGTAGTTTTGGAGGCAAATCGGTTGTGAAAACATCTGACTTCTTTCTTCCTTTTTGGAGACTCCGGTGTGTGTTGTTAAGGACGCAGGCCGTCAGTGCATCTGTAACGTGTTAAGCTTTTAAAAAAAAATCAGCTAAACTCTAGTTGACATTTTGGACTTCTCTGTCTTATATTTCCTATTATGTTAGTCTTATTTGCATAAAGAAGGTGCAAAAAGAAGGTCTTTCTTCTTGATGTGACTAATTTTTAAGTAAGTTTTTAAGTCACAGCTTTTATAGAACTAAATTTCTAACAGTACTTTCTCACCTTGCTCATCAGCCCTGGCTGCAAAGCTTGCTGAAAAGACTCCCCCTCTCTCTTGGGTCCTGGAAATTGTCAAGTGTTTAATTCCTGAGCCTGGTAGTCCGATTATAGAGTAGGTTTATACATATGTTTAAAAAATGAGTGCTCATAGTTTGTGTCCAAATATTAGATTTATAACCGATAGTTATGTAAAGGAGCAGGCTTTTAATTTTTTTGAGTAATAGCTTACATAACTTTTATATAAATGTGTATAACTACTTTTATTTTTCATATACATGTGTATATGTGAAACAGGGAAAGGTCTCTGATGAAACTACTGTTTGTGACACGTTATTAATCTTGCACCATGCTGACTTGGAGATAAAGTTTCTTTATCAGCATGTTTATTTATAAACATACAAGTCCTTGCTTGGAAACTTAGTATTGTATTGTTACAGGCAGTAGCTGATTTCAGAATGAAAGGTAGACTAAAGCTGAAGAGTCTTGATGATTAGAGTAGCTGTTACAAGTTTCGGACTTGAAATTGAGAATAGAAAGGCTGCAGGTCGCTGACTTCTTTGCATCAGATTGTGTTTCTGCATGGTTTTGGGGCCCTGCTAGGGAAAAAAATAGTTCATGTAACAATATAACTTAAGAGAGAAATGACCTCTGAACACTGTTTGAAAGATACAAGACTTACTAGGTGAAGCAATTATTTTTATAATTAATACAAAAAAATTATACATTCTAAAAAATCAATTTCACGGTTAGAAATAGCATGATTTTTTTTTGTTACAGATGTGTTGCTTGCTTAGCTTTTTGTAAGCTGTTGGGTTTATCTAATATCCTGATGCCTTCAAATGCATATAAGTGAGCGTTACAGGTATAGGGAGCAAGAAAAGCAAAGTACATCCTGCACTGTGGGTCTTAAAAGTTCTGTTTGTGTGTAGGTTCAAGTTGAATTTCATGCCAACTGTCCTGAAACATCCCTGCTTTTTCTAATCTGATGGCATGCCTATTTTTTAAATTTAGTTGATTAAAGTCATAATGAAATAAACTTGAAATAAGAATGCAGTCTTGCACAAATTAACTGCTGTGCAGGGCAGCTGTTATCCCCAGGAGAAGGCGATGGAATAGGCTTTATATCTCCTCCAACTTAAATTTGCTGGAAATGTTGAAGTTAAAATTTTCTTAGAACTGTCAGCACAGCTACCTGAAATTAAGTTTAACTTGTTGTGAAATTAAACTGTCCAAGAGATTTATGTTGAATAAGGAAGTGAGGTCAACTTAAAAATCACTTCTGAGAGTTTTATACTTAAGTAGCAACAAATGATGAAACTCAATTTATTAAATGTGGACATGAAATTAAGAATATGTGGGTTTGCAATGAATCTTTAAAGCATCCTTAAGTATATTTTAAAGCAAAATGTAGTAAGAGGGACTGAAAATTGTTAAGTAAAATATGTTTCAGTGAAAATACTGCTGGATTTTCTACTGGAGATGGAAAGTTTTGCTTAGTTTGACTCCTAAATCAAATTAAATGGCAGAAAAAAGTGTACTGTAAGCTGAGTACCCATTAAAGCTGGCTTAAGTCAAGTTTAAATGAACATGTCATCTAAGGAGGATGAATCTACATTATATTGCAGTTGCCTTTAAGAAAAGTATAGCTACAACTTAGCTTTCATAATTCTTGAAGTCTTTACCTATGTAAGTGGAAGTGGGAGCACTGATGCCTGTCCTCATCTAATGCAGAAATACAGTTTTGAGAAAAGCTGCCTTGTTACAGGGAGGAGAAGGGAACCTCCCATGCCAGCACTTTGTAAGTTGTGTTACTGGTACAAAGCTGGAGCAGTTTCTCTGCACTTCTCAATTTGCTGGGGAGGTGCAGTGCCAGGTGCCAGAGCAATTATTGCTGCAGATCTGCCCAGTGTGAATTCTGTGTTTTGGCTGTGGTGTATTCACTTATGCTACTCTGTACCTGAGGACAGATACCTTGATGGTTTCAGCATAATGTATTTTGAGGTACTAATGCATGTAGTTTCCAATTTTTTTGTTTTCTAAACTGAAATCTAAAATATTATAGTGGTGCTGACTTCTAGTATATATCTGTATTTCCTAAATTCTATTTTGTATTCATTAAGTTGGTTTTTTTAACTTTCAAAAGCAAAATTAGGCCTTTCTAGATCATAAGAAATACCTAATTTTTTTTCTGTTTTATATGTGCTTTTAGTAGGTAAATACATTTTTACGTAGGAATTAATAATGGCTTAACGTCAGCAGAGTAGATGTGGGCTCTCCTTGTTGCCTCCTCTGGGTGCTGGTCTTGCTGGCATCGAAGTTTTTGGAGTTCTGCCATGTATTTAATGGTAGCACAGAGCTTTAACTTGGCATTAATGAGACAGTGCTGCCAAGAAATAGAGGAATGCATGGAGATAGGCCATTCGGCACACTCCTTTCCTGTTCCACACAAAGAATCATGTAATGCTTGGTTCAAATAAAGCACCCTGTGAATCCCATGCACTTAGGAGCAGCAGATAAAATGCAGGCTAGCCAGGACTAATTTTTCTTTTGAAAAGTTTTCCATAGGTTTGAGATAACAATGTTGATGGAATACCAGAAGGAGTTGTTTGCCCTTGCAAAGCTCAGGCTTGCATTATCTGCTTCAAATGCCAGCGCAGTCCTTGAATTTCCAGGAGTTTTTTATAATTATTAGTATAATGCTTACATTTCAATTAAGTGTGTTTTCACTAAGAGGCAAGGTTATAATAATACAGATTTTTGAAGATGAGGAATTTATAAAAGACAGTACATAGCTAAAGTTGAAGTCGGGAGAGCATAATCTTTATGGCTTTGAGTTTGCGGACAGCCAATAAAGCATGTTGCTGAGATCAGCTGTTACTTCAGTGCTGGCATCTCGATAACAGGAAATTGTTGGTGTGTGTTTGCTGTACTTTGGGGAAGCAGCCTAAAAGCTTAGTAATGAATAAGCCTTATTTTTAAAAAAATTGAAACTAAAAAAAGCTCAATACTTCTGTATTGAAACAGGATAGCCCAAATAACCTTGTGTGTGCTGTGTTACGTTTCCTAATATTTTCAAAATTATTGCACAAACTGAGAAACCTTTTGCTAAGTTAGGATTTTAATTTCTGCAAAGATTGAAAAATAAGTTTTGAATAAGTTTTGTTAACCTTTTTTTTTTTTTTACAGGTAGAGCAAGTGAAATTACTGGATAGATTCAGCACGAGCAATAAGTCACTGACGGGAACTCTGTACCTTACAGCAACTCATCTGTTATTCATAGATTCAAGCCAGAGAGAGACGTGGGTAAGGATAATGAATGCTTATGGCTCAAAGGCATGGGTTCTCCAGATGCATTTGTTCTTCCTGATCTAAGGTTGAATTTGTTTACTAAAATGTTCTTAGTTGTTCCCTCTACTCTCCTCCTCCATGGTATCATAATAAGTTAATGAGTCACAGTTTATACTCTTGCGTGACACTGCGGCAGTTGAAATCAGGTCATGTTGAAAATTTTGACTTTTCCTCAAGCTGCTGTATTTTCTTCTGTAGCTTTCACTTACATTCCTGAATGCATGTGTGGTGGTTTTCTTTAAATAACTGGCCTGCACCATAATTCTGAGGCAGGAGTGGGAGACTGATACACAGGTTAAGCATCAGGTTTAAAATTTCAGAGTTAACTTACCTTGTAATTAGATTCTATCTAGGTTAGATGAGATAGCAGAAATCCTAAGATCTCAGGTTTGGTGGAATATTGAAAATAATGTGCACTTTTTTAGAGCAGTAAGCAGATGTTTCTTCACAAGTATTCATCTCTGGAATAAAATGTGTCAGATGGGGCTGCAGCTTCTTGTTGACCAGTACCATGGTTGTGTAAAGCTGGCTAATACAGTAGTTCCCATTAGTTTTCATGCTTGGTGCCCTGATGATACATGAGGACATCAAGTTGTGCCTCCCACTGGAGCCTAGCCATCTGACTTGAGTTAACGCCTTAAGTCGTTCATCCTCCAGGATAAAATATTGTGTCTCTGGCTGTGGTTAATTTTTTTTTTTTTTCTGTAGGTGTATTTTCCTGGATTACCCTTAATTCTGTATTGTGGCTATCTAAGTGCCTCATGGTGCTTTCAAGACAATTTCTTTTTCTATTATTTGTTCTTGGATACAATGTACAACTTTGTACAAGCTAAACTGTTATCCTTTCATACAAAGTGGGTTTTTGGGGAGAACATGATTCAGAAGCATTATTTGCTTGCATCTCCCTATGCACTACATTAGAAGGTTTCATTCTGGGGAAATTGAACCTACAGTCCAAGTACTGCATTTCTGATGGTAATGCAAGTACCAAGTATAATTATCATAATGTCTCCAAGATAGTGTCTTTGTAAATGCATATTTGGCAGCATAGTTTTCAGATGTCTGTCAAATTCTGATCAATGTTTAAGAGGATTTGATTGCTTCAGTGAGGTAATTGAAATTCCATCAAGAACATCTTGTTCAGTTGTTCTGTACCTTTCTTCCCACAGTTGAACAGCTGTTACTTTCCATGTATTTACCTAAATCTTTTGTAGATTTGCCACAAAGATAAATCTGTGGAGGGCTTTTATATGTCCATTTTTGTGACAGTCTTCTGTTAAACTGGTCAAAAAACATTTAGCTGAGAGACTGTCATGTTTACATAACACAATAGGTAATACAATAGATGTTTTTATTCTTTCCTGTAGATGTTAAATACTGGAATTCGAAAATCTTCTGGATCTTCTGTATCTTTTATACTTTGAATTGTTTTCCCAGACTTTTTAAATTTTGCTTGAAAATTTTGAAATATGTTCCTGTATATCCTTAAAAAAATAGATATCCTGTCTGGACACTGCCTAATGAGATATAAGCCTGTTAATTAACAAAGTTAAAAGAAAACTGAAAACCACAGTGGAGTTTTACATCTCACTTTTGCATTTAGAAGGATATTTACTGTTTCTTACAAACATTAGGTAACACTTCAAAATGACAGAAGAGAATAATTAAATTTTTATAAATTTTAGTATCCTGATCAAAATGGCATTCTTGGATTTCTGCCTCTAAATGTATTCCTTTTTATAACTGACTGACAAAATTAGTCAAAATCCATATTCAGCACTGCTTAATGTGTCTTACATCTGCTGATATAAATAGTATGCTGTTCTTATTTTTCATCAGCATGCTTACTCTCTGAGTTTTTGTATGCCACAGATCCTACATCATCACATTGCTGCAGTGGAAAAACTTCCCTTGACCACTTCTGGCTGCCCCCTTGTCATCCAGTGCAAGAACTTCAGGATAGTTCACTTTGTTGTTCCCAGAGAGAGAGATTGTCATGACATTTATAACTCTTTGCTTCAGCTGTCGAGAACAGGTAATACTTGTAACTGTAAAAGACTTTACATGATGCACATGGACAAGTTGGTGTGTGTGTAAATCCATGGCTCTTCTATTTTTTTTTATTTTTATTATTTATTATGTGAAGTCTTACATGGATTTTGTATATAAATAATTTTATTGATTAAATATGAATCTGCATAAAAATTCAGAAGCTGTGTTGTCTGGCTTTTGTAGGTCACTGATGTTCCTTAACAGAACAAGAAATCTCTTTATTTGTTTTGCATTTCTAGTGTTATTCGTGAAATTTTGAATATAAATGTGTATAGTCCCTCTTGTGTGTTCCACAGATAAAAACCCACTAAGCAAATCAGTTGTTACTAATTTCATGCAGTTTCAAAAATAGAGCTGAAATTTTGATGGTAGAATAAGGTTACCAATTCAGCTTTATAAGAGGTTCTGTCACTTATTATGGTCTTTTGCATTTTCTGCTTTGTGTTTAGAACAGTGCAAAATGTCACCTGTGATAAGTAAATAGCATACTAGGAAGCACAAAGTTTTTGAAAGCTTTTTTTTTAAGAGGAACTTTAAAACTTAATGTTTTTAAGGTCAATATATGTAAATTTCACTTCTTGCCTCCCAAAATAGTTTGTTATTTCAGTTCCTGTGAAGTCTGCTAATAATTCTGCCTTGTAATAGTTATAATAATTTTGCCTTAAGTTTGTCAGTCTTCATTTTATGACCTGTACTTTGTCCTTATGACTTTAGAAATGTCTCTTCTGCAATAGGTCAAGCACACTCAGGAAAACTTCCATAACCTACCTCTGACTAATTATCTGTAATTGTGTCAGTTAACTGTAGGATAGTTGCAGAATAGATATTTCAGGCTTGTTGAGTATCTATTATTTAGTCTTTCTTCTGTGAATCTTGAGACTTTCTCTCAGTTACATATTCTTTACCTTTTAGCAAAATATGAAGAACTTTATGCCTTTTCCTATAATCCAAAACAAAATGAATCTGAGCAAGTCAAAGGTTGGCAGCTTATTGATCTAGCAGAAGAATATAAGAGAATGGGAGTGCCAAATGCTTACTGGCAATTGTCTGATGCAAATCGTGATTACAAGGTAAGTGTTGTAGTGGAAACATGTTCTGCTCTGCATCTGTTTCTGCTTTATCCTCTGAGGAGGCCAATAGAAAACAGTCAAATACTATGAAATCCTTTGGCTTGCAATATAAGCAAAAAATTGCAGATAGAGTTAGCTCCTTAATCATTGTGCAATCTCGCAACTTCCTGATTGAAGCTTTTCCCAAGGCCTCGTTGAGAGAGTGTGTGTGCATGGATGCATGGGTTCTGTGGGGTTGTTTCTAGAGTATACTTACCTATTTGCAGCCCAGCCCCAGTGATTCTGCTGCTCTGCAGCTTCATGATCTCTCTCTTAACTGAGCAGGATTCTACTTTAGCATTTGCAGTGCTGGTTGTAGTGGTGTTGCTGATTCTGGGAGGAGATGTCATCTTACTTTGTAGTCTGCAAGTATTAAAAAATGAGGGAAATTTCAGTATTTTATTTGAAACATATTCTTAGCATTTCTACTGCAGAGTTGCATTCTTGAGAGTGAATGCTGGTATGGTGATGCTTAGCTGTGAAACTTGGATACCAGTTTGTACTACTTTATCTGTGGCTTGTCTCCTTTGAGTTATTTACATGTGTATAAAGAAAGAGGGTAGTGTTTGTCCTTTGTATCTTAATTCACCTTACATCTTTCAAATTGTATACAATAAAACTAGGACAGTCTTTTGCCTCGTCCATAAAATCTTTTCTGTGCATCTGTGTCTTTCAGATTTGTGAAACCTATCCTAGAGAACTTTATGTTCCCAGAACTGCAAGCAAACCCATAATTGTTGGTAGCTCCAAGTTCAGAAGCAAAGGAAGATTCCCAGTGTTGTCATATTATCATAAAAATAAAGAGGTATAGTGTCACTTCCTTTTGCTGTAAATATGCTGAAAAATATTTCTCAACACTTGGCAGTAGTTCAAGGGTTGGTAAGGAGGTTTAAGTACAGTGACTTGTATGGCTAGAATGTGACTCAGGATAACCCTGAATACAGCTGACATGAGTGGTGCTTAACAGGATGCTGAATGAGCTCAGCCAGTTTAAAAGAAATCCTTAAGTAATCAGTTGAATCTCGTAAAGTTTTCAGAAACTAACTTTAAGGTAACTGAAGACAGAGCCCTTAACAGAAAGCTGTCTTCCCTGATATATCAGAAATAAAACCTGTTATGTCAAAATGGTGGGCAAAAAACGCAAACAAAAACAATGATGAACCAACAAAATAATAGAATTGCTTCTTCAAGGAGTTATTTCCTACCCTGTAGGGTTTTTTACCTTGCAAATAAGATTTTGCTGGGGGTGGTGTAAAGCAGCACATACCTGTCTCAGCTGTGGAAAGGAGAGAAGGACTGTCACCTTGCTGCGTTAGAGAATTTGACTGATAAATGTGAAGCTACTAGATGGATTTCAACGTAATTACATTATTATTTGAACACTGGAAGATGTACCTGATACCTTCTGAAATACAACATGTCATCAAAAATTACGCTACAAAAATTACACTATATAATAACAAATTGCATTTGCAATAATAAAGTCATGCCTGCATTAGTAAAACCACACATAATTAATTCCATATTAAGGGAGTAGCTTGCTTTCCTGAAGTATAATTTTTCCAGCCTGTACTTTTGTGAGTTTTTATGTCCATTATGTAAACTAATAGTTTTGAGCTGTAGGTACTGTGTTTCAAGGTTTCCAATATATGTGCTTAAAAAGTTGGAACACCTGAACTTTATTCAGTTTGCTGGTGCTATCTGATGAATGAAAAAATTTGTTACAGTGTCTTTTGAGATTTTTGCAAAGCACTTCAAGTACAGGTGCTAAACTGATGCTAATTTGTTCTTTCTTTTCTCTGGTAGGCTGCAATTTGCAGATGCAGTCAACCTCTCTCAGGTTTCAGTGCCAGGTGCCTGGAAGATGAGCACATGTTGCAAGCCATCAGTAAAGCAAATCCTTCAAATCGCTACATGTACGTCATGGACACCAGGCCAAAGGTAGGTACTTCAGGTGCTACAGACAAGCCTCTCTTCTTGAACATTAGAGTATATAGGGGATGTAGTATAATTCTGAAAAATTTGGAGTCAAGTAGGAGTCCATCATGAGCAAAAAGGTTTTAAAGATAATGTTAAGGCTGCTCTATTTGGGTGTTTAATTACCTGCTTTCTTAAAGAAGTCGAACCTGTCCCAGTAGTCAGCTAGAATTACCTGAATATGCTTCTGAACGTAGAGAGGGGCATTTAAAAATACGCTTAAAGCATAGTTAAGAAGTGGACAGTTGAGTGGATACAAGTAATTTTCACTGTTTGAAATTAAATTCATGAAATGTTGAGCTGTGATGTGGTTTCTTTTGGAATGGGAGAGAGGTGCTATGTTCTGTGTAAATGATATGTACAAACTGTCTCAGAAAGGAGGAAGTGGGGGAAGTTCTGTTGTAGCATTCTGAAGTCCATCATAGAATGGCTTGAGTTAGAAGGGGTCTTAAACATCTTCAACCCCTCTGACCAGGTTGCTCAGAGCTCTATCCAATCTGGCTTTGAACACCTCCAGGATTCACAACTTCTTGGGGCAATGTTTTCCAGTTCCTCACCATCATACTTCATCACAGTCAAAAAAAATTGAATTCTGTTATTAAGTTGAATTATGTTATGACCTGTGTTACAATGTGTGGGTAACTCTCACTCTTTAGACCCATCTGCATTTCAATTAGTATTGATTTCAGTCAGTGTATGAACAAAGGACCTGAAAATATCGGGGTCTTACACTTTCCTTTGTAGGTGACTTGTTTTGTAGTGCCTTTGCTCAGAAAAGTTTGGACACAAGTAAAGGTTAATTAGTTAGGAATATGGAGAAGAGAATAGAAACTACTAAATTCATTATTCAGCTATGTCAGTTCTAAATATAGACTACTTTTTTTTAATATAATATCCCTTTCTTACCCTTCAGTGCTTTCAAGCTGATTTGCCACAAACTGTGTATTAGAATCTGTTTATACTATGTGCTCTTGTGGTTTTTTCCCAATGTATTCAGTTGAAATGGCTTGACTTTTGTTTGTTAATTTGATATTTTCATTCCAAGTAATGTTTTTCAATATTTTTATTTTCCTCTTTTAAGCTTAATGCAATGGCTAACAGAGCTGCTGGGAAGGGCTATGAGAACGAAGACAACTACTCAAACATTAGGTTCCAATTTGTTGGCATTGAAAATATTCACGTAATGAGATCTAGCTTGCAAAAACTTCTGGAAGGTATGTTTTAACTGTACTAAAATAACATATATGAAAACAGATAAGTGTTTTTCTGAAGTCTTTAATAATACGTTACACAAACTACATTGACATTTCTATGGTTTATGCCAGCTCTGTGTTTAGTACCAGTTTGCTGTGCTCTGTGGTAATGAATTGCCTTAAACCTCAACATTCAAACTGTAAACTCATCTGAATGGAGTTATTTTGAAGAAAATTGAATGCCACGTATGGCTGTAGTGAACTTTAGTAGCATGTCAGTGAGAAAGACTGCTGTGTTTTCCAAGTGTGTGTCTGTAGATGCATTTTCATTTATGGAATATCAGTTCAAGGAGCACTTCTTCCACAGAATTCACAATAAGCATATGGTCTGTAAAAAATTTGAGCTCTTTGGCCTGGTGAGCCACTTGTGTTCTTGTAGTTGTTTGTCAAGAAGGGGGCAGAGGGAAATGTGAGCCACTTCACCATACCACTGCCTGCCTCCTGGTGGTGGAAATGGAGAGGCAGAAGTGTGTTCATAATTCTGTTAATATTTTATTTAGGTAGACAGGTGAGAGGAAATTTAAGACATTTTGTGGAGTACTGAGATTAGAATACAGTGGCAGAAGTAAGGCTTCCACACCTGACAGACAATACACGTGTAAGTCCTTGGCTTCTAGAATTAAGCAAGTATTTCCAGTCATGGAGGAGGTTTATGCTTGTGTGGAAGCCTATTTTGATGAAGGCATTCTGGCTACATTAATCAAGAAATCTTACAGACTAGTGGTGTAATCTACTTTCATTGATCCTGGATGTGCTGCTAACCTATTCTTCAGGCACCCTGCATGGAATCCTACTGAGCTTCGATAATATGGATCTTTCTGGTTATTCCTGCATGTATTTTTTCTAAAGGACAGATGAGAAGTGTGATCCTGAGCTTGAGTTTTTAGATTTGGCATAATCCCTCTTTCTCTTACTGATATCTGCAATTCTAGAAAACTAGCTAATAAATCTTGATTGGTTTTTTATTTTTGTAAGAGGCCTCCTCCTGTGTAATAATGTCTGATGCAGAAGTGTGTGCATCACACAGTTAAGCTTCACAGACTTTATATTTCTTCCATTTGAACTGGCATCCCACCAGCAAGACTTACTAAATATGTTGGTAGATTTCTTTAAGGATGTAATATGGTTTAGTTTTTCCTTATGTGAAGAACTGCTTTGTTTAAACACTATTGAACAAAATCATGAGTGATAGCTATTACTTGTAAGCTTTTTTGGTAAATGAACACAGTTGTTCTACTTCTGTTCAATCTGTATGTTTCACTAGAGTTTTGCTGAATGTCACTCTAGATGTAGAAGTGTCTTCAGGGTAGGAAGGACCCTTAACATTTAGGAATGTATGCAAGAATTTACTCTTCAGCCCCTTGTAGAAATGTGCCATTGGTGGGATGATCAGGAAGAAAATGCCATGAAAATGGTTCATAGTTTAAAAGAGGAAAATGCCATTTAGCTTCTGTGTACTCACTTCCCCTGGATGCACTGAACTGAATGTTCTCAAATCAAAATGTGATACCAGTGACACTTTTTCTTCAAGCACTGTTGTAACTGGGACTGCCCTCAGTTGTTTGGGCTTTCTATTACAAACAACTGTTATTCATTATTTGGTGTGTGTCCTGCTCCTCAGCTCTGCAGCTGCCTGATTTCTTTCAGAATCTGATGATTCCACTGGCAAGCTGAATGTGAAACAATCCTTCCCAACATCCTTTTGTAATGGGACTACACCATGGAGCATGTTAGGGCAATTTACAATCTATTCTTCATTTTGCATTCAGCTGTTACTTAAATGTCTTGCATGCAGTGGTTTAAAATTTTTCTAAAATAGTTTTCTTCAGTGTGATCATTATAATTCTGCCCCCCCCACGATGAGCAGACTACAACACTCATGGGAGAAACTTCACATAGGCTAAATTTGTAGCTGTGGTGTTAAATACAAAGTTCAGTTTTTATTTATTTAAATTACAATATTGTCTTGGTTTCAAGACAGGTGTCTGCTAAGGAAGGTGGGAACCTCCTTTAGAACCCGCAAATGTGAACCCCCTTCCCTCCGAATTATTATAACTTTGGAATCACGGGCTTTCTGGAAAAGATACGGGGAAAGGAATAACAGTTTTTTACTAGTATCTATAGCAAGGCAAACAATCAACAACAACAGTAGCAATAACAAACAAACAAACAAAAACCAGAAGATGCGGTGACAGAAGTCTCTGGGCTGCCAAGCGCTTTTCCCGTT
>VZTX01005523.1:12895-55955 GCA_013400915.1 Pardalotus punctatus
TCACCAAATCTCTCCTCCCCTTCCCACGCCCAAGCCAGCTCTTTGTCTCTTACAAAAAAGGTCAGTGGTCCTTAAGTATCCAGCCATTAGTAACCTAGTGACAGGAATGGGGAAAAATTCCACACCCCTCAACCTCCAACAAATATGAATTGTAATATTGCATAACAGAAAAGATTGATAAGCAAGAGGGTTTTGTGTATGTCAAGAGGCAGCATTTCTGCAGAAAATGTTTGGGGAAAAGACTCAATAGTAGCTGCTGCAATATGTTGCATATATTTTGATGGTGGAAGTGTGTTAGCTGAGGGGATTTTGGGAGTTATGTGGAGTTTTCAGTATAGGGAAAGGGATTGTCTAGGTTTTTTATTTGTTAAGAAACAGCCTCTGCCTGCAACCTGCTGTGCTTTAGTCTTCAGGTCTAGTCACCTCCTGAACTGTTGCCTGAGACTTTTTGCTAGAAGTGTGAATAAGGACAATCAAGCAAGGGAGCATTGAAGTTTTGGGGCTCCTGCATCTAGGGCTTGTGTTTTTTATGATGGGATCTGTATAGGCAGAACTGTCTTGAATCATATTTGTTGTGAAGTAGCTGAATTATATAAGTAGTACCATAAATTATCTTTGACCCTTTAAAAGACCATAAGGAACTGGAAAAAGAGTTTTTTGCAGTTGGTTTAATCACCAAATAGTATAAAAATACCTGTGTTAATCCATAGAAATGGCAAGTAACTCTTTGGGCTCAACATATGTGTTCCTATCTCTGCCTTCATTTATAAAAATATGAAATCTAGCTAGAAAGGGGAAATACTAGTGGAGAAATATTTCTGCCAAGCTGAAAATTGTGATTAAAAGCAGATTTTGACAGCAGTATCTGGGTGACAACAAACTGAGGGCTGGAAGCCTGTTTATTTTCTAGCTGGAAAGCTTGTGCTTTAAACCATAAGTTACAGAATATGTGGGTGCACTGCCATGAAGAATACCTCTAGACATGGATTTGTCTGTCCAATTCCGTCCTTGCAGATGTTTGAATTTCCAAATTATTTACTATTTTCAGTTTCTTTCCTTTACCATAGAGTGGTGGACCTGTTTGTGTACTGTTGTGACTAATCATGTGTATGGAACTATTATGTAGAGAATGATTTGATCCTTTCAGCTAGTTCACATTCTCACCTGATTTCCTCCATGTGCTAGATCTTTTGGAAGCAGAGCTCTTGCCTGATGATGCCTTTCAAAGACAAGGGAAAACTAGCTTGCTTTTCTTTTACTGATATTTACAGACTAACCATTAAAAGTAGGTCTTCTGTCCTGGAGCTTCCTGATGTTTTGTTACCTCACTGTGCTGTGGTTTACTAGATAGTTTTGTAGATGATGAAGGTCTGTGGGTTTTAGAAAAAATGCTGCAATACTTATTTGGAAGTCTGTCATTTTTCTAGTATTCAGCAGCACCTTGCACTATGAATCTTCCTGAGCAACAGGGAGTGTACCAAAACTTGTTTGGCTGAAAGATGAGAAACATCTAGTACAGATACAGGAAAGTTCTGTGTGGCAGTGATTTGAGTTTATAGCCTTCGTTACATCAGGGGACTTGACTGAATATGAAGCTGCATTGCAGAATGATTTGGTGAATTTTGTTCTCTCCTGCTGCCTCACTTCCTTCCATGGTCAGAGATAAAAATGATTTTGCGGCTGTTGTATCCCTACTGCTGACTTTCATCTACAGAACCTTTTTATTTCCTTCTGGGGCCCAGTGCTTTAGAATCACAAAATCATTTAGGCTGAAAAATACTTTTAAGATCATCAAGTCCAGCTGTTAAGCTTAGTGGAAAGTAGGCTTCTGCTGTGGAAGAGGCTGGTATTTTTGTAACTGGCAGCCTTGGCTGTCTTCTCTTAGAATTACACATAGCTGAAGTTATGTTAGCCAGCAAAATTTTTTTTTTAATTGCCAGAAATTTGTCCTGTTTGGACAGTAATGTAACTGTGTGAGTTGCTATTCAAAATTGTACAAGAACTAGGTTATCTGTCTCACATGTGAATTGGTGTCTGTGTGAGAATATTTTAGTCTACCTGTACATCTCTTGTTGCTACACTGCCAAGCGTCTTTCCTTTGAGTTCTTCCTTGCTCTAAGAATTGACATTATTGTTACAGGATCCAATTATATTAGGGAAGAATGGTAGAGATCAGTCAGAAATGTAGTGTGTCAAGTCTGAAGGTAGACAGTCTCGATGGATTTGATTTCATCCCTGTGTTCTTGTACTACACTTTATTCTCCTAAGCAGGGCCGAAGTGACAAAACTCTGGCAGTGTGACTACTCTGAACTGTGTATATTGTCTGGCTGCTGCTACTTCCCTGCTACTAGTAGTAATTAAGTATTTCCAGTAAGCCTTTGGCATTTGCATTGCCTTCCTCAGTAAGACAAGAGTAAGGCTTCCTAGTACGCATAAGCAGTTTATTTGCTTGAAATGTTATTTTGTCAAAAAGACACAAAGATCTTACTCTTGTCACTAATGGTTACTGTAGCTCTACAGAGTTGAATTCTGACTGGAGCACATTTTGTAGTACTCCTTCCTTAACCATTTGATTAGAAATCTTTCAGGAAACCACCACTCAATTTAGAGCATAGGAAATTAGAAACAATATGCAATTCTTCTTTCTACATTGCAGGGTATAGGTAGCTGCAACTGCTTAAAGCTTTTTATCTCTTGGTTTCTCTCAGTCAGTGGCACAAGGGGTTTGTCTGTCAACGACTTTTTGTCTGGTCTGGAGAATTCTGGATGGCTGCGTCACGTCAAAGCTGTGCTGGATGCTGCTGTCTTCCTAGCCAAGGTAACTTGCATGCTGCTTCTTTATTCAATGGGAAGTTGACTTCCTAGCAGAAAAATTGTGCTTAATGTAATGTGTAAAATTCTGCAACTGACCTTTTTGGAGGTAGCTGCATACTATATATACATATATATATACATATATATACATATATATAAACATATATATATATATATATATATATACACACACACACATATATATATATATCTATATATCTATCTATCTATATCTATCTATCTATCTATCTATCTATCTATATATATATATATATATATACACCAGTACATCTGATGTGCTGGTTTAAGCATTACATGTTTCTTTATGATTAGAAATATTAAATATGCCAGCCAATGTTTTGGGATTTTTTTGAATGCTATTTGGTCATTTTGTTGGGAGACAAAGGGATTCTTATGCTTCATGGTTCTCTAGGTATTTTTGAAAGGTGTAACCAGTTTGGTGTATCCTGAAAATTAGAACTGGGGCGGTAATTGTAGAGCAGCCAAGGTGGCTATGCTGACTTCATTTGGCAAGGAAATAGGACTCTGTGAGGAATTCAGAGGAACAATTGGCTTTGCCAGGCACTTATGAAGCCAAGGGCTTGACTTGATGGGACTGGGTAAACAAATAAACCTGGATTTTTGTTTTTGCTAGGTGAAATAACAAGGACTTATCTCAGTTAAAAGTGGGTGATTGTCCTAAAAATGACCTTAAGAAATGTCTGAGCTAACAGGAGTTGATTTCTTAGCTGTAGCTAATAAACATTTCCTAGGCCTTTACTTTTATGTAGCGTAATGATAAACAAGTGGTATCTTTAATGATGTGTTGATGTTGTTCGTTTTTAAAAAAATCTGTAGTCTGTAATGTGTAATCTAATTATTGTTAGGTGTTCTTGTAGGTTTAGTTTTATAAGGGAGAGAGAGAGAGAGAAGTGGGAACCCCTATAGAGGTGAGCTTGTGCAAAGGTGGTAGTGGAATTTCTTTTTCAAGGAGTTTTCTGTACTTCCATGAGGAGATGTGCCTACTTTCTGATAGTATTAAATCTTTTCCTCATAGTAAACATTTTTCTAGCTTTGTTAAATAAGATGGCCTATGGTATGAGTTGGAAATAAATGTAGCTTTTTTATTTATTTACTAGTTTTTGACTTCTGTCTAGAAAAGAATATTGATTAAGAAACAACTTTGTTTTGCAGGCAATAGCGGTTGAGAGTGCAAGTGTATTGGTGCACTGTTCAGATGGCTGGGATAGGACTTCCCAAGTTTGCTCTCTTGGAGCTCTCTTGCTAGATTCCTATTACAGAACAATCAAAGGATTCATGGTAAGCAGACTGTTGCAATGTTGAGTTGTTCCTTGATAAACAAAGGGTGTAAAATATTTGAGTGTGAAAGGGAGCAGAGTAAACATGCTGGGTTGTTTTTTTTTTTTGTAGTTACAAGGGTAAAATGAAATTTGCAGTATATTGATAAGTCTTTCTTAAAGAAATACTTTGCTACTTGAAAAAAACATTTATTTAAAATTAAAAAAATTGAAATACAAATAGCAGATGTCTTCAGTCACCCTGCAGAGCTCTTGCAATGATTGTCTTTTGCATCCAAACAAGTCTCTTACCTATGACCTAGAAGGGATTCCAAAGTGCTTATGTGTGGTAGCACATGTACTAAATTACAGCAGCATTGTGTTTTACCACTTGTCTCCAAAACAACATTTTTAAAATCTAAAACTGACAGCTCCCCCAGTGACAGAGACCTAAAGATGTCTAAAGCAATCTAAATTTCTTCATCTTTTTATAAAGAGAAGAATTTCGGTATGATAATGCCAAATTTTAGAGTAGGAAAATCAACAGTGTGCTGCAGTGACAAGACAAGGTGTTTCAGGAACTTGTCAGGGATAGTACATAAAACTAGATCAATGTATTGGTTAGAACTAACTGCCTCAAATATTACAACTTGAAAGTGAAGTTGAGGAAGAATTAGAAAAGGATTAATTTGTTACGAATAGTGAAAATGTGTGTAATCTTTACGGAAGTAATGAAATCTTTTTGGGTTTTGATTAATCCTTTCTGTGTTCTTTCTGGTGCTTGATAGTGTGACTGAAGTGATAAACAAGCTAGTATTGATACTGACAAACTTACTGCTATAAATGTTAGAAAGGATATATTGTGTGGTTTTATGTAAACTATGATAGCAGGCATGCAATGCTAAAGCTTTTCCTATTCTTTGCCATATCTTGAAAGTTAATAATCTGCTAGTGAAGTAATTTTTCTTAAAATTATCAGTTTTCTGATTAGCAAGCTGCTAAACTTTTTTTATCAGTTTTAGAAATGTGCTTTGAGAATCTTGTGAAAAGCTTCCAAGAAAATAAAGAAGCTACAAAGTGATAAATAGTTGTTTCTACTGTAGATTATTGGACTCAAATTTAAAGTAGAATATATTGATAACCTTTGGGGTTAATACTGTAGGTGTAAGATTGAGTAATATTTTACATGAGATTTTGGTTTTTTTGCCCTCTAGGTCCTGATAGAGAAAGACTGGATCTCTTTTGGGCACAAGTTCTCTGACAGGTAGTTCACTCCTCTGATATAGTAAAGTGTCTACAGTGTACTGATCTAAGCGTTCTTAACAGACGGCTTGTGGATGTTGCATTTCTAGCCACACTGCAGTAGTTCAGCAATGAGTAAGCTGTTTTCAGTACACAAGGCACTTCTCTTGCTGTTTACAGTGTATTGCAATTTATTCGAATACCTATTGGATAATCGATTTATATTGTAGACATAAATTGTAGTGCTACTGGTGCCTTGCTCTCAGAAATTGATGACTGCAGCAAGGGCTGCACCTATGTATAGACAGTGCAAAACCAATCTAAAGCTATGTCCCAGCTCTTTAGGCAATATAAAACACATAGTTTTGATATCTTTAAAGATAAGTTTGCATTTATGTTTACTTTGATGATGAAGTCATGCCTACCTTTAGAAGTCCTATATGTTAAGAGTTCTTTTTTTTCCCTTGATCTGCCTGTCATCAGCTATGACAATAGCCTTGCTGCTATTTACTGCTTATTAATTTGCTTTTAGCTAGTATACTCCAGATGTTGACTGTGACAGTATTAGACACAAAGGAACTTAACTGTCTTATTTTGTGCTGAATATAGACTTGTGATTACTTATAAGTCAGAAAAACAGGTTAAATATAGACTTATTTCTATTCAAAAATTGCCCTAGTTCTTGAAGTTAGGTGCTCAATTTTCAAACCAAAGCTAGTGTCAAATTAATATGCTGTCATTTAAAAAACAATTGCAGCTAAGACTTTTTTCATTTCTAACTTAAACCAGTTTCAATCTGTTTATGGAATCTCTTTCAGATGTTGTCAGTTGGATGGTGATCCAAAAGAGATCTCACCAGTGTTCACCCAGTTTCTAGAAAGTGTGTGGAATCTGACTGAGCAGTTTCCACAAGCCTTTGAGTATAATGAAGCCTTCCTCCTTCAAATCCATGAACACGTCCATTCTTGCCAGTTTGGTAACTTCCTTGGAAACTGTCAAAAAGAGCGAGAAGAGTTAAAGTAAGCAGGCACATTGTAATGTGTCTTTTGTTTATTCTTGCAGACTAAAAACTTCCGTGAATCTTCTTCATTTTAAGCTCTGAATAGAGGAAGGATTGGTAGTACTGAAAAACTATGTTGAACTGCATCAGGGAACAGCAGTGCTTCTTGTACTTTTGCATGCTGAAGACAGTCTTTCTAATTCTGGGAGAAAATCACATGTTTATTTTTCATAGGGAAAGTAAAGGTCTCTTTCCTCTTCCTCTGGGTTCCCCCCTGCCCCCCCCAAAGTAGGTAAGCTTAAGTTTGGGAGCATCATGTAATTTCCTTTGCCATTCTCTTCTTAGATAACCTCAAAATTCTTGCCTGCTCGAGGCTACTCAGTTAGAAGTATTAGTAGGATATCTTCCAATGCATTTAATTGGAAAACTTCTGTGAAGCTTTTATCAGGTTATCTCACATTGTATTCTAAAAGCATTTATTTCAAATAGGCAAAAGTTGCACACTGTAAGCAGCATCTTCTGTTTTTTGCTTGCAGTCAGTGTGTTGATGTTGACCTCTATCTCTTTTTGCTTTAAGACTAAAAGAGAAGACCTATTCCTTGTGGCCATTCCTTTTGGCTGAACAGAAGAAATATCAGAATCCTCTCTATAATCCAGACTTTTCTCCAGAACTAACACTTTTGGAGCCTAATACAGTATCATTCAATTTTAAGTAAGTTTAAATAAGATACAGTATCTTTTCTTCATTTTCATCATTATCTTGCATAGTTAAAACTGTCTGTTTGACACAGGTTTTGGAGAAATATGTACCATCAGTTTGATCGAAGTATGCATCCCAGACAGTCTGTATTCAGCCTTATCATGAATACGAGTGAGCAAAATAAACAACTGGAGGAAGACATTAAAGAACTGGAAGCTGTAAGTATTATAAAATAAGTGTGTGTACTTGTGATCTGCTCTTCAAATTATAGCTGTAATAGTGCTGCTAGCTTTCACAGGAATATCACTGCTGTATGGCCTCCTCTGTGTAATGGTGTCTTGGACTTTCACTGTTTGCTTCGACGATGAGTGCTCCAAGGCACTATTTATTCTGCCTTATTAATGAACTGTGTTATGTAAAAGCCTTACTGAAGGTAAGTTTTACAGAAACTTAACCTACATTGAACTGCCTTTGATAACAAGGTATCCATGTAGCTACAGCTGTGTTGCTAAACTAAGGAGACTGAAAATGTTTTGTTTCCATTATAGCTACTAAAATGGAAGCAGTAAGTATTGTCCTTCTTTTAACTTCATATGCAGGTGTATGCCATTGTAAGTCACCATGCTTATGGGTCGTGTACATTGTAATGCTTTTATGAAGGTAAGGCTAAATCCAGAGATCAGGTGTCTATAATTGACTTTTAGGTGCTACAGTAAACAGCCAGGCTGATTGATATTTCTGTTACAGTCAGTTAAGGTGCTGAAATACCAGAATAATACTTTCTCCAGGGATATTGATGGGCAATATTTCTGTCTTCTGCTCAGCTGCAAATTTTAAGCAAACAGTGCTTGTAGCATCTACTGTAAACTGTAGGGAATAGTGTCATAAGGAATGGCCTAACATTTAACATTACTGTTTACATATCTAACTTAGGGTATATAATACAGAGTTCAGCAGACACTGAGTTGGCCAGCAAAAGAAGGGGATACATTTCCTTTAAAAGCACAATATTACCAGTAAAGAGTAACTGTTCTTTGTACTTCAGAAAATAAAGCAGAGAAACGGGCAGTCAGATGTGGTGCTTGTGAAAGGACAGGAGCAGACTGCCCATCCTGCCCCCGTGGCACTGAAGACCCCTCCGTGCTTCCAGAAGGAGCAGCCGCCGATGCCTGTGAATGACGCCGTGCGAACCATAGAGGGCAGCAACACAGCAGACAATCGCTACAGTGAGCTTGTGTCCGAGTTCTCCAAAGCCGAGCCTGCCGTTGTCAGCTTGGAGTACGGAGTGGCCAGGATGACCTGCTAATTGAAATCTGGCACCATGTTCTTCTAGACTGATTAAATGGAGAGATGGGTCGTTTTCAGGATGGGTCTGTGCTGCATGACCAAAACACGATTTGTATATCAGCAAGTTTTGTTAATGTAGACTAGAACAGCATGCTAGTCGTCAATTGTTTGCTGTTCTTTTAAGGGGGGAAAGAAAGTGTAGTTGTCTTTTTGAAAGAAATAGGGGCATTTGGTAAGTAGTGACTAAAAATCAAGGAATGGTATGTCTTTGGACTTAGGTCAGTTTGCACTAAATTGATTTAAATAGTAATATTACTTTATACAGTATAGGAAACCACAGATGGTCTTTCACAAATTGATTTTATTTGGAGAAGAAAACTTGAACTCTCCATTTTAGGAACAGAAACTACGTGTATAGATTGCATATTATGTGAGTACATATTCCCTTGCTTAGTGTCACCCAGTACTAACTTTCAGTGTATTAAGTGCCATGGAAAAGTATGACATATTTTAAGTCATAAATAGCTGGCCTTAAACCTGTCAGATCAATGATTTTGTCCTTTACTACTGCAGTCTACTTGGCTCTGTTTACATTGTATTTGCTCAAATTTTTATATCTTTAAAACAGGACTGAATATAAAGAATGAAGCATGCCTAAGCTGGCACAGCCTTTCAACAAATAGCTATATGAATGTTACCTTAAGACTGTGTTTTTTCTTCCGTTTCCTCTGTTGTTTAAAATACAATAGACTGACCTGATTTTCCTCTCTGGCAGCTCAGTAGATTGAGCATCATTAAAGCTGCAGATTGTCTGACCTTAAATGTTTTGATTTGTGGCAAGGTATTTAAGTGTAAAATAAGATATGTCCCATAAGAAAACAAAACCTAGCCAATAATTCAATAATCAGGTTCATTGAGATTGTTTACTGTGTGCTGTGCAGTTGTTCAAGGTGCAAGAATGCAAGCAGAACTTTTGGAAATGCAATCTACTGACATTGTTCCCAAGTTAAAGTTGGGTGTCTGAAGCTCATGAGAAACTGAGTGCCTCCTAAATGTTTCATTAGAAGAAAATTTTGGTTATTAGTGAAAACCCTTCTCATCTTGTAAAAACTTGTTCAACTTGTGCATATTTTAACTAATTTTAGTATCTGGAGATTTTTATGTATTTGGAGAGAGGACAAAAACTTCTAGCAGGATGCAATAGGCATCATGGGACGATAAGAAAAAAGGGGGAAACTTACAGTTTATGCACTTAACTATGTATCTGTAATCTTCTAGAAAGGGAGAAGGTTTTTCTGAAGTTTGTCTCATGATAGATTTTCTGAGCAGGTAAAAGAATAAGGAAGAAAAATATTGGTGCCCAGTTCTTAAGCAGAGGTACAAATTGTAACTTTGGGTATTAAGATCCCTAATTATGATGTTAGATTAATGCTACTGACCTTTTACTTCCTGGTTTAAATAATTTTTGGTTTCAAATTGAAGTAATTTTATTCTTACCCTAATCCCTGAAGTGTGTTTTGTCAAAATTACTGGTGTGCCGCAGTTTGACGTAATTTGGCAGCATTTCCCTCGGCACCATATTGGATCTAGGGCTCTTAGCAAGGCCAGCATAGGTCAAGATCAAGGTGCACTTGTGGAGCTGTCTTGGAGAAATTAGCTGTGACTCTTGTATTTGGCTATTAATTCACCCATTTCACTAATCTGATTTTTGAAACATGGGCATTTTTATTTCCCAATATATAAGCATAGTGTCATATTTAAAATACATTATCCAGTTATTTAAACACACTTAGAATGTCTCCGCTAGAGGTTTTGATAGTTTCATGTTTGCACAAGTGGTGCCTTACAGGGTTGCAGCAAGAGAGGTTTTTGTGCCTTGTTATTTATTGTCTCCCCTTGTCCCTCACCTTCTGTATTAACTTTGTTCTGTGGTTTTCCTTTGTAAAAACATCTTGTATATTAAGCTTGTATTATATCATGGTAGTGAAACAAACTTATCACTGACAACATAGGTGTTACCAATTTGTACTTGTTTGTTTTAATATTTAGCTGCTCTGCTGTGCCATGTACACTTTTCCTATTTATTGTTTAGAGTTTATAGACTCAAAAGATTATATTAAGCTCTTTTGCAAATATCGTTGTATGTTGTTTTTACTTTAACAGCCATATGAGTGCCCCTGTATACAAGGCTTTTGGAGGGAAGATCTGTTCCCTTTCAGTACTGTTACAGTGAGTTTATTTCAGTCTTCAGGTCCTTTTTTATTGGCAGAGTTCACTTTTTAGTGAAAGGAATTGGAATGTGTTTTTATTTTAAATCAAGATAGGCATGTTAGGTCACCTTTAAAGTGCCATAAAACTGTCTGCTAAAGCACTGAGCTGGTTTTGCTGTCAAAAAATACAGTACTGTCTGATCTGAAGTAAATATTTTACTCCAGTTATTATATGAATAGAGTTTTATAAGGCTGTTTTGTAAAGCAACCACCTTGTAAGGTTCAGGTAGCTCTGCCAACTCAACCCCCAGGGTCACCAGTGAGGAAAGTTCCTGCAGAGAGGCATCTGTCTCTTCTCATTTGCTGTTTAGGCCTAAGCCAAAACTACCTAAAGCACATGGGACCTGCAGTGAAGGGAATAGATGGTAGTCAAGTGAGCTCCAACAGAAAGCTTGGCAGGATGGCTGGGACTCAGCACAGTGGGGCTGTTCTGTGTCCTTCAAGAAGGATTTAAAAAAAATCAATCAAGTTAACTAAAAAACTGTGGCAGAAGCCTAGGAATTGAAAGAATTTTAATTCTAATTTCAGTGGATAAGCATTCCTTCATCATGAGTGTGCTGCTCCAAGAACAGTTGCAGTACTGAAAGGCACCTCATACAGATCAAAGTAATGTGCAGAACCCTCTCTTTCAGGCTGTAACATTAGTTTGTGGTTGTTTGGTATGCTCACCAGTTGCTTGGGAATATAATGTCCCAGATAGAACGTTGGTACTTTTGATTCTGCTCTATAGGTTGCAAGACTTTGGCACCTGTCAATTCTGTGTTTCGTCTTAAGAGGGCCTCCTTAGGTGAAGTTTTTGGGTTTCTACATTCTGTTCTGTGCTTCATCTTTTTTCTTTTAATGAACCAAGCTGATAGTCTCACCTGAGAAAACTGATTTCACTTTTGTAATCCAGGCAATTTAAAATATTTATTTCACTAGTACTGAAAGAGTTGGGCTTTTTTTTTGGGAGGCTTGCTAGTGTCATAAGGTATTCCTCAATACAAGTTTAAGTATCCAACTGTTCTGTTTTGTAGGGCGACTGCCAAATCAACAGACTAAGAAATTAATTAGGCAACACTGAACTGAGGCTGTGCATTTTCTACACATGTCCAATTACTAGTGACCTAAATCTAGGGCAGAAGCCTGAAGTCTGGAGAGTTGGTTTAGAGAACTGGAACAGCAGTCTTTCCATAGAACTGCACATCCCTATGTGGAACAAATGCCCTAATATAATGATTTTGTAGAGGGAAAGCTAGCACAAATCAAACTGTGACAGTTTTATGTGTCTCCTCCTCAGGGTAAGCACAGTGGAGAATGCCTTGCTGGGAAAGGTGATGTGTTCTTCCTCTTTAGTTGCTCTTTTCCTGAGGCCTTTTGATAAAAGTAACATCAGCAAATCTCTGAGAATTTGCTCCTCCCATTCTGGTAAACTGAGCACAAAACTGGATGCACGGTTGGGCTGAAGTGGGGCTGGGGTAGCTTGCCTTAACTACCGTCATCTTAAGGAAGTGATATAAATAATATAAGGAAACTTGATGTTAAAATAGCACAGGGCACATGCTGTCAACATCTGTTCTTTAGAGTGCTGCCCTGCTCTGGAGCAAGTGTGACTGGCATGAGGGCCTCATGTAAGCATGATTGCTTTCTAGTTAGTTTAAAGATAATCTGATTTCAAACTAGATCATCCCTCCAGTGGTATTTATAGATCTTTAGGTCAGAACCTAAAGGTTGCTCTTAGAAGTCCTGTTTATTTGCTAATAGTTTTAAACCTGTGGCTGATCATAGGCTAAGTGTACTGATTGTGAAACCTATATTAACCTTTAGAATTAGATCTTTAGATTGAAGTCTGCTTGGACTTGCTTTCACCATTTATGCCACACTTTCCTCCTAGTGTTGCTTATTGTGGTGCTTCATGTCCGTCAGATGTAATGGGCTTCTTAATGCTTTGAATGTTTCAATAACCTGAAAGTACTGTGGCTTTCTTCTGCTACTCTGAAGGCTCAGATCAGCCTTAGTGAACAGTGTAAGTGAACTCATGCTTGATCTAGCTAGCTTGACCTGCCTCCATGTTAAATAACACTGAAAATCAGCACGGCATCATCATTCAGTGGTGCGAATTTTGTACGCACAATAGGCTTAAGGAAAGGGATTTAGTCGGGGACCCTTGTCACAGCATGTAGCAAGGAACAGGACACTGCAGGGGTATGACTCATAAAGTAGAAGCAGTAGAGCTGTTTTGATATCCAGCAGCAGCTCAGGAACTTGAGGTGGAAGGTCAGAGGCATACTGCTTCTGAGATCACTTTCCAGGTCCCGCAGAGTTTAGTGACCTGGTCTGTTAGACACTTGTTGCTGAGCAGTTCTGCACTGGCATCGAGCAGCAGAAAATATATATGGATCTCTGTTTCTTAATTTACTGGCTTCACATAATAAATGTCCTGATGGTGATGTTGAAATTGGAGTGCAATATTTTGTTTATTCTTGTTTGTATTTTAATTCTTGAGGGTCAGTTTCATACTGTTCATAACTAAGTGGGATTATAGTTTTGGCACACACTGTAAGTGTTTTCCATCTTAATGACAAAGTTAACATGTACATATCTTGTGCTTTGTATCTCTGCATATATTTCTGCTGAATGCTTTTCTTGCAAGCAGGCAGCTTTGGTGAAGTCCCATGATGCTGCTCCACCAAGCATTCCCCATTACCTAGCGTTACAGATTGGTTTCCGTGCTCTGTTTTACTATTGCTCTTCAGCCTTACAGCTTATCTTTTTGGCTGACTGTTGACAATGTCCCTTGAGAAGCATCTTTCTATTGAAGAAAATGGGTTTAGTGTTTTTCTGTCTCAGGGATTTTTACCCCTGAACTAGTGAACTTGAAAAAGAGTGCTTACTCTCCCCTTTGGGGCTTCTGAGTGCCTGTTGACTTCCACAGTTGGTTTGGCTACACATTTTAAATTCAGACATGGCTATTTAAAAAAAATAAATAAAAACGTTAGTCAAATATTAGATGTGGCAAAGGGAAAGAGAACTTTTCATTGTAAAATATCTGGAAAGACTGGCTGTTTCAGTAGTGTTTATTGCTCTATGTAATGCTTTCTGTAGAAGTCATTTATGTGCTGGGATCATGCTTGATGTGTATTCCTGAAGAAACTTTAGCAAATGGAATTTTGTAACAAGTATTTTATTTGTATGTGTTTTCAGAATCCATAAGGCTTAAAATAAAGTGATCTTAATATTGCCAATCTAACTGGACATTAAATATTTATAGTAACATATATAAGCATTTACAATAATGCTTTGTGTGAACATTAAAATTTTCATTTTATGGATGAATCATACCTGATACAGAGTATAGAACACAGAAATGGGTTGACCTCTTTATTAGTTTCTTGAATTCTTCTGTAATTTTTAGATGTGGGAGACTGGCTCAGCTTTGTGTTACTGACTCTAGACTGCTGGCGTGTTACTTACAGGCACAATTCTGAGCTTAATTTAGGGCTTAAGTGTCAGGAGAAAAGAGTACTGTATTTACTTTTTGTTACCATTATTGCATATGTGGTTATCCAGCTAAGTGTTTTCAACAGCTACAATAAATTTGGTTAGGAAATTTGAATGATTTTTCTGAAAACACCAGCTTCTCAGTTACTTTTCCATTAACTATTAAGAACAGTTTTCTTCTTAATTCTGAGGCTTCTTAGGGTTTATACAGCTGTACTCCTCTTTTAGTAAAGATGGTATAATGACAAAAATTATTGCTAAAGCTCTCCCTAACTAGTACTTGCTACAGAGTGCTCAGGCTTCTTTCAACAGCTCATATTTACTTAAGCCACATCCAGTTTCATCATGATCTGTGGTGAGAACATGGTTTCTGTGCATAGTACAGGTGGAAACTCATGCACTGGAGCATTGGACTCTGCAAGTTCTAGTCAATGTGATCGTTATTACAGGATGGGATCCTCCTGCTGTAGGTTGCTGCAACTTAGAGGGCTCTCCTCAATCCATTTTATTCAGGTGGCTTCCTTTCAGGTAAGGCAGGCTGGATGGTCAGAATACACTATGGGATAATCTGGCTAGTACCATTAGGGCAAAATGTCAAAACTCCTGCTTAAGCCAGAGCAGTATGATTTAAGCAAATGCCACAACGATCATGACATCTGTCAGTTGGTTCTGTGTTCAGTGGCACTGAACATGAAGTGCCTGAGCATGTTCTTCCGCATCTCCTGTGTGCGGATGCTGCTGGCTGTGGTGGGAGCACTGGTTCCATATGTGCGTGCACAAGTGGGGGGAAAAGCTAAGCTTAACTTGCTCTGAGGATAACCAGGAGGCTGAGGCTGGCTGATTTATTTCACTGACTTAGTCCAAGGTGCATTCATTGCCTCACTTGTCTGTAACTGCAGCCTGCCAGAGTTTATGCGTTACTTGTAGAGAGCGTGTTCAGACTGAGGATGGACAACATGTGTGAGAAATAGCTGGCTACTGTGCAGAATGATTGAAGTGAAGCAAGTGGGATGTAAAAACTATAAAAAGGCTAAATGGATATGGATATGTCATTCTTCATCTTTGTGGTGGCCACACTGCTCTGTGGGAGGAGGAAGGGATGATATGGCAGTGTCTTGAGGGCTTCAGTGCTGGCTGAGTTAGTTCCAGAATTTAAGTTAGTTCCAGGAAGATTGAGTGATCCTAAAAATCCTTTCTGCTTTGTGGTTTTTTCCATCCCCTGAAGCTGTCCTGGGTAAAACAGTAAAGATGGCTGCTTTCTTGCAAGAGTATGGCTTGGCAGAGGACAGGGCTGTTCTCTGAATATGCAGCAGCGTGCATGTTGTTCAGTTGTGTTCCTTGGCTCTGACACTGCTTGAGCTGGGTCCCTCTGAAAGCACAAGACTGCTGCAGCTTAGTGCTCTAAGATTCATGTGAGAATACTTTAGAGGGGAAAATGCTGTCAGTGATTGGATCCCTCTTTATCTTCTAATCCCACTTTAAGCTTTTAGTAAACTTGTTCTCAGTAGTATACTGGCAGAGGAAATGATTCTTGATAAACCAAATGGTTTTTTTGCTTGGTTGCTGGGCTTTGCATGTGCACTGGCTTTCTGATTTATCTGGTGATGTGTCCCATTAGTCTACAATATATTCAAGAGATTAAAGTGTGTCTGCCAAGATAGAAAAATAACTTTGATTACTTTTTTCCTTGAATGTGATAAGGACAGCTAATAGGAAAAATGTTCTAATTGCTATTATATCATTTATCTGGATAGCTTTTAAATGCTCATTGTGGGTACAGGAAATGTCAGAGGAGACTTACCTGCAGCTATTATGACACATACTGAAAGGAATAATTAGTGGATAGAAAAGGGTTAATGTTTATGCATATGTTAATTCTACATTTAAGGAGGGGTTTGTTTTGAAAATGCTACTTCATAAGTGATTTAAATTCTAGTGTGAATGCATCAAGAATGATAGAGGTGCTTGGTTAGTAGTCTCAAAAGAGATGTGTAAGCACTTTTGTTGCCTGGTGCTTTATCAAGACAACTTTGTAAATATTAATCTAATGGTTCTTTTTAACCATTAAAAAGATGGTTAAAAAGGTTCTTTTTAACCATTTTTAAATGGTGAATTTGGATGGTGAATGCATTTTGGGGCAGGAGAATATAAATGGGTGGAACACAGAGCACAATTGAATGTGTAAACATCACTGAATTTTGGGAAATGCAGTGCGGAGGAAGAGAACACTGAGGTTTTGACAACATAAAAAAATTTGAGGCTGAACTGCACTGTAATTCCTTTGCTGCTGCTTATATCCCATAGCCCACAGGTCCATCCATGTTGCCAAAGGACAGCCTGGGAGAAGAGAGATAACTGATATCTGGCAATTTCCTGATACCAGCCAAGAAAAGGAAAGGAGAGCTGCTCCCCAAGCAGAGATCATGTGGAGGAGATTGCATACCAAGAGTGGGTCACGTGGTTATCAGAGGATGAATTTTTACTTGGATTGTTGCAGGAGAAAGGCTGGTCAGATGGAGTTGGGCAGTAAGGAAAGGTTTAGGTTTAGCAATAAGAACTATCTTAGCTTATTGATAGTTGAAGTATTTTAATGTATTGAGGAACTGAGTTATTTATATTACCCTAAAGCTGAGTTATATATAGCCCTAAAAGTTCAAATTCCTGGGTCTCTTTTTGGATTGTTCTATTTTAGGAAGAGAATACATATGTAAAATTCTGCTTTGCTATGTTAAAGTCTTGCCAAAAGTTTATTTTAAGAGCAAAACTTGGCAGAGGCTGCTCTGTTATCTGCAGATTTGCATTGAGTCCTCTATGCTCTGTTGTGGTTAAGTGCTCTTATGGCTATTCAGTTTCTGGTGATTTCTGCTATTTTCTTGCTTTCCCTCTCTTTTCTGTCCGTATTCAGACTCCAAGGCAGCTGAGACTGAGGAGAGTTGCTCACATGTAGCTGCAGAGGTCAGCCAAGGGACAGTGGTTTACTACTGAGCTGCTCCTCTTGGTAGCAGCTATCCAAGTCAGCAAGGTTGAAACCCATCATCAGGGATTTCTAGCAACGGTGCACCGCGCTGGGTCTGAGCTGCAGCACAGCACAGTAATTTTATTATTGGTATCTGCAGGTCTGCAGATTTCCTAATGACCTGACCCCATTCTGAAAAGGACCATTAAGCGAGTGCTGGAAGAGCAGCACTTCTGAGCAGCACTTGAGGATCTGAAGAGTGTGGTGCTCTTTCATTGTGAGGATTAGAGAGAGCTTCTCTGATTTCCTGCAGTTAAAAGGCGTTCTGGAATTGTGCTGCTCATGCTCGGTCTGTGGTTTTGTAAGCTTATTAGTGTAACAGATAATGGGGGTGCCTTTAGTGTGGGTTAAGCAAGGCAGTGTGTGTGCTGAGGATGTGCTCTTTCCCTGGGAGGGTGGTTAGAATTGGTAATCACAGCCTAGAAGGAGCTAAGGAGTCTCAGGTCTTACCAGGTCAAGGGAACTTGATTTTCTAGCAGCATTTGGTCCATTAAATAGAACTACAAATACACCACTGAGTGAGTCTCTACTGCTTCTAAATTAAGGAGCAGCTGCCCTCACAGCTTTCTGGTAGAGGTTGGGCTAAACTGAGTTTTTCAATTTAAATAACAAATTTTATTTGTATTTGGTCACAAATTACAGTTTGCTTTATGGGAGGAAAAAAACATCCAGCATGTTCCTGTGTCTGTTTAATAGTTTTTCAGTTAAATGTAGCAGTATAAAACTGGTGAGACTTTATATAAAACATCTTTTTAATCCATACAGTTTTAAGAAAGGAAAAACCAAAACAACAAAGATATCTTTTGCCTTAATTTTGAAAATAACACTGACTATTTTGAGTAATTTTTTCATACATTTCTTTATAATGGATTCACATTCTCTGAAGCGGGTAAGTTAAGTTTCTCTGAAGACAATATCATGAGCACTCAACATTTGCTAACCACAATGTTTCCTCAATATTTTCCTAACTTTGTTAGGAATAGGATGTTTTCTTGCCTGCAAGGAGTGTTTCAAAGTGATCCATTGTCTTGAAGATGCTCCTCTTCAGATACTGTGTGGAGGCAGTGACTTGTTTTGGGTAAAGGAAATGATGGCTTGAAAATCTCTATCTTTTCTCCAAGTATGTTTTACCTTGTGGAATATTGTATTAATATACATCCAATGATGACATGTGTTCCACAATGCTTTAATTGCCCATTCTGGAGTGTTAGTCTTCGAATACAGTGATGTTTAGGAGAGGGAGCTGTCAAGCCTTTGTACTCTGGTTCATATTCACAAGCTAAGCAAAGCCTCGTTTCACTTTCAAACCCTCATGGAGTGTGAAGGGCTCAGCACTCAAGAATGCATTCATGACATCCTCATCCAGCTGCTTGCTCTTCTTTAGGGACCTTGACTCTCTAGGCAAAAATTTAAACAGAACCAGGGCAGGGGAGTCAGGGAAAGAAGCAGCTTCAGAAAAAGTCTGTGAAAGCTAAGTATTCCTTGTTAGAACATAAAATACCTGGAACCAGTCATTATACCGACTTGAAAATTGAAATATTAGCTGCTGATAGTCTGCGTTTGAGTGGCAGCTCTCCCTGCTGTTTAGTTCCTTGTTTTTACTGCCATTCTAATGACAGTGTGGCTGGAGCCACACGCCCACTGCCAGTCCTGTCTGATGAGCTTTTATGTACCATCTAGGCTGAGTTAGAACTATTGAAAGTGCCTGAGGCTACTTACGTAATGCAGTTATGTTGCTGTGACATTATCATTTTCGGCTATAATTTGATTTATTGCTCCTTTAAGCATTACTCTCTTTCTTTCTGTATTACAAAGATAATAGCAACTGCCCTCTTTCTTTCTACCATTTTTGTAGACTTTAATATGTAGTTGGTTATGTTTTATCAGACTATTTAGTTTGAAAAGTTTGATTTTTGAAAAACAGGTTTTATTTAAAACTGAAAGCCCCAAATACAGCATTGGAAGACGTCTCTGTAACTTTCTAGGGAAGATGGTTTTTAATTACTGCTTTTATCAAGTTCTCTAAGACTACAAATAGGAATGAAACCTGCAGAATAATGATGAGGTTGCTAAACAATTCATCCATCCTGAAATTCTCAGTCGTTTCTAGAATAATATATTTAGCTGGCTAGAAGAGCTGGGTTGAATGCAGGTAAATTTCATGAGACCTTGTGCAAGCAAGTAATGTTAGGTAAGCTGTACAAATTATTTAGAAGTTGCCTCAAGAGATCCTAGCACTAATTTAATAAAACAGGAGCAATGCAGAAATACATGTCAAAGCTGTAAATCATACACAAGCAATGGAGGGATGAAATTACTCTGCCCACTTCAGCCGGTATCCATGTAAATTATCAAAATCCTCAGGCACTCTTCCCAGAAGAGCTGAAGGAGGAATTACAAGCTTCTGGCACGTACCTAAGTCAGAGTGGCAGCCAGTGGGATTCATCCCCAGCTTTATGTGCCCACTTCTGGGCAGACATAACCTCTGAGCTGGTCACCCTTGGCTCCCTGCACAGAGCAGCAGCTGCTCCTGGTGCACAGCTGCCCTCAGGATGGTGCATGTCTGAAATGGGTCACAGGAGCCACATGCTGCAAGTGCCTGTTTCTGTCATTTGACTGCAGGGAGCCTCGGGTGACCCCCTCAGTCGTGCCAAGCGAGGCACCGTGAGACACATCCCTGCTGCTTTTACAGGTTAAAGGTCTGGGATTTGGAGTATCTCAGAAACAGGCCCAGGAAAGGAAGGGCTGATGAAGGAGCAAGGTGCCTGGAGGTTCAACACTGCAGTGATTGTTGGCTGGAGCACGTCCTGGCATGGCCTCCAGAGCAGCACTGGGGAGCATTGCAAGGCACCTTGTGCACTTTGTGGGGAGTTGGGGTACTCAAAGGATGCTATTTATAGATACCAGAGGCTGAAATCTCATCCCACTGGTAGTAAGCTTGGGCAGCAGCCCAGAGATGGGTTTGCCTGGCCGGCAAGAGACACTGAAGAATAGGATTCAAAACACTGATGGGAAGAGCAGGGAGCTGGTTGAGAGACTGCCAGCAAGGGATGCTGGTGTTTGGTGAAAGAGGCAAGGAGGGTTATGGAGCATCAGAGTGCTTTCTAGCCCTCCAGGGAAGCAAGACTTGGCCCCCAGATAACATCAAGATACATGAATTAACAGGAAGGAAAGAGGCAAAAGAGGGAGTACAAGTCTGTGTACTCATCTAAGATCACTGTAACCCTGGTTTTCATCTTCCTGGCCGAGTGCTCTGGGACTTCTTGGGGTTCAGATGTTGCCATGAGACCAGCTTGGATTAGGGGAAGGCTTTGAAGCAGAGTCCCTGTCCCAGGTAGGGAGATTTGAGCCTAATGGGCCAGAGGAGACTTTTAAACAGATGAGTTCGCTCTGAAAGAGGGAATGTCTGAAGTGGTCTGTGCTGTAAGTTGGTTGCAGGAAAGCCAGCCTAGAACTAACAAGCAGGTTTCTGCAGAACTTTGCAATGTTAAAAGGAGATGCACCTTTTGTGCTTAAACTGTGACGTCCCCAAGGAATATTGCTCTCCCCCTACACATGTACTTCCCAAGGGCTCACTGGCACTAGTGCTGGATCCTCATTATTTCCAAGGCATGTTCTGGATGTGTCAGGATACCATAGGTGCACCAAGGTCTGACGATGAGAAGTGATGCCAACAGTTGAATACATTTAACTGGGAAGTGGAAGAGCTGGGTCTGTAGTGCTGAATAGAGTGAGGTGCTCCTCACTGGGGATGAAGCCCCAGCTGTTGTGTAGCGGTCAATCTTTTATTCCTTTGGACATGTAGGAAATTCTCCTCTCTCTTCTCTCTGAAAAGGCAGAGTTTGAACCACAAGATACAAATTGCCATCTGTGTGGTGGTCAGCAATTGCGCTGTGCAGTGCAGATGTTAATTTGTTACCTCTTATTTGGTCTCTCTGAAGGAGATTCACTTCAAAATGAGAAATACTGTAGCAATTGCTACAGAAAGCAATATTTCCTTTCCATGCGGAAAATCTAACAAAATAGATGATGTGAAGTAAGCAACTTGCTTTCACTGAGGCATCTTAGATACTTAGTAAATATTCCTATATGCCAGATTCTTTAGGTGGAACAAGCAAAAAACTTTGATTCTACCTTTGGTCTCTGGAAAAATGGCTAAATTACTAACAGATACATGATGCAAAGAAAGATATTTTATTTCTTTTAGAGACATTGCAATAATTTCCAGACAATAATAAACCAAGATTTAATTCTCCAGCTCTTTAAATTATCTCGTATGAGGGTATGAGAGTAGGAAGACAGCTTCATAGTTAAATGTGGAACTCTGAGAGATGTGAATTGAATCGCAGGGTCTGCTGCAGGCTACCTCTGACCTCAGATAAATCTTTTAATCTCACTGTTACTCCTGTTTGCCTGTGGGAAAACTATGATAATATCCTCTTTTCATCAGTTCTCCCTTTGGTTTGCTTAGATTGCAATCTATTCGGGTCAAAGATTTAGCCTTATCTTGCTTATATGGACCAATTTCACTGAGGACCCTGAGGCTGGATCTACAGATAATTCTATTACCTGGAAAATATCTACAATTAATCTATGAATCCAGTAAAATCACACTGAATAACAATTCCTCCCAAACCGCTTAAAACTTCTATCAAATTGCAGAATGGCAATATTATATCTAGATGACTGTAACAACAGCATAAAGCTGCCATATGAAGGTCCCTAGTGTTGGCACAGTCTGAATATTTTATGCTAAAGTGCTGTTCTTAATCTAAGAAGGCTGGTATTTACATAATGTCATAAAAGCTTGTAAAGGAGAAAAAGTAAGTTCTGCAAAAGTCAGACAGTTGCGATTCCCCTTGTTACCAGATGCAACAGATCTGTTGGGCAAGAAAAAGTGCTGAAGATAAGTACCAGTGAAAATTAAGACAGTAAACATTTCTTTTCCATTAGCTTGTAAGGCAAAACTGAGAAAGAATAAGAGCAACTTAAGAACAACATACAAAATGAAAGCCTGAAGTGGTTTTAATACATTAGCTTTCCTCTGTAAACGAAAGAATTGAAATTGTTACATTTAGAGACCCTGAGAAACTGGGAAGAACAGAGTTAAGCAATAGTTAATCGAGATGTGAATATCAAAAAACTTTCCACAAACCTGTTCAGTATCAGATAAATAACATCAAGGAGCCAGGTTTCTTTGCCTTTGGTGAAGCAGGTCCCAACCTTTGAATTCTGATTGCCCTGCTCATGGGAGCTGCCAGCTCCTCCTGGTGGGCTGAGTCCTTCCCTCAGCCATGCTGTTCCGCCTGGATGGCACGGAAGAGCTGGGACAAAGGTGCAGAGTTAATGTCTGAGTGCTTATGTCCAGGTGTTCGGTGACAGCATTTGAAACTCCTCTGTGCTCCCTTGGAGACAATGGAGAGAAAGATGTTTCTAGGTAGCCATCCATGTATCCTGTTTTAGACCTCTCATTCTGGGTTTCTCTTGCTTGATTGGGAAGGATGAATTGTGTCTGAAATAACCTTTCATCCCTTCTGTAGGATAAGTGTGGCACTAGTGGATCCCCAGGAGCTAGACCAGCTCCAGGCATGGGGATGCAGGCTAAGATCTTCATTGCTAGCTTTTTCCAGGAACCCTTCCTCATATAGTGAAAGAAAGGGGATTTAGAAATTTAAAGAAAAAAGTAAAAAAAGAAAAGAAAAAGAAGGAAGGAAGAAACCACAGAATATTCTGAGTTGGACAGAACCCACAAGGATCGAGACCAACTCCGAAGTGAATGGCCCATACAGGGATTAAACCCACAACCTTGGCATTATTAGCACCATGCTCCAAAGAACTGAGTTAATCTCATATAATGACTTATAGATAAATCTGCCCAGTCTCTGCTCCCCTTTCCTTTCAGATGTTATCTCTTTCCAAGGCAGTATACATTATAATAATGTCTAACCTTAAAATTCTTGTTTTATCACAGATAGAAGTGAGTGTTGCAATCTTGCTGCCTTCTGACCGCTGCAAAACTTCAGTTCCTCTGTGACAGACTTGCTCAGGAGAGGTCCCAAGAGTGACATGCTGGGGAGAAAGGGGTGTTTCTAAAAACCCTCACTGATTTTAGCAAGGGCTGCTGCCTCCTGGCTTGTGTAAGGACACATCTGTGCAGGAAGAATCACAAGAGAGGGGTCTAAGTCAGAGAAAGCTTCAAATTGTGCTTCTCACTGAAATGTATAATTCATACTTATGACAATTGTGTACAAATTCTCACTTCATTGTATAATTTCTGCAGATGATCTCCTGTAGTTCTTCACTGAATATCTTCATTCTTTTTCTTAATTAAAAAAAAAAAACAAACCATGTTTTGGTACTCTCACTTTCCTAGAATTTGCCAGTTGTTTGTAACTGGACTTGTCTTACATCTCAGGTTCCCTGTTTCTTGTGGGATGGAACATGCCTGAATTGGGGGTGTGAATAATTATAATCTCAGAGTGTAAAATTTAGGGGCAAAACACCCAAATTATTCACATGTGACAATGCTTGTTGTGCCTAATGGCTGTGGATTTATAGCTGTGGTCCTACAGCTGATATCCTGCTGCTCCCAGCACTGGTTTAATCATCTTAAATGCTGTTGGTTACCCACAGTGGTTTGCAGAGGCTTTAAAACACAGCACACCTACAAAAACTGAGCCTTCTTAAGGAAAATAAACATGTACTTGACTAACACTCTTTAATTTATGTGATAGCTAATATTTTTTTCTACTTTTTCTTCTGTTTCTTTCAAGAGCCAGAAACCTTACATTTTTGCCTTAATAGCCTCTGATTAACACACCTGACATCTCTTCTTTGTTTAGTATCTACACATTATCTCTGTTTTTCATGTCAACAACTATGTTTCCCATTCACGTCATGTATAAACACATGCAGCTTGAGTCTCTGGTGTTTTCATCAGCAGCTTACACTATACAGTGCCCTTTCCTAATATCCTTAATCTCGGCTTCTGGAAAATAAAATAGTGACCTACTTTATTTTCTGCCTTCAGAGAAAAAACAAAGTGCACGTGGTGGAGCAGCAGCTGCTGTTTCCTGAGAGGGAGCGCAGAGCTGTAGTGCCCCTGATTCAGAGCTTCGCTAAACCCATCCCTGCTTTCACATCCTCCTCTCCCTGCTCCCTGTGTGTGGGCACTTGCTGCAGTCCTGTCTCTGGTGCTCGGATGCCATCACTCAGGTCTGGACAAAACAGAAGGGATTGTCTCCACGTGAGGATGGGTTAATTACAGGGAAAGTGGACTCACGGGCTGCAGTCCCCTCTGTCAGATCTCCCTGATGCAGTGCTGACTCCTGCTCACAAAGCTGGAAATGTGCCCACAGCTCATGGATGTGTGCTCTATGTCATGCTCCTGCTCCTTGGCCTCTGCCTGTGCCACCACTTATTTGGAAAACACGGGGAATAGGGGACCATTGCACTGCTTTCACTTTGCAATATGGGGGGAGGAAGCCTCTTTCACATGGTTTTCTCCCTCCCTTTCTGCAGTGGGTGATGGTGTTGATGTTGACTCATCACCTGCTTGCTTCACAGACCTCTTCCAGGGTCTTCAGAAGCTCCGGTGCTTCACAAGACTGTCACACAGTGATGAGAGCTAGGCACTGAAATAGAAAATCGATAGTATGCAAGCAGTCTCCTCCCACATGTGCTTTTGAAAATCTCCCCCACAACCTTTTGCATCAACACTAACCAGATTTCACCTATAAATCTGCTGCACTTAATCTCTCTAAGTACCTCTCCAGCACTCGTCTTTCATCCCCAACTTAAGCTCCCTTATTGACAGATGCGCACACACACACAAACAACTTATTTCCCCCCCAACCCCCCCCTCAATCCTCCATTGTTCCAAACCAACACAGGACAACAGCTCTGGCAAGGCTGTATCTGTGCTGTTTGCACTCTAATAGCAACCAGTTCAAAATGGGAGGACGGAGCTTTGCTCTGGCCTGGCTTCTGTAGAGTTCCTTGTGAGGAGTAGCCAGACAACCCTTGCTTTCAAATTTGGGGACTTCTGTGGCCATCTCCAGCTTTCCTGCAAAGCCATGGAATATTATCTGCACAATTGCACAGTAGTGGCTGGATGTTTTACCCTTGGCTGGCTTTAACGCTGTCTTCAAGTTATTGTTCCAAAACTGCCTGATGCAACATCAAAGCAGCAGCCCAGACAAAGCACATTCAGGGTGGGAGCTGGGGTGGAAAGAGGGAAACTTTGCAGCAGAGCAGTCATGCAGGCTGTTTTTACTTTTGCTTCAATGGGACTGAACGGCAGGCAGGAGACCTGCTGGTGGAAGAAATTTTATAAGTGGGAGCCTGGCTAGAGGGAAAATCCAACCTGTCTCAGAATGGTGTTAGCTGCTTGCTTTTTTTTTGGTACATATTGATTGGAAGTGTTGGAATATTTGGATTAGGACAACAGCATGAAAGTTAACAAAGTGTCTGAGATAAATGCATTGACTCTTTCATGTAGTAAAAAGAGATGACTAAGCTGAGAATTCTAACAAGAGCTAGTCTCAATTTCAGATCTTGTTTAAGAGATTAATTATGGAATACTGTAGACCTAATTAAACATAAAATTGAGGGTAAAGAGGCACAGCCTTACACCAACTAACAGAAATACAAAAATTCTGCTGGAACAGATTGAATTTTTGTACTTAGAAAGCAAGAAAGTGCCACAGCCTCTAACAGCTCTCACATAGGTAAAAGCAATAACAACAAGAAAAAAGGTCTTGATACATTAATTGATGAATTTTATATTGCAGTAAGTTTTGTAGATACTAGGAGGTCTTATGCTAATTATTTTCCACTTGCACAGCATCATCAATTTAAGGAACCTAAATTAACATTAAAATATTATTTCACTATATTACTAATCTGTCAAATAGCTGGAGAAACAGAAACAGAATTACTAAAATGATGTGCCTGTGTTGTCCCACAAAACTGGTGAAAGGAAAAGTAATGTAAATTGAGAGTTTTGACATACATCTGTTTTAAGATTTAAGGAATTTATTTGTAAACATACAAAAAAAACCACCCTGGAGGAAGTGAAATCACAAATTTAACTAATTGAGATGAATAATTCCAGGATGCTCTTGTCAGCTGGCAGCTCTTGGGTTTGAGGGCTTGTTTTTCACTGAGTTTTTGTGAATCCCTTGTCTCTCTAAGTCTTCACTACTTAGAAAAACTGGCAATTCTGGTTTTTGGGTTTTTTATGAAATTGTCTGTCGCAGACACATCAGTTCAATTCTCTTAATTCTACAGTTACTCAAACCACACGTGTCCATTGAATCAATGGTCCCCACAAGCAAGGGAGGTACGCACATTTGTGAATACCCCTGTGTGTGTCACGTGTGAGCTATTTATTTCCAGAGGGGTTTTGATGTCCTTTTCAACACCAGAGAGAACTGGTGTGGCTGCCTTTGCAGCGTGGGCATGATGATGGTGACTTTTCCGTTTATTTATTTGCTGGCTTTGGTTGCGGACATCCTGGCTCCTTTCATCAGGCCCAGTAAGAAGTCTCCTCAGACTTCTGTTGCACACCAGCTTGTTCTCCTCTGCCCTTTGCTTGTTACTCCTGCTTTTTCTTGCTCTTGTTTCTTATTTTATAACTGGCCAATTTGGGGCAGTGCATTTTATCCTCTGCTCCTGGAAGTGGTCCTCAAAAAACATTGTCCTCTCCTGTTTTTTCTTTACCACCTCAAAGCAATAAGAACGGAATGTGTGTGCTACTTTTGAGGACAAGAACATGAAGCATCTGTTTGAAATTACAGTTGAACACAATGTCTCTCATCTGCATGCATGGGAAGAAAAGAAGTGAACAAATCACCTATGTAGCATTCAGCCTTTGAAGTGTATCAAGGGTAACTCTGATTCCATGGGGTATATATTTCCCTCAAGGAATTTTTAAAGGACAAAGCTGAGAAATGGCTGGAAATCAGTGATCAGAATCAGAAATCAAATTAAGGGCTTTTCTTGTCTTTCTGGGTCTTCTTGTGCAGGTCAGCCACTTCCCACACTGCCAGATTCCTTTCTTGAGGGTGTTGCCCTTTAACAGTGAGAGGAAACTGAGGTGAAGATCTGAAAGGGCCACAAGAGCAGAGCCTGGTGAGCAGGACTCGCTCACACCAGTAATGATGTCTTTGTGGTCAGACGTGGCAATAAGGACACCAGCTGGAATTTGGCTCATGGCAGGCAAACCCAGCAACCTTTTGGGTGTTAGAGAGAGATCACATAGTCTCAGTTTGTGCAAAAGTAGGCATATTTTTAAAGTTTAATTCAGTTATAATACTACTGCCTTGCCAGATTTTTTTGTCCTTGCCTGGAAAGGACAAAAGAACAAAGGCATGAATGGTTTTTTCCTTCCTCTTATCTTTATGCAACACTACCTGCAAGTTCAGAGGTATTTCATTTCCTTGGTTTTCAGTCATGTATGGAAATGGGTGTAGAGCAAGGGTCTCAGTCACTTCTCACGGGACAAAGAAGCCTGAAAGGTCCTCTCCTTCTCCAGCCATGCAGCAGGTGCCTTCTCTCTGTGGAAAGCAGCAGAGATGGGCAGGAGGTTCCCATGTGAGCGTCTGAGTGTTTGCTCCTTGCCAGTCCCACCAGGTCCCACCTGTGTCAGTTCTGGTGACACAGCTCGGGAGCAGCCAGGTTTGGGGCTGACTTTCTGCTGCAGCACTCATGGCTGTTCCTGCCTTCAAAACACATGTTGGACTGCTGGCTGCTCTGCCAGCCAGTACTGCCTGCACTCCAGCCGTGTCAACAGCTTTGCTTTTCAGAAGATTTCTTTCAATGCAATTGGTACTCTGACTCCATCACAGAAACACCAGCGCTGGGGTCTGCTGCTGCCTGGGATCTGCTCCTGAGCGTCACTTCCACACATGTTTGTTAGCCTTTGTGCCAGCTTGTGCTGCAGCAGCCCAGGGTATTTCCCACCTGAACTGAGAACTAAGTTTGTCATGTGTTAGAGACAGAAAACAAGGTCTGCACGTTGTATTTTCTACATAGCATGGCCACATAATTTCTCTGTCCTCATCCCTTGCTTCTTTTTAAACAATGCTTCATTCCTTAGCCCAGCTGCTCTCTGGAGTATGGGAATGTATCCACTCACACAGACCACCCCCAGCATACACCAGCTTCTGCTTTGCAAGATATCAGGAGAGGTTACTGCCCATCCCAGGTTTCAATAAAGTTATTTCTATATTTATGGAAAAAGAAAAAAAGAAAATCCCAGAATCCCAGAATCAAAGAATACCTTGAGTTGGAAGGGACCCACAAGGATCATCATCTCCTGGCCCTGCATAGCCATTTCTATTTTGGCAACAGTGATCCACGATACACTTTGTGTTCCAGAGGAGCCACAGAAAGCGCTTCAAAATCTGCAGTTCCCTAATGCAAAACTCAAGAAATGTACTCAAAAGCAAAACAGTTTCACAAACATATGAGCTCCATTTGTCCAGCTGAATGGCTGGGGACTGGGCCAGAGTGAAGGAGGTTTGCAAATTTTGTTTTTAAAATCCTGCTAAAAATATTTTTGTCTTGATAGAACTGTAATCCATGTATGCTGTAATGCTGGTTACTAATTAAATCATTCTGAGACTTAGAAATGCAGATAAAATAAGCAGGGATTAAACTGATCTGGTAGTTTTAGTGTCTTTAGGAAATTCCCAGTTGAATTTTACAGAAAACTGTTTAAATGAGCACATGGACAGGAAAAAGATCCTTTTCACAATTACTTTCTACTGTATGGAGCCTGTATATCTCTAATAGTGATGGCTTCATACACATTAAGAGAAAAAATGTGATACATATGAGGTCAGTACTTTCTACAATTCAGTAATATCCAATCTTTTTTTATGTGTGAGACAAACCTATTCTTCATTCTTGTCACCACAGACAGCATTAGCTGGGGTGAAGATCCAAAACTGATGGGTGTGAGGTGTATCAGCCATGGCCAGGGAGGCTCCTGGAGGCTTTGTGTGTAACTTGGGCACATGGTGCCTTACTAGGAAGGATGCACTTGGCATCTCCCTCCATGCTGTCCACAGTTCTCCTCTTTCCACGACTGCTTCCCCAGAAGGTGCTCATCTCCCCTTGAGAGGTCTGAGGAGTTGGAATTAGAAGTGTTCACTTCTCTTGCAGTCCTCATGAGACCTACAGGAAAGGGAAATCCTCTTCTGGCTCTATGTGGGACCTCCAACCCCATATTTCCCTGACTCTGTGCAAGAGTAATCTCTCTGCTGTTCCTCTGGCATCTCCAGGCCCAGGGAATGGGAGCAGCAGAGAACCAGGATTTTGGGAACCAGCTCCTTACTGGATACAGGGCTGGCACCAGTGCATCCAGCTGCCCTCTCCAGCACCCTCACAATAAAATATGGAGCCTCACTATTCTGCTTGGTCTTTGGCTCAGCTTTTGCAGGGTCTGGCTGAGCTCTGAGTTAAGTCAGTGGCTATTCTTGCATTACAACTTTGATTTTTGGTTCTTTCATTTAGGTGTTCATTAAGATGCTTAAATGCAAATGTAGACACTCAGGTTACAGTTTATACAGTGTCTAGATCTGTACTTCTCGTTTGGAAATGTGTTAATGTAAATTACGGCAAGTGCAGATTTCTACATCTCTGATAGTGCTGTCTCACACAGCCAGAACCCCAGGGTTCTGCTTGATCCTGGTGTTACAGATGTAGTAGAAAAATAACTACACTTTAGAGCCCTGCCTTTGTAATTTAGCCTGGCAGTCTGATTGTCCAGCTATGGCTCATGGCAGGAAACTCCCTGTAAAGAGCAACACACTGGACAGAGACTTGTAGAGGCATGTTGTGGTACTCTCTCTTTCAAAGAAAGAGGGAGAAAAACATGTTACCAGTGTGAAATGAAGGTGGGTGAATGTGTTTGATTATTGCTTCCTGCCATTTAGGAGTATTTTGTGTCATTCTTGGGTTTTTTCAATTCTTATGAAGTATAAAAGAAACACAACAAACTATGCACAAACTCTGTATTACATAATAATAATTTGCCATCTGATGCTACATAAAATTTTCAGGAACTTTTTGAGAACACTATACTCTTTTAAGTGGTAGCAGGTTAATGTTAATGCATTTCCTTTGTGGAAATGACTTTTCACTTTTGATGTTAAGAGAAACTTCTCTGAAAATCTTTCTCCCTAGCTAGAAGCAAATTTTTTGCAATGCTTTATTATAATTAAAGATCCATAATGTTCAGTGTATGAAAAAAAAAAACTTAAAAGAAGTTATCAGTGCTATAAATCATTTACAGAAAAGCATCATTCCCTTTAAATGCTTCACTATATTTGAATTGCAAAAGGCAAGTGAGATGCTGGAGTCACACCAAATTTATATTAGGGCTCTGTGCTACTGTGTTCTGTTCATTATTATAATTATTTTATATGCCTTCTTATCACTAAGTGGTTTCCAATTGTTCAATAAGGGAGCTAATTGGTGTTATTTGGTCTTTTTCTTACCCTTTCCCTTTAGTTTGTGCAACTGAGTATTTTGGTAGGGTTGGTTTTCTTTAGGATACACAAACCTATTTACATCAGAGAAAACAAGAGAGAGAAAGTGTACCTTGTATTTGGGACTGAGAGGTGAAAGGCTGAATGTCTCCAGTCCTTGTGAGACTCCATTCCCAGAGCAACTGGACTCAGTGATTTCCAAGGACACTGAGTTGAGCCCTTCCTAAGAGCTGCATTTGGGTCAGCACATTTAGGTTTCACACACCTCTAACAATTATCCAGCTCAAACCCTCCTGCCTAGGGGAGATAGCATCCCACCTCTGCAGCTAAAATCTTCCCAGAGAACTGAAGGAGCACAGATTTAAGCCGATTCACAACAGCTTTGTTTAAACCTCAGTTAAACTGGTTCACATTTAAATATCCAGGAGATACATGCACGATCCATTCTTAATTACCGCAGCACAGCCTAATGCCCTCTTCTGCGCCCACTGCTGCTGGGCTCGTGCTCGGGGGCTGGTGGGGTGCAGAGCTCTGCTGGGCTGCTCCAGCCTCCCACTCCCTGCTTCATCTACCCACCATTCCCAAGCCCCCTCTACCCTCTCCCCACACCCTGGTGAGGCCCAGTGACCCCGGGCAAGCAGCTGCAGAGCGTAGGGAAGGCAGGCAGGGAGCCCAGGGCCACCCCAGCACGCTGCTGCCCTGCTGCTGAGAAGAAGCTGCGTGCATGGTCATGGGAGCGATGGAAGCTGGTGGTGCCCAGCACTGCCTGCAGCCATATGGCTGCTCCAGGGGCTCCCTGGCACAGCCCCCAGCAAATCCTCTTAGTTCAGCTTCACCCTCTTTCTTGCCTCTTTGATGCCAGTCTTGCCTTGGTCCCTGCTCCAGTCCCAATTGCCACTGCAATCTCTCACGGTCAGATGGTGGTTGTGCCCCCGGTGTTCTCACGGCCTGACCGCAGCTTAAGGATGGGACATTGAGGTTACATCTGCTCTCTCCACAGGGTTCTGCCTGGTAGTGAGACACCAGGATAGAAAGAAGTGTCTTCTGTGATGAGGGGCGCTACCTGGCAGCAAAGACCAGGAAGGAAGAACTTAAATTTGCTGCTGATTCTCTGCTTTGATACCTTGCTAAGGTACCTGTTTGTCACCCTGTGTCACAGGCAGGCACTGAACACAAACCTACTGTCCTAAATCTCTTATGAAGATTTTTGTTGAAAATTAGATCAAGAAAGTGAAAAGCAGTAATTAAAGTGTTCTTATATAGAGTGGAAGTAGGTACAGAGTCTTATGCATCAGGAAGGGTTCCTTCACATGAGCAACAGGCCATTGTAATTTATTCTGTTCCTCAAAATCTAGGTAAGAAAATAAAAATGCCTGCTGATCTCTCTTTCAGTTTTGAAACAGCATAATAAAAAAAAAAATCTGCTAAAGCTAATGACTGCATTTGCATAGATTACATGTGACAATCCAGCACACAACAGGGTGTCCTGCCATGCAGACAACAAGCCACAAGGGTGATGCACTTCTTTGGCATTCGTTGCCATAAGTCAGCTACACTTCCACAATAACAGCGTCAGCTACTTTCCAGGAGGGCTTTGGCTAACAGTGCCAGAGAAAATTACTGGCTCCCTCTTGTTTTCCAAGATGAAAGGTGTAGGGCTCTCTCCTGCCAAGTGGGGAGGAGCAGTGGAGGAGGGGAAACAGCTTTCATGGAGACACCCAACAAAACCCTTTGGCTCTGGAGTGGTGGGGGGAAGGATTCAGCTCTGCTGGGCTCAAGCTGAGGGAGGCTGAGCCCTGGTGCCCAGCAGGCAACACAGGGTGGCTGTGCACAGCCCTGCCATCAGCCGGACTGAGGGAGGGCCGGCGCCTGCCATGGGGCAGCATGGCTGGATGCCATCAAGAGTTGGAGGGGAAAAAATGGCTCCTTTGTGTTTTCAGCACAGTGGTTGAGTTTTATGGCATCGCTTTGTTATTCTTGCAGCATTGGCTATGAACAAATAAAAGACGACAATTTATATCCTAAGGCAAACTGGCTCTGATACGGTGCTATTCCTTTTTGCTTTGCTTAATTGGGCTAACAGAAAAAGACAACAGCTGCAATGGTGGGAATGAAAAATGCCTTTGCTTGTCCTGGTCTTGACAGCAATCAGCCTGACAAGGGATTATCAATTGATCTGAGATAAGTGTTAGTGAAGGATGCAGTTTGTTGTCTGTTTATCCCCTTTACTATTTCATAGATACAATTACAGATAAAAAAACGAATACAGAGAGTTACTTTGAGAGAGAGAAAACTGTTAGGCATGTTTAAGACCAGTGTGAAAAGGAGAGGGATCTCTCTGAAAAAAATGCTTCAGGACTCTTCTGTGTTTTAGATATGCACGTATGTGTGCGCATGTGTGTCATGAAGAAAGAAAGGAAGTCAAAAGAGAAGCCATAGTCATGTGTTTTCAAAAAAATCAGGTCATTTTCTCCAGCTTGTTTCTTCCAAGTCTGCAGATCTAACAGCCACAGGATGCTTCCTTCTGTCCTGGTAATCCATGAGTTCAGGCAAAGCTCTGTGACCACCTGTCAGCCTATTTTTGCAAAGCTCGATGGAAAAACTCCACAAAAATGAGTGGATGATCTCAACTGTCCCATTTGATAGATACAACATCTTTTGGACTGGTGTGTAATTTTCCCATTGGGTTTTGCTGAAAGCAGGAGACTATATGCCCTGGCCAGGAATCAAGAGAAATGGGCTTTTCCCAATCAGCCAGAGACACTGGGCAAACCTGTGCTGGTTTCCAGTTTGCTTGCCCCTGGCCCTGATCTAGGACTGTGGAGTTTGGTGGGAGTTTTGCAGTTATCCTTGGTAGATGCTGAATTCCAGCTATTGTGTGTGGAAACAGCACTGAGGAGAGCCTTCCAGGTTCCAAGAGGCTGGGGGACGCTTGCTCTGCCTACCAGGTACCCTAGCAGCCAACTCAAAGGGCCTAATCCTACATTTCTTACATGCTCCTTGTTCACATGGTGCTTCTCTGGAAACCTGTTTTGTCCGGGCAAGAAAAAGAGCAGGAGTGGAAACCCCAGTGATTATTCCTCTTGGTACTAAATCTATTCTTAAACTGCACTGTACTCTTTAGATATTTCAGTAAAACTGTCATAAATCAACACCCACTGCTTCGTTTTTCTTAGTGGTGAAAAAAAAAGAAAAGAGAGACAACTGAAAAGCCGTCCTTTAGCTGACATTCAGTTGGAATTGATCGAGTGATCTGCTGTCAAAGCAACAGCACTTGTCAAAAATAGCCCTATGGAAAAAAACCTCTGGTGTTATTTGTATCGTGTGTCCCACACAATGCTCCTTGGTGAGAGCAGGGCGGCGGGGACCGACATCACAACAGGATCAGTGGAAGTGCTGTGTGCGAAATTAATCGTGTGCTCCTCCACGAGCTACCAGCGTCCCTGTGGCTGCTGGCAACTAACGAGCTCGCCGATGTGCATCAGGGCATGGTTTCTAGAAAGAAAGCAGGGTCAGATTGCTTTAGAAAGTCTCACAGCTCTGAGGGACCAATGCAACCAAAATCCAGGCTGCACCAAGCCTTTCTCATGGTGCAGCCTTGAGCAGAGTCACACTCCTGCAAACTCACAACCATCTTAGTAACTCCTCTGGTTGCAAGGAAAAGGCACTGCCACGTGCACATACATCAAGCAATGCACATACTTGCATTAGAGACTATGGAAAAAGTTTTATTTCTGCATAACAATGTTTTTCCCAAACAGAAAATCTGAAAACTAAAAAATGTTGCAAATGTTGATATTTTTGGGAAAGTGAGGAAATAATTAAAACGCATGAATACCAAAACATTTAGAGATTTGAACAAACTTAGGTGTTTTTCTCTGAACATTGAAGTTGAGCTCAGAGCTTTTAGGAAAAGATTTACCTCATCCACCCATAAACCGGCCTGTAAAACAGGTCAAATAAACTGCACCCTAAGAATACCTGCCTTTTGACACATCAAAGAAAGGGCATTTAAGCTAACTAGCTGAGATACAGCTGTTTACTCTGCAGCTGCTTAGATAATGGGGAGACAAAACCTACCTTTCGGTTTGAGACAGAGGGATGCCAGTGGTTCCTACAGGTTTGTAAGGCATGGCCTAGTTTTGTGTGGCATCTTATAGCCAACCCTTTTGGAAGCTGCTGAGACTCACCCTATGTCAAATACAAAACATATAGTGTGTATCTGCATACAGGAGTAGCTGCAGTTTTGGGGCTCCTAAAAAAAAAATCCCGTGAGTGAATTTTGTCCTTAGTTTTGAAAATCTGTCATAATAAAATCACAGTTCTTTCTATCCTTTCCCACCACGTTCCAGGACACAGATTTGGTCCCAAAGCTTTTAAGTAATTCCCTTGCAGGCTGTGTATTTCACACGTGCTCAGGTGTCTTTTTTCTCTTTCACATTTGGCATCTGGGTCCTTTCATCTAAGCCCAAAGCGGCTGGCTGGCACTCAACTGCTCTGCCCCATGTTCTGCCCAGGGCCTGGTTTCTTTATACTAAGTGAAATGAGGGAGGAGAAGGAAAGTGAGACAGAACGCTCCTGAAATCAAACTAATAATGTATCTATCAGTAATTGTAAAGAAAGGACTTGTTTTTTAAATTCATCTGTAGCAGCTGAGTCTCATAATAGCCTTGCTAGCAAATTGGATAAGTATTTCTTATTTAAAAAAAAGATCACATCTATCTAGGTATCCTCTTTAGCTGAATCTTTAATGAAGGTCCTGATTCTGACTTTTACATCTACTGACACTACTCAGAAGTATTTCTCCTGAAGTCAATGGAAAGGTCAGAGAGAGTGTACAAAGGTGAAGAAAAACCTCAGGCTCCCCCAATGTGATTAAAGTTTTCTAAATGCTTACCTCTCAGTAAAAGAATCTCGGCAGAATTGCTCTCCAAAACTCATGCTCAACTGCATCTCAGCTGTTTGAAAAACATATTCTGACCCAGTATTCCCCATGGTTCCCCTAATCTGCTTACACTCCTGTTTGGGCTTTTAATTAAAGATAGTGGGAAAGACCCATCCCTCCTGTGGTACTATTGTCTGTCAGGCCTGCTGAGTCTGCACAACCAAGATTTTATTTTCATTTATTTTTGAAGTAGAAAAATGTAACTAGCACAATTAGAAACAAAATTTAAGTTTTGATTATGTCTCAGATACTGCAAACATCCAAATAAAAACAGATGTCCGTCCATCTAAAAGAACCATATTTATGGGATATTTTTTTTTAACCTTCCTCTTTTCAGTTCAGTATATGGAAGAAAATAAACTCTAAGCATTTCCAGTAATTACAGTGCAAGTAAATCTGGGATTGGACTGGGTTAATTCTTAGAGGTTCTAGCTATACTGTTTCTGCAGGATTAAAAGGTTTTGGGTTTTTAATGTAGAGGGCTAGGGCACTAACATATTATTAATTAGAAGTAAATCTGTCCCTTGGGGGACTGCGTGCACTGCCTTCATTTTTAATTTGTATTTAAGACAAATGATGAATATTTCCCCTCTTTCAGTTTCTCAGTCATTTCCTTATTTCACTGTAATTCTTTTGTTTTGCATTGTGAAGAACAGTTGGATAACACAGAGATAGTATGCATAGAATTGATTTTTTTCAATCTGTTGACTGAACTGGAAAACATTCAATAATTTTCTTTGGGGTCTAGATCATGTTTCACTTTGTTTTGGAAGGGTTACTGTTATTTTCATATTTTGCTCTTTAAAACAGCAAAGTACAAGCCATTAATACTGAAAAGTTGTTTTGACAACAAAAAACTCTACAAAAATCTTGGATGAGCTACTGTATCTTAATCCTTTCTGAGTTCAGATTTTTACTTGATTTCAGAAACCCCATGATTGTTTTGCTCAACCTGAGTGTTCATTTCTGCAGAACTTTTTCTTTTTTTCCTCTCTAAAGTTGCACTTAGAAGGGATGCTGAGGCTGAGGGACGGTAATAAAAGCAAACCTCACAATGGCCACAGGATTCCTTTCACGTGCAGAGAAGTTGTTGGTTTTTGCTGCAAGGATATTATCAGTGCAGACAAGTATACCTCCTTGTGAAGTCCTCACTAGGAGGTCTCAGATCCAACACACAATTGTCCAGGCTCATGAAATGAGACTTCTTCCCATTTTGGCTAGATTGGGACAGTGTTTAAACACATGAAAAGTTAGTGGCTGTTTTCTTCTTTCCTCCACATTTATGCTGTGGAAGGGCATGATTGTTACCTGTTTTCGGATCTGTACCTTGTCTCTTGTTTGGTGTGGTTTCCTGGAGATTTAGAGGATGTTCTTGTTGGTTAAATTACAAGGTTTTGCAGTGGGCACTTTCAAATTCTATAAATTTGTGGAGTTTAGATGTAATTTTCTGAAAATAGAGTCCAGGTCTATATTTTGAGAAACAGGTCTTGTTCTGCTCACTGAACACTTGCCAGTACTGCAGCTCTTCAGCCAAGAAAACACAGTAATGACAGTTTATTATCTCCCAGGAGACTGGAGATATACTTTACAGGGACAGGAACATCTCCTGGTCATGATGAACTTCGCTATCTGTACATTGCACTGATACCAGATTTTGCTGGTGACAGTTTACCATGTGTTAATCAGGGAGTTTCTGGTGAGTGTGAGGCGTTTGTGGAGACGACAGTCTGATAGAGTGTAGGAAACTCACTTTATCCCTCATTTTCTGCTTGCCACTCTTTATTCTTCCTTCTGTATATTGCATTTTTTAGATTTTCTTAAGACCTTTCTCCCTGAGACATCCCCAATTTTGAGCTGCCTGTGAGCGTGGGTTGGCCAGGCTCTGGACATGCTGAACTGCACATCTCTGGTCTTTATGTCTCTGCAGCTGGGGAAAGTTTGGTTTGAGAAAAGGATATGGAAAATGGTCTGACCTGGGAAAACAGAGGCAGGATTACCAAAGCAAGTGGTCCTGAAGAGATCTTAGCTGCTGTTGCAAGGGCTGGAGAGGGAAGAAGGAAATACGCAGTATTAGAGGACATGGATCTGTTGGGAGACAAATGCAGACAAGTGACAAATGTTAGAAATCCAGACACTTTTTCCCTTTACCTGTATGAGCAGCCACTTGCCACTGATATGTGTTACAGCAAGAATGCTCAAGTGGAAAATAAGAGGGATTCTTTAATTCCCCATTTGTTTTTCTGAATTTTTTTGCTGCTTTTAACTGTTCTCTTTTTTCTAGTCCCAGTGGCTTCCTAAGCAGATTTTAAGGTATCAGTAGAGATCTCACACTACTTATGTCTTCCTTAATGAGCGCATTGATTTAGTAATCCAGCAAACAGCATCTCTTTCATTTTCTGGTACTGTAATACATTGAAAAGTTTAACTGTGCAGTAGCACACCTAATCATGTAAAAAGAAATTGCTGTGTTCAAAGCAACTTTTCAGGTAGTGGGCCTGTTTTCCCTACAGACATATTATTGCTCTAGGCCTCCCTGCACTCATCCTTAAATTCTAGATCCTGGCAAGGTAATTATTGCTTTCTAAAAGCCTGCTGACTTTCTCCCATTACCAGCTGGGGCCTAGATGCAGGCACTGTGCCAGCCAAAGTCTTGCAATTCACATTCTGTGATTTAGATTCACTGCTTATCATTAAGAAGACCTACAAATTTTAAATTGATGCAGCATCTTTGAGCCCCATTAATTATATATGTGTATATACAATTAACAGTGGTACTCAATGGTCTTAAAGGTCTTTCCTGACCTAAACAATTCTATGATCCTATAGTATATGTGATGGGTGAAATACAACCACAGAGAATGCTTACAAAAAAAAAAAAAAAAAAAAAAGTTAAAGAACTTCAGCAAAAAACAGGTAAATTTTGGCTTAAAACTGAGCATATCCTGCTTATGGTGAGAGGGTTGCTCCTGAATCTCTGGAGTTACTGAAGATTCATAGGAATGAAGCATGAAGTGAAAAACTCCTGCAGAGGTGTTCAAACACCTCTGTCCTGTCACCCTGTGCCTAGTGCTCCCATTCAGCACATGAGGCAGCCTTGAAATACCAAAAAAACTGTGGCTTCTGTCAAAATGAGATACAAGATGGTTTGTTACCTGTCACTCCCATCGCTAATTCATACATGAGGAATCCTGGGATGTTATTCAGCATTCATTCTGTGCCGCACACTGCAGTCTTTGGGGCAACTGAGAGCATCTGCTGGGGGTAATGACTGGGGAGAAAGCAGGGTGAGGCTCTGCAGCCGGTTTGTAATCACTGCCGATCCTGCTGTTCCACCCGACGGCTCCAGCTGCTGGGCTGCCCCTGCGGCTCCGCCACTCCGTAGGGATCGAGGCTGGGACAGGACTGTGGCTCCCGTGGGTCACTGGAGAAGGCAGCCTCATCGGAAATGAGCAAAGCCCTGGCTTCCTGAGGATCACAGCACAGGTCAGTGGTGGAGCCAGGGATGAGAGCTGGACCAGCAGTGTGTGACAGTAACCTTTAATAAGCAGCCCAAAATAGCTGTAGGGTATGTCTAGGGAACAAGGAGAGGAGAGCCTTCATGACAAAGTCCTTAATCTCTGTTAAGAAAATGTATACCTATAAATGCTACATTTTTAAAAATTACCCTTTTTTGAATAATTTTTTTATATAGTGTTTCTAGTCTGGTTTTCTTCATTCATACTCAACCTAAACATGAAAAAAAAGCCACCTTGGAGAACAGACCCTTTTTGATATCCCCTTCAGCTAGAATAAAACCTGCTGGTGTGGCTGTGCCATGCAACTCAGCATGGGATCACTTCCACCATATCAGATGGCCCTCAGGCTAAGCCAGGTCGGGGGGAATGCAGCAGAAACATCTCTCCCATTAACAGCGGCTCAGCTGCCCCTCATCTGTAAAGTCATCAGAAGCTCCCTGCTGGCTCCAAGTCTCTCTGTGCTTTTAAATTAGAACTCCTCATTTGTTTTCACTTTGCAAGGTGTCTGTCAGTCATTCTTCTGCCTTGCCAGGCAGGCAGAGTTATGACATTTTTCACTGTCAGAAGCAGACTTCCATTTCAGACCTACAGAGATGAAGGGAAGCCATAAAGAAAAACCTACCATAATTCAGGGGACTGAAAAGCATGTCATAAGTTCACGATGAATCCACAGATGTCTTCAGGTTAAAACAAAATACTGAAATATTGAAAAAATGGGAATACTTAATTTGTCAATTTCAAAATTCATTGCTTTAACGTTTAATTTTAAAATTACTATCCATTTCCAGAGGTACTTCAAGGTTATTTAAATAATATTTTTTGAAGTGCAAAAAGTATTGAAACCAAATATGTGGAAAAAAAATCAGTTTGTCAAAACATTTTCCAAGTAGTAATTTCAGGTTGACTTCAAGTCACTTTCCTGCATTAACAGTTGGATTTTAAGCTGGCCAAAAAACAGTCTGAAAGTCCACCCTTTCTGTAGCAGCCACAAATATCAACACCAAAAGAAAGAAGGCACAATAAGTTGTCTGTTCTATACAGCTGTGAAGCATTTAGTCATCTCTCCTCTGCCTTTTGTATCTTTGAGTCTCCTTCCACTGGACCCAATACTTGTAAGAAGAACTGGTGAAATATAAAAGATTGGTGAGATGTAGCAAAGCACCAGGATGAAAGTGCAAAAACTGAGAAAGTCAGCCATGTGGCCATGTCTTACTTATCAGTGTTTTAACCCTTTTTTTTCTCAAGATATATGATCAGGGTTTGTTCTTTCCAAGTATGCCTGGCTATGTGTATTTGCATTTGCTGAAGAGCATTTGGTATTTTCTCTTTTTTATCAAGTTTCCTTCATCTGTGTAAAGAGCAGAAGTATGACCAGGTAATGGGGAAACTCATGACATGGTACAATTGATGGAGGCACAATCAAGGTGAGGAACTGACACCTCTGGGTCAAGGTTCTGGTCTGACTCCCGTCTCTGTGACTTCTGGGTCCTGGGCATATTTACACACTGTGCTCTGTAAAATGTAACTCTCTCCCCCTCCTCCAGCCACTATCTTGGCTTCTGCCTCATCTGTCCTCTCCTCTGTCTCTTGCAGAAGGCAGAAGAGACCTGTAAGTTGAATGATGTGTTCACCCATATTGCTCTTATTGAACACTTCTAATTCTGAATGCAAATGGCACTTTTTATACATGAACAGGACTAAATTCACTGGATAAATTATTCACAACAGATAATTCAACCTGCTCTCGTGGGAGAGTGCAATGAATGTCTGATGATGTTAAAAAAACACCCAAACCCACAACTAATTCTTCCAGCCAGTGAAGTCAATGGCAAAACCTTTTACTGACTTCAAAGGGAGCCCCATGCCAGTGGGCCCACACACGACTTCTCTTTAGTGGTACTCACTTGCATTTAGAGCTTAAAGCCAGACAAGTGTTTCTGTTTTGAGGAGCCCAGACTAGTTCTGTATGGCACAGCTGGGCTGCCAAGGCACGGGCACTATTACAGCCCTGGGTGAAAGCAGCTCTGCTCTGCAGCTTTGGTGCAGAGCACTGCCCCAAGCTGAAACAACACAGCCAAGAGAGAGCTGGGTGTTCAGCGAGTCTGGAGCCCAGGGCAGGTTATTTTGGCCAGGTTTGTCTAGTTTGGAGAAACTGAGACTGAGTGATGACTTCTCTGCTCTCCACAGCTCCCTGACAAGAGGAAGTGGAGAGGGAGGTGTTGAGCTCTTCTCCCTGGTATCCAGTGACGGAATGCATGGGAATGATTCAAAACTGCACCAGGGGAGGTTCAGACTGGACATTAGGAAGCATTTCTTTACTGGGAGGATGGTCAAACACTGCAACAGGCTTTCTAAAGAGGTGGTTGATGCCCCAAGTCTGTCAGTGTTTGAGGCATTTAGGCAATGCTCCTAATAACATGATTTCAGCCATTAGGTCAGGCAGTTGGGCTGGATGATCGCTGTAGGTTCCTTCCAACTGAACTGCTCTGCTCCTATTTCTATTTCTATTTCTATTTCTATTTCTATTTCTATTTCTATTTCTATTTCTAGTCTCACCTGGGATAGATTTGCAGCCAGTTAGGAATTTTGTGATCAGGGTGACATCAGCCACCCTGATGTGACTGGACTGCTGGATGTCATCCCTGGTGGCAATTCAACACGGGCATGATTTGGGTGCCACGGCTGTGCACAGTGGACGCAGGGTCTGGGAAAAGGTTTGTGTGGGGGCTGCTACCCTGCTCCCCCTCCATGGCAAGGGAGGGGACTGGGGTGAGGGCTGGGCTGTGCCCCAGCTTGTACCACTGCTCTCCTCTGGTCGTCGGCAGTGGGCACATGTGGCCCCGGGCACCACAGAAAAAGAGGGACGAGGACCGTGCGAGTCGTCCTGGTGAGGGAGATAGGAAAGCAAGGGAAGAGGGGAGAACTTAGCATCTCTGCCTCTGCCCCCGGGAGTATGTACGTACCAGGTTCGGTCCGGGTGTCCCATTTTCCCACCCGTCTGCCGTGTGGTGCACTGGCACCTGCAGACCGCCACCACCCCCCAGCACCCCCGGACCCCGCTTTCTGTCGGCGCTGCGAGCGCTTCGCTGCATCCCCCAGCCCAAGGCTTCAGTCACGCAACGCCCATGGTCCAGAGTGCGGCGTGGCTGTGCCAGCGGGACACGGCGGCGATGCAGAACGCTCTCATAAATAAAATCCAAGCTCTGCCCGCCCGGGCGCGGCACCCTCCCGGGGCACCCGAGAGCCCGGCTGTGCGTGGGCGAGGGGCGGGAGGGGCGGCGGGCAGGNTATCTCCCCTGCCTCCCTCCCTCCGCCGGGTTGCCATGGAGACGGGCGGGCGGCGGCGGGGCTGTCAGTGAGGGATCGCACCGTGCTCCGCGGCGCAGGGGAAGCCGCGGCGGCGGCGGCGGCGGCAGCAGCGGCAGAGGCAGAAATGGACTCGCACTGCGACTGTGCCGAGCCCCCGGCCGCCGAGCAGCCGTCGGGGAGGATTAACAAAACCGCCTTCAAGCTTTTCAGGAGGAGGAAGTCCGGGGGCACCATGCCGAGCATCTTCGGGGTGCGGAGCAGAGGCGGGGAGGGGAAGGGCGCCGGCAAGCCGGGGATGGTGCGGAGCCGGACGCACGACGGCTTGGCCGACGCCGTGCTGGAGAGCAGCAAGAAGGAGGAACCGGGCGGCGGCGACCCGCAGAGCCGCGAGGCGCAGGAGCGGCCGGCCAGCAGCCTCGGCGGCCCCGCCGGCGGCAGCGCGGTGGCCAAGTCGCACAGCTTCTTCTCGCTGCTGAGGAAGAACGGCAGGCAGGCGGAGGGCGCGGAGCCGCGGGCTGGCGGCAGACAAAAGAAGGGGCTGAAGGGGATCTTCAGCAGCATGCGGTGGCACAAAAAGGACAAAAACGGCAAGGAGGAGAAGGGGGAAACCTCGGACATGCCGTCCGGCCTTATCATGCCGGGGTCCCTGACCGCCAGCCTGGAGTGCATCAAAGAGGAGACGCC
>VZTX01005523.1:55974-134051 GCA_013400915.1 Pardalotus punctatus
CAGCCCCCCGCCCCGGGAGGAGCCGCCCGCCGCCGTGCGGCCACCCGAGGAGCTCAGCCGCGAGCGACCGGAGCCGGCCGCCGGAGAGGCTGGGACTGCGAAGGATGCGGCGATAACAGGTGACATTCCAATAACGACTATCCCCCCTGTTGAACCTCAGTGTGATAGCGGTCAAGAGACGGCAGCCGCCCCTGACCCTTCCTCTGTTGATCCACCCTCAGAACAATCGATTGATCGTATTTGTTTGATGTTTGCTGACGTGACTTCACTGAAAAGCTTTGACTCTCTTACAGGCTGCGGAGATATTATTGCGGACCATGAGGAGGATGTGGGCGGCGGGAGTGGCGCCTGCGAGAAGAGCACCCCCGGGCCTAGCAAGCTGGGTGCCACCAAGAAGCACCCCACCATGGTGGCCTACCAGGGAGGAGGGGAGGAGATGGCCAGCCCTGACCAGGTGGATGACACCTGCCTGCAGGAGTTCTGGGATATGCTGTCGCAGACAGACGAGACTCAGAAACAAGCAGGAGGAAGTGGAGGAGGGACAAAGAAGCCCGAGGGGTTGAAGGAAAACCGAGGTACCGAGGGGGCCCAGAATAAGGTGGTGGTGAAACGTGGTGGCCTCCACCAGATTGCCATTCACCTTAACCACAAAGAGGAGCAGAAGGGCAGGGAAAAGGAGCAGCACGAGGGTGTCCCAAACAGTGATGAGGGCTACTGGGATTCCACCACCCCTGGTCCCGAGGAAGACAGTTCCGCAAGCATCCAGAAGGAAACCATTCCCAGGGATAGCTACAGTGGGGATGCTCTCTATGATCTCTATGCTGAGCCAGATGAGAACCCACCAGCGGCGCCTACAAACGAAGAAGTCCCCAGTGTGCCACGCTCCAAGCCCGTGTCTCCAATAACGACGGTGAGCTCACTGAAAACTCCCTCGAGCACAGCGAAGGACTCCAAGATACCCATCAGCATTAAACACCTTTCATCGCATCCTGCCAGCCATGGAGCAGATGCTAGTAACAGCCATCACGTCGCACACCATCACCTGGCCAAAAGTGAGATGCACAGAACAAAAATCCCTGTCTCCAAAGTACTGGTACGCCGGGTCAGTAACAGGGGCGTAGCAGGGACAACAGTGAAAGCTTCCACGTACCAGGACAGTGCCAAAAAGTAGTTGGGTAAGAGGTGGAGACAAAGACAGAGAACGAAGTCAATGTGGGAAAGTCTGCATAGGAGACCACAGATAATGAATTAGTTTTGCATCCCCTGAAGAAAGTCACCTAAAAGGCTTCCTTCATTGTACTCCGTGGGTCTGCACTTCTGAGTCTCTTCTTACTAGACTGTCTGGCTGAATATAAAAAGTCGACTTCTTTTTGAGCACTTTTTTTTACATTTGTATCTTTTTTCTGCAACACTAAACACTGGGGAGGTTCATTTTTACATGCCTTTCTGGAAGCAGGACTTGGATTATCACCATCCTTCCTTGTGCAAAGCAGTGTCATGAGTTCTTCAAGGAAACAGATTTACAAAAGGAGCGACACGAGAGGTTCTCCAATACACTTATCTTTTAATCATTTCTTGGGGAGGAGTGGAGGGTGGGTGCCTGGCTGGCTCTGGAAATGATGTTTGCTCTACAAGATGTTGGAAAAAATGCCAAGCAGAAAACAACCCACCTAACAGGTATTTTACCTGCTGTAGGAACAAGAACACTGCTCAGCAGCAGACTTGATTGACTTGTGTGCAGGAGATAAAACTAAGGAGTTAGGTGGACTTGTCTAACAGGAAAACACATTTTCGTTTGTCTGTCTCTATGGTTGGTTTTGATCCAGTCTAATGCAAATGGGTAACAGAGACACCTGACGTAGGTTCAGATGTTTACATCAATACTAGTTCGATAATGCATACAATCAGGTTCAGGGAAACATTTTACTAAATGCCAATATATACACACTGTCCACATTTATACAATAACTTGCTCGCCGTGTGTAAATATATACGTGTTTTAGCAGATTTTTTATAAAAAATATCACCTGTCCTTATTATCTAGAGTTTAAGCAAGAGTTAGTTTTTATAGGTAGATAATTTTACAGTTCTAAAATGATAGAACTTTGTGTAAGTACCTTAAATTAGAGCAAAACTCTGGTTTGTATGGGCTCATGCATCCCCAGATAAGTAAGTCTGAAGTGCTGATTTTATTCCAGTGGCACATTCCATGGCTCAGAGCTGATGTTCTGACAGCACTGCCGCTGCAAACCTCTATTTTTCAGGGGTTTAGACAAAGTTGCTCTGGGCTTAAACCTTACCGAGAAGGAACCCAGCAAAGAAACGTGTTTTTTAAGTATTATTTTTAAAAATATATAAAATTAGTTTTTGAATATTTAAAGAAAGTTTGGGTTCTCGTTGCTTTTTATTTTCATTCTTAATAATGTCAGAATAATTTTACTTCAAGAGAGAAAAAAATATGGTAAGCTAGTGGTACATAAAATGGTCTGATGAGCTTGGATCTTAGGAGAAATTTATTAATGGCCATGGCATTTTGAATAGTGGCTACTGTAGATGGGCATTGGCAACATTTCAAAGAAATTTAATAGAGTTTTAATGTGCCTGAGGACATATTTTTATGATACACTGAAAAAGCTCTAAAAATCACTGAAGTCTAAAGGTAAATATTATGTATTTACAAAATATTTTGATATAAGTATTTAATCATCAGACCACAGTTAATATAAAGTATATGCTCCAGTGTATCTGAAAAATAATATACATTTAAAAAATATACATGTCTATATTATGCAAAGAATCCTAAATTCACATCATTGAAGCTAATGGGTCTGATCTTACATAGCAGTTGGTTTTATTGTCTCTTAACTTGAAAGGGAAAAAAAAGGAAAATAAATATACAGAACATATATTTGAAGGATATTAAGGTTGTAGGCAAACCATAAAAATCCAGGAAATACCATAATAAGAATTGTATATATGTATATGTGTGATTCATGGTTCACTGGGGAAATGACCTTAAAGTCATGAAGGTGAAATTGGTGTCTAGTTTGAAATTGCTGCAGAATTTAATACCGAATTGCAGCATGCCAGCAAAGGTGTTAGTTTTCCTGACCAGCCCCTGTTTTCATGGTTTAAGAACCTTAATACACTTCAAAGAAGTTTATTTTATGTTTTCTTTCTGATGTGTACATGTGTGGTTTCCTGTATGCCTCCTCACACATACGTGTTGTACATATGCATGTGTAGTGAGCACACAGCTCCTGGCAGGGCCTGTGTGCCAGCGAAGGCTGCCCGTGCACACTCACACTCGTGTAAGCACAGCCACTCACAGGCTGGGGGGTGTGCTCCAGACCTGCCTGCAAACACGCTGGCCATGGTTTCCTTTGCCTCAGAAAGGGATTTGCATTTGGTCTGACTCTACTTGTGCATTTTAGAAAGTCAAAGCTGAAACACCCTCAAAAGGATGTATGTACAGAACACGGAATACTATCCTGCTCCTCAGCCCTAAACATGACATTCCTTTTCCTCTTATTTTGTTTTTGTTTGACTGTAAGGGATGCATCTTTCCTTGCATAACAACTCTGCAGAAAAGTCACAATTCCCCATTTTATTCTAAGGACAAATTGTGCTGAGAGGTTCTATAGGGTACTGGAAGTTGAGAGGGAGGGAGGATGTGGTGGTAGTACCATAAAAACTGGAAGCACTGAGTACAGGTAGTAGGAGTGGTGCATCTTTAAAACCAGTAAGAGATATCAGCTGCCATCTCTACAGGACTTGTGTGTGTCAAATTATTCATCACATATGTGTTTTGTTTGCATTGTGGCATGTCTGTATTGAAAAGCCAATAGTGTGGCACTAGACTAACTCCCTCTCACGTAACCACTAACACAAATCATCATTAAAATGCTTTGGCTTCCCTTCATTCTTCTCTCTCTCCTTTGTTTTCTGCCACGTTTTTTCTCCATCCCCTGCATGGTGGCGGGCAGCCTCCTCCTCCTCGGTGCTAACCCCTGGAGCGAGGAGCCCTGGGCTGGCCATGGAGCGTGGGTGGGAGGGCAGCTGCCCAGGCCAGGTGCTCCCCAGTTGCTCCCTCGAGCTTTCTGTCACATAGCCAGTGTAAGTACATTTTGCAAATCTCTTGGCGGTTTGTTTGGCTGCTTGCTATGTACATATTTTAAGGACAATCATATCCTTAAAAGGAAAATGGGAAAGTAGCTGGTAGTAGGGTTGTCAGTATTTTGAATCATTGCGACACACTGATGTTGATTCAGGGTAATGATTGTGTGAGAGTAAAGCTACAATTTAATGTTCAAATTAACTAAAATTCACTTTGTCTTCAAGCCATCTATGTTTTTTATTTTGAAAGGTAATAGAAGATCTAATATTTACTAGGGCTTTCAATTTTCATACAAATATATTTGTATAACTCCACACAATGCCTAAAACAGTCATGGAAAGCAGGTTCAAAGGCTTTCTTTAGACCTATATATAATTCCTGAAAGATCCCTGTAAAATACTGTGAAATGCCTAAGAACAAGCAGTTAATGGCTTGCTGGATTTAAAGGCTGAGACATGAAGAAGTAATAGTCCTGAGGCATTCTGTGGTGGCTTGCATTCTTATTTATGTTACCCTGTTCAAGCATATATTTTCCTTGGCTTTGGTAGGTATTGAGGTAGAAATGATGTACTGAGTCCCAAAGACAACTTTCCCAATACTGTCATTGTTTTGATTTGCTTAAAGAATATTTTTCTTTATTTGTTTCATTTGTTATTTGGTGGTCTGAATGATGCTTTGTAATTATCAGCTGTTTGTTGTTCATAAAGGATTTTATAGATCAGGACTTGGTATTTAGTTACGTGTACTCTTTGCACTTTCAGGTCCCTACTGGTAAATTTTATATGTTCTTAGGATTTTTCTATATATTGCATAGTGTTTTATAGCTATCTACAGTGATTTCAGTGGTATACATTCCTGTCCTTTATATCAGCACAAAATATTTCCTTTCAGTAGCATGAAATTATGTTTTTGTAGACTTGTTTTATCATGATAGGAGCTAAGTTTCCTGTACGAAATGTGTGGCCTGCAACAGACATAAAAGGTCTTATTTTCTATGTAGTGCATATTCATTTTGCCCTTGTCAGTAACAGGACTGAAACACACATAGTAGATTTCAGAGGAAATTCCATGACTAGAATAAGAAAAAAAACATATTCAGTCTTATTCCATCAATACCCAGCATTTTCTGCATCCACTGTGAATATCCTCACTGCCATTCAGGTTGGTAGAGGACTGAATTTTAAAAATTACATGCATAGATGTACGCTATGAAAATTAATTCACTGATTATTTTTTAATGAATCTTACTAAATTATTTATCTAAGCTAAGCGATATTGCACCAAAGTCTTAAAACATCTGATACAGATGGCATTTTCAGTAAGATGCTATGAGTGCAGATGAGCCAAATTAACAGGCTTTGCTTAGCAAAGCAAAACCTTGTTGTTTCCTAAATTTGTAGTACTGACTGAGCTTGCAGATCAAAGGGAGCCATTGATTCTGCTGCATGGCCATGCACCGAGGTTTTTCTTTCCCTGCTCTAATGGAGTACTTTCAGAAAAGGCTTTTCAGCAAGATAATGGTATGAAAGGGACAGATCACAGTAACAATAGCCACTTACAAGACAGATGGTTATCCAACAGCCGCAACGGGGGATTCTAGGCAAGGTGGCCTGAAAATGTATTTTCATAGCTACTGATATGAAAGGCTGGGGCTTCTGTCTTGGAAAAACAAATTGACACCAACTCAAAGGCAGTGCTGAAATGAGTCTTGGCAGAGTTTACACAGGACAGCTTCTGCAGGGTTTGTTTTTGTTTTTTATTTTGGCTTTTCTTCTTTTCCCCCCTTTGTTTATGTTTTTATTATGATGACATAACCCCACGTGTCCGAGCAGAGCTGCACAACAACTGACTCTTCTGAGAGTCAATGCTGAGAATACACTGTCAGCTGTCCCCAGTGGCCTGGGACTGGTTCCTGTTGAACATCCCTCCTTCCACTGAGGGATGGGAGGGATGGGATGATAGGATTCCCTTGTCATGGGTCCGCGCATTGTTTACTGTGAGCAGGAGGTATCTCAGTCTGTCTTGCTGTTTGTTTTGAGGGGACAATTTATTTTTAATTTAACTCACAAGAATTTTTTACTCATCATTAGTTTATATCTTGTCTTCCTTGTGAGCATCTCGGGTAGGAACATTGAGCACTGATTTGGTGTTTCCTAGGTCCATTTCATGTAGAGAGAAATGGAAGAGGAAGGACTTGTCATATGCAAAGGAATAATAGCTATAATCACTTGAGCCACATCATGGGGGCCTTTATTCCTGCAAGAGCAGGTTGTTAAAACTCTTCTTGTCTTAGAAGGCTTCTCCACCCAAAACAGTGAGTACTATTGCCTAGGATCTTTTTTATTTTTTATTTTCCCTCTATGTCTCTCATTCCTTCTCAGCCTTACTGCAGTTGCTTGGGAAACATATTTTTGATCTAACCTTCCAGTGCTAGAAAAGAGGATCTGCTGCCAGTATGCCTCCTCTTCAGCAGGTCCTTGCTTCTACTTCTTGGTCTTGAAAAAATTAAATCCTCTTCAGAGTAAGTGGTAAAGATATTTAAAATGGAGATCTCTGCTGTGTGATCTCAGACACACGGGTGAGGATGTTGAGTGATATTTTGCATAGCATGGAATACATTCCTCTACTTTCCTGTTGTGGACAATTCCGTATGTAGCAGGGAAGCAAGTCACTCTTGTAGGAAAGCCCAGGAGCTGTTTGTTATGGAGACTGTGCCCAGATTTTCTTTATCTTTGGTAAGAACTGCTTTCCTTTTTCCTTTCTGTACATACTTAAATAAATAGAGCCAAAGTTGTAGTACAGAGAGGAAAAGGTTATGCACCTCACAGGGCAAGGAGTTTAAACTGCCGGGCTGAAAGGCTTCTTGTAGCAATGGCTAAAAGAAGATTGCTTTGCCTACTTTGACATCACATCCAAGCAATTCTCTGCAATAAAAGCTAATCCAGCTATGGCCACAAAGTTAAAAAACTGGCATTTGCCATCATGACAATCTCTTTCCATGGTCCAGTTCTGCTGTGGCAAAACTTCCCCTGACTCCAGTAAGAACTGGCAAACATCCTTAATCTCTTAATCTTAAGGACATAGAAAGTGTTTCTTAAATAAGTCTTCCTTTTTTTTTTTCTTTTCAAGATCAACATTATTGAGGTGTTTGTGCAGTCTTTTATATTGCTGTGGTAGTGTTTTCACTGATCTGAATGCAAAACATGTCTTTCCATTGTTTTTCGTCTTAACAAGCTGCACTGCTGCCCATAACTCCAGTGCTCAGCATGTTTAAATTACAGCTAACACAATCACTGCCTTCCTTAATTTAACTCTTGATGGAAAAAACAGGACCAGATTCTTTCCAGAGCTCGAAACCCTCTGCTTATTTTGTCATTGTTCATGTTTTTGGTATGGTAATTAATGAAGCCTCTCTTTAATTATTGCACAGCCGTATTTTAAACATGTCATTAGGGAGAAGGTATGTGGGGACTGAATGGTAAGATCTTTAGCAGATTTTTATTATTTTGGATGATGTTGCATCAAAACAGTTGCTAAATCAGTATCAGGTTGTTTCCATGGGCTTTTTATGCAGATGCATTGGAAGCTTTGAACATAATGCGCCTGTAAAAGAAAATTGGTTATATCTGCTTTGAATTATGCCTGACCTTAAAATGATGGCAGTTGATGGCAGCAAAGGGGAAGGTGTGTCCCAGCTCACCTGCACCCTGTGGACTGGGGGAGCAAGGCACCCCAAGTTCTTGGCAGAATTTGCTGTCTGACCTTGCCATGTGGTGCCAGCAGAGTGGTGCAAGATGTTGCTATGGGAAGGTGTCAGCCCTGGACAAAAGCAGGAAAAGGCAGGGTGCTGGTTCTGTGTTGGGGTGGGAGGGCTGATAGGCTGTCTGGGAGATGGGATGAAAGCAAGGCCCGGATCTTTTGTCCTTGTGGAAAAAGAGATTTACACGTATGCCTAAAAAGTCCGTCTCCTTTTTTTCTTGCACTGATGCTTGGGTTGCTGGGTTACACTGGGTTAGGAGCCAGGGTGAGTTGGGTGTGCTGAAGCCAGTGCTCCTGCAGGTGGACCACTGTGTGACTGCTCTCATCAACACCTTTAGTTTCTAAAGGCAATTTCAGTACAGAAACATCCACAAATCCCCTATAGCCCAGCACTGATCCATGGCATCTCACTGGTCTTCCATACTTATTTTGCCAGAAAGATGCAAAGACCCAAGCCCTAGGCAGAGTGCTGAGCTCTGGCTGCACCCTTGCAGCCCAAGGACAGGTGGAGAGGGTGTGTAAGACACAATATGCAGCAGCACCAACAAGTACTAAGCAACATTATCCTGCTTTTCAAAGGGGGGAACAAGACTAAAGTTGTTGCTTTTTTGTAAAATTAAAATAAATCCTCTGCCATGGGTGAAATTGTAACAGCTAGACAATATTTCATTCCACCAGTATTCTCTCTAAAATCAGTGGATCTGTTAGTGCTGTCGGTTTTTATTGAGTGAAGATCCCATAATTTGGCTCCATCTGAATTTTCTGTGCTCTCTCTCAGGAAAGTTGTGGTGTTGAAGCTTGTGGTCCTGTTGAAATGGGGGATGATGTATGAATGTGGGGGATAGAAGATACAGATTCAATAAACCTAGAAAATACAGCATGGCTTCAGTCTTTTATGACAGCCCAACTCCGCTTAAACATCATCGTGTACCTGAGGAAAACATAGCAGGGACTGCATGGGACAAACCAAAGCTCTCAGTATTTCCTGCATGCTGAAGGGGACATGTGTGTCCTGGTAGAGGTCACTCAGCCTGTTTCTGTAAGATGTGATATAGTTGGCAGAATCACTGTTGATTACAATGTTTCCTCGTATTTTTTGTGTCAGCCACCTCCTGTAAGGTAGCATATGACCTATTTGAGATAATGAGGGAGTAAAGCCAGAACTCCCCGCTCTTCTCATCTAAAAGGTTTGGTAATAATCTGGTGAGTCTGTGTGCACCAACTTTTCCTTAATGAAAGCTCACAACATTCCAGGGGGTGTTTTTATAACAGACTGTTAGACACTCTGCTTCCTTCCACCTTTGCAAACTTTGATGAGTACTTGTCTCCTCAAATCACTGTATTCGTAATGTATTTAAAACCTAACTGATAGCAATAGGTGTCTTTCTTCCCTGGCAGTTCACAAGGATATACTAATCAGTGTTTGTTATATTTTTAATTCTGTAAATATTTATTTTGGTACTCTGTGTATTTATTGGCACTGATTCTGGTGTTTGCTTATGTGTCATTGTAAATGTTGATGGTTTCAATAGTCTTGCTTCTAATGAATGTAAGGAACTCAGACTAACTGCACTTTTCTTCCATTCAAAAATCTTAACAGTGAAAAATATTCCCACTGTCATGTGTTATAATGAAAACAGTCAATAAAATCAGTTGTCACTTTTCACTGATGAATGTGAAGTTTACTTTTTGATGTTCAAGTTAGAGCCAATCTATTCAGTGCGCTGGAAAATACTAGGCTTTTCAAAGCAAGACATTAGGGAGTTAGGTCGCCAAAATAGCATTAAAGAGAATATTTGGGCATGTGTGCAATTTCATTTTTATGTAGAAATGCCTTTAGCAGTTTTACTAATAACATCGTAGAATAACTAGACCGAATTTGTTACTTAAAGGCGGACTTTCAGTAATGAGAGTTTTGGTCTTCTGGTCTTCTGTTTCATTAGCATGTGTTTTTTGTTTAGTTTTGGATTTTTTCCCCTTTAAACACTTACACAATGAAATGGACTTAGTTTCATTTTGTTTTTCAAATCAGCTTTGTTTTCTGATTCTCCTGGTTGAGAAGCAAGCAGGGAAGCTTGTTCTTTTGGCACAAGTTGACTTTGGAGTTGCAGTTTTGGTGTGACGATTAGAAAATGCAGTCTGCAGTAAGCTACATTTCCCACCTTTAAAATGTCACTTCCTGGCTATGAGTAGGAAGTTACATTTATTAGAACCTCTGGTTTGCAACTTTCTCTAAATTTCTTGCATTTCAAACACACATAAAGCATTTGCATCAGTCAAGTTTTAATCCTTAAGTTTATTTACATTGCTGAGCTAAGTAGCATTGCCTCGATAAGGGTTCTCCCATGGAAGATAGTGAGCCAGCTAGAGTGAGAACTGGAATAAAATCTGCTCAATAGTTTCCAAGGAACAACAAAGCAAAAGGCATGAAGAGCTCATTAATACTAGTAAGGAGCAGGACATGGCACATAGTATAAATTGATCCTATGCTCACAAAAGCATAACTCCCCTTTCCAATAGTTGGAACGAAGCTGAAGAAATGTTTTCCCAATGATTTAGTGCACAAACAGTTTTACATTCAGGCCTTCTCAGTCTGTGTCACCTATTGCATGTGCCTGTCTTTTACCCTATGCATCTGAAAGGAAAAAAGTTGTGGTTTAAATTCTCTGCCATACAGATTGCCTAGTGATTACCTTGCTTGTGTCCAAGTATAGCTTCTGGGATATTGGGGGACAAAGGGGTTTCAGTGAAGTGCGGAGCAAATGTACAGCAACCTCAGGAACCTTGATAACTGCAGATCTGTGTGATGCAGCTGTTAACACCTTCCACAAACGCAGATGACAGTAACCTGGCAGATACACTGTGTCAGAAAAACAAAAATCTTCTGAAACCAGACTTGGCCCAAATATTCTTTTTGAAATCAAAATGATGTTTCTAATGTTGAGCTAAAAGTCCTTTCCTGATTCAGACCAAAATCAACCATTCCCAAAAGTGTATTTCTATAACTTTCAAGGCCATCTTACTGGAAAAGTGTTTGCAATGGGAGTGATAACCTGGAAATCTCTCTGTGACCCATTCATTGAAGATGAATGTTCCATCCAAAAATCCATCAAGCAACAAAGAGAAGATAATATTCTTGACTCCGAATACTTGATAAGGAGTGCTGGCAAGTATAATGGACCAGTCAACTCACCATGAGTGATAGTCTAATTTTAAATCCTTTCCCTTGAATCATGGTATTTTTCCCTTTCAAAGTCATTGTACAGGAGTTGTTTACTAGGAGCTCACATTGAGCAGACACTCACTCCTACCTACTACATTGCACATCTGCTTCCAATTAAAACCATTCCACAGTGCCCTGAGAAGGACGGGGAGGAGGCTCCAAAGTTCTTCAAAGGGTTATTTCAGCAGTCATGGATGCTGCTACGGCAGCTGAGGACCAAGAAACTGCTTCATCTCTAATGACATCACTCTTTATACTCTGCAAAGACCCTTAGCACTTGGATCAGGTATTCACTTAGACCTTGGGAACAGGAGGTCTCCTGTTCTGACTAATGAAGGAGACTTGTCCTTGATCACTATGTGTATATTTTCCAGCTTCAGACAAATGCAATGAGTCTCTTTAGTACAACTCCCTGCAGCTACTCCACAGACTAACAAATGACCCATGCTGATGCTTGGTCCTTATGCAAAGTCCCTTCACAAAGTGCCTCTGTGCAACACTCCCATGTGAATGCCAGGGGAGAGGTGACCTAGAGCCAAGGGTGTCACCAGAGAGGGGAGGGAGGGCTTGTGCCTTCTGAGGGAGCGCTGTCCTGGACCAGGGAGGTCTGAGTCCTTCTTCCACTGCTTCCTTTCTCAACTTACAGAAGTCTGCAGGTGCCACATTTTAAAGTTGGATCCACAAAATCATCTGCACCCAGCGCTGTTGTTGCTCAGAACCTGTGTTCTGAGGTTTTATGATCAAATTTCACAATCATTTAAGTGCTTGCACTGGGCAGGCTCAAAAGCATCGATGGCTGGGTCTGCTCTCCCGTGTGTCATAGTGGGAGTCATGGACAGACTCTTCCTCTGGCCTCATCTTCTGTTGGTGTCACTTGAAACTCGTAAGTCCCTTGGGCAGAGAAGGGACTTGAATAAAGTCTCTGTGGTCTTGAATGAGCAGAGGTTGCCTGGGTGGAATTGTGGAGGTGGTGGGAGAGGTTGAGGCAGTGAAACCTGGGGCAGCCAGAAGCCTCACAGGCAGCAGTGTCCTCTTTTCCTTCACAGGGAGATGGTTGCCTCCAGGGCACCGGTGTGGCTCAACGTGCTTCAAGAGCATATTCAGCCGTAGGCTGGCGTGGGAACAAATGGTGCTGGGCTCCTTGCATGGAGCTGGGAACATGCAGGGTGACATGTGGAATGCAAAGAAAGCAAAAATCTCATGACAAAACAGTATTTTAAGGACAGAAGTTACGTATGTCATGTAAAGTGAATCTGTTCCATTCCTGCCTGGCTTCATTTGTTCACCTATAAAGACAAAACCCAGCCTAATTTTGTAAGAAACTACATTTGAATAAATAAAGGTAAATGTGTCTTAGTAAATATGAGTAGGGAAAAACCTTCTTTTGATTATGGTTGTGAAGATACTGATCACAGTCTAAAGTGGGCATGAAAATATCATCTGTTCTACTCAAGTAATGTAGAAGAACAGAAAAATGTTGAAAACAATCAAAAGGATTGTCCTGACTTTCCGAAGGAAAAATAGAGACAGATAAGAATTTAGCTAGTCTTAGTCTATCCTTACAGTAGGGAAATACTGAATCTACATTTGTCTTTCTCTGAATTTTTACCTTTCACATTCTGCACTAATAGATTTTGTTTACTGACAGATAACAAATTGTACAAAAATGCAGCACTTATAGTGAAGAAATCACCCCTGCCACTCTTTTGCTTATAGATGTCTTTTTTTCCCCTGTTAACTAATGAAGTTTTTGATCCTCCCAATTAGACCACATCCAGTCATTATCATGCCAGATTTAATGTCTGATTACGCAGCTGCTGCATCTGAACAGCTTCATTTAAATCAGTAAGAAATGCTCCTATGCAGGAACTGGAGAAATGGTGCTTGCATCCTTTGCTGAGCTGCCTCTTGCTGCTTTCTCAGGGGCTTAACATATTTATGTCTATCATCATTACATGCTGTTAAATTTGCCTGTGTTTTTTTCCTAGGGTCTGATAGAAAACACCATAAATCCACACGTTTTATAGAAAAACAGTTGGACGAGATTAGAGAGACAAGTTAACTTGTCTATGCCAGATCTTAATTCTTTCTCAAGATGTAACGTATTCAGACCAATTTAAAATAAATGACTGTATCGGAAAACAAAACAGACATCAGAGCACAAGGCTAAAGGCAAATGTCAGCCCCTGGCTCTGAAAAGACCAGGGTCCTCAATCCAAGCTATGAAACCTTACATTTCTGCCTCAGCGCAGGCAAACACACAGCACTATTTATAGCACAGCCTTTTACTACCCTTCTGGTAGAATAGGCTTCATCGGAGGATTTACATGGCTAACCAAAAGCAAAAGCCTTTTGTCCTTCATTTCCATAAGAGAAGGCCAGTGTTAAGCTGGTGTTCATTGGGCTGAATTACAGAAAATATCAGTTACTAGAAAACCAGTTATTAATTCAAAGGCATCTGTTACCATGGCATAGGCCTTCTCTTCCCTCTCCATGCCCCAGATTTAGCACCAATGATGGGAGCTTAGAGAAAGCTCAAAAAGAATGGTTCTTACATCTAAAAAAAAAGGCATAGTCGAGGAAGATCACATGTTTACATGGCAACTAAGGAGTAAAGGGTTAAGACCTAGGAGATGGCTCCGAACCAATAAACTGCACAAAAGACTCCTATTAGCAAACCAAGAGCCCAATGTGTTCTCATTTCCCCCCTTGTATCTTCAATTAAACCCTTTGGGCCACAAAGTTACTGTTCCTGCCAAAGACAACGATCAGCACGAGGTGATTATTTTAGATTCTGCTACCTACCCTGAAGTCTTGTGAAAATGAAAACCACCCTTCCTTTCACCCTCAGATTCAATTTCCAGGGCAGGGCAGGCCCATCAGTCAGTCCCCATCCTTTCATCTTGCAGTGCCAGCTGCAAGCACCCAGGCTCTCCCCCGAGATGCCACTTTCTCACAGATGCCTGCCTCTTCCTGCCTTCCAGATGGCAACAGGGTTCTTAACAAGCTCCCCAATTTCTCCTTCCCCTTTGGGATTCTGTTTCAATGTTATCTTGTCACGTCTGTTTTTTTCCAGTTGGATGATGTGCAGGAGCAGGAGCTAACCTCCTGCAGAGGTTACCAACCTGCAGCTCCCACAGCCTGTCAGAGCTCCCCGCTGCAGAAATGCTCCCATGCAGCCGGGATCACTAATGCTCTGCTGTGCCCTGGCTGCCCAGCAGAGGTAAGGACCACTTTGCTGAGGTTTGTAGGCTGCTTGTTTCCTTGTCTTGTTCTGCATCACTGAACTTACTCCTTCCTCCCCGGGGCTTTTCTGCAGGGCTTTGCCAGGCTCCCGGCGCTGTTGCAGGGCTGTTTAACATGGCTCAGGAAGTAGAATGGCTGCAGAACAGGGCAGAGAATTGGAGCAAGGCTGTGATATCCTTTCACAGCTGTCCTCTTGTGACCTTCAGTGCAGAACCACACCCCTTTGCTTTTTCCACCTCTAAACGGGGATTGTCAGCCTTCCAAGGGAAAGGTTTCATGGGGCCAAATTCTTCAAATTTTACATAACTGCAAATGATTTTTTGAAGATGTCTTCATACTCTGCTGTGGACCACCAGCAGGATGAGAGCCTCTCTAGGTTGTGTGTGTTGGAGCCACAGCCCCATAGTGCCAACAGACAAGACAGAAGGCATGGGCGTCTGGGGAAGCTGAGTCTACCCTGAGGAAACGTGTCCAAGTGGAAAAGGCACTAGCAGGACCAAAGGATGCCTGAGTTTTAGTCCTGCTTCTCCCACTTCCCTGCTGCCTGCTTGCGTGTGAACCAGCCCACCTCCTCGCTGGACATTTGCACAGTGCAAGCATCCCTTGTCGGAATATCTTCTGCTCTGGCTGTTCAAGCAAGGTTCAGCAGAGCAGCCCAGTTTGTGGCTGATGTTTCTGTCCAAGCTTGTGCTAACTCCAGGGACTGTTCTCCCCCACAACTCGAAGGTTTGACACAAATTAGCTCCACGATACTCTTCATCTGGAGAGCTCCATGGGCAATGTGTGATAACTTCCCACCTTCCGCTGTCCCCTGCTGCAGCTCTGAGCATCCCCTTTCATGTGGCTTTAACAGCACACTCCCACTCAGGACCTGTGACACGCAGAAGAGTTTGTGTGCTGCACAGGCACTCTGGCTCTCAGGCTCTGACCCTGCTCTCGGTGGTGTTGGATGAGCTTCACAAGTTGCTCAGGCTGGGAGAGGATCAGGTCTCTGCAGAGAACTCCTCATGTATTGGAAAAGCTACAGTGCTTACACAGCATAATTTCAACCACTGTACAATTTATAATTTCCTTCAATTTCTTGAAGTGCTCTAAATTTTACACTGTCGTGAAAGGATCTTTGTTTACAATGATTCCAAAGGGTAATATTTCCAGCATGGGTAACCATGGCAATGAATAATTCTATTCTTAGGAACAGTGCCAGCTGCACTAATGCCTTATAGTAGCACTCAAGCAGTTTTCTAATGAGAGAATTCTTGTTTATTGTAGGATGACATTTTCCTGTCTTCATACGTTAGCCTGTAGTTTCTCAAAAGCACATTCTTTACCAGTAATATATAGGGAAAAAAAACAACCCAAACCAAACCAAGCTCTGTTACACAGCTCCCCTTGCAACTAAAGTTTTCATGTATTTTGTTTTTTCCTTGAAAACTGTATTATAAGATCCATTTTTTAAGGAAATTTATGGTATGCAATAGTATGCTTTGTTTTTACTACCACCTTCTACAATAAGAATGAGCTTAGGATGCTCTAGAGCAGCTGTTTCTGGCACAAAATACAACACCTTGTAACCTGATCTAGCCAAAGATATGTGGGTTTTATCACAAGAGGAAGGACTTTAACTATTTTAAAATAGTAGTTTAATACATAATTTTGAGTAAAGAATAATTTTTATTATATTACTTATAAAAACATATTACAGCTTGGAGTTGAACTACAACACTAAAGCATTGAAATTTATTAAAATACTGTCTTTATACACATGTGAACATGATTCTTATATTTGTAAAAAAAGTATATAAAATAGGTAAAATATTTATTTTTGCATGCTTATTATTTAAATGCAATTTAAATTATTCTAAAAATACATGTTCCAAATGGAACACTCTTTTAGCTTATATGGTTTAGGGTATATTCAGTAGAAACCCATAAGGAATAGCTTAACTACATTTCCTGTCATTCCATGAAACATGGTCTCAGAGTACAAAAGCAGCCAGGTGGAATAAAGCATCCTCTTCTGTTTTCAGAACAACATTAACAATTCCAAGTCTCTGATACACGATGAAAATCCTTAGGAAAGATTTATGGAGCAATTGTTGAATTGTGCAAAGTTGTTTGGAACAGTTGTATCGTGAGGATTTCTGGAAAAGCATTTCTTAGCCTTGTGTCTTTGATCAGAGAGATGGTGAATGTGCCCAAATAAACAGCACAGCACAGCCTTCAGGTTTTTTCATGTCACAAAGCAGATTGATCTCTTTTCTATGGTTAGTGAGTGATTTGGTGCCCTAATTAGTGGGCTCTGTTTTCACCAGTCTCAAAGTGACCTATATCTGCCCACAACCAGCTGTCGGGTGGCTCAAGCAGTGCCCAGCCTCCCTCTCTCTGTAGGGCTCCTGATCATCACCCATTCTTACTCTGCTCTCCAGAAAAGATCTTCTGCCCCTGTCCCTAAAGACAAAGAAAGATCCACCAGATACAGCTTCCCAACAAATTCAGTCTGGACTGACTCAAGAAAAACTCCCCCAGCTTGTGGTTCTGCTTGGCCTGGCATAGTTTGGTTCTTCTGTAGCTCAGTACGCCCCCACCTCTTTAGCATTTTAAAAACTAGGTCAGTTCTGACATGAAAACAGCCTGGAAAAGCCTTAGTGATTTTCCACCAAACTGTCACTACTCAATGACCGATTTTTTTCTTCCACAGTTTCTTTTTCCTGCTAAGACTGTTCCCTGGGTTTAACTCAAATGATCAAGTTGCTTGTTTTTCCCTCTGTCCCCTGAGGCTGAAAATACTCATTTTGGGGAAATCTAGAGCTCATTCTCTCCCTCTATTTCATGCTAGTGTGGATGGACAGCCACTAAGAGGGCCGGTCCTCCCAGGCCAGGCACCTCTGTCCCAGCAGGGCTTTTCCCATGCTTCAGTCGGCACAGCAGCAGGGTGCCAGCTCATGGGCAGCCAAACCCAGCCTGGACATGTGTGCCAGGGCACGGGCACTGTAAATGGATCTGATACCTGCTGGTTGACAGGTTTCCTCCTGTGCGTATGAAGCCATGCTGTCTCCTCTCCATGCTTTCACTGGAAGTTTAGAAGAGATTTTTCAATGGGATGGTGGCACAGGAATAATTTGTGTGCTTCTGTGCACTGACCTGATGAACCCGGACAGACCCAATGGCAAACTTGATGAACCCTGCAGAAATTGCCTAAAAGAGAACTGGTAGCTGACCTTCAGCTGCTGACCTGATCTAAACCCTGAGCTACCCAGTGGTTGCTGCTATTTTCATGGCTGCCCCAGATAGCTGCCTGAAGGCGGAAATGCTCTATTTCTGGGTTTTGTTTTTTAATTTTTTATTAAAAGATGTACTGACAAAGAAAGCGCTACAGAAAGGGAGAAGCAAAAAAGCAGGGCGGGAGGCGGGGGGGAGAAAGAGAGAGAGAGAGAGAGTCACTTCATAGAGCTCTTCCAGATAGATGAGAGATATCTAAGCCCAGGCTCCTTCTCAGAGGGGTAAATACAGTGTGCACTTCTGAATTTCCATGGAGTTACCCTTAATTTACACTGGAGTGCAAGCAGTCCTATCTGGCAGAGCTGCTGCAGTAGTGCAGGGCAAATGATGAGGGAACAGGGAAGCTGCAGCAAGATTAGAAAATAAGTCAGTCCTGAAAGGGGAGATTTAAAGAAATTCCATGCTGGGTTTAGAAGCTTGTGGTGGGGCCAATGTTTTGCACAGTGCTGTGGCTGAGCAAGCTGAGCTGGGATCCCTCCTTTTCACTTGCTGTGGGCAACAGACCATGCAGAAATCCTCTCTCCCTTTCAGACATGTCTATGTAGTGCCCAAAAAGCTCTGACGAGGGGTCTCACACCACAGAGGGTTAAAGTAACGTGGTTTCTGAGGCAGTCCTGTGTTCATCATTTTCTGTGGGCTGCAGTGGTGCTCATTAGAAGCAATTAATCTCCAGTGCTGTGCTCTCCTGTCAGCTCGTGCCGCTGTCATGGGTCAACTCATCCGTAAGGAAGCAGCTGGGCATCCCATGCTGACCAGCATCTCCTCTGATGTCTCCTTTTGCTCTCATCCCTGACAGGTGGTTTGGGTAAATATGTGCAGGGACGTAATACATTAATGACAGTCACAGCTATAAGCCCCACAGATGAGGGAAACCTGGACAGCTTCTGCTGCAGACTAAAGTTTGAGACTGAATTAGAAGCAGTTTGAGAGATCTGAGCCATTTTCCCGTGCCTGGGAGCTCTACAGTCACTCTGTGAGAGGGCTAAAGAGGAATCAGTGCACTGGTTTGGGAAATATTCTCTAGTAGATCTGTTCCTTAATGTTAGTGCCAGCTAAAGATGATGTAAAACATGGCCATATCTCTCCAGAGACCTCTCTTCATGGCCAAATGTCACCAATTTTGGCACCCCTAAGACCACAAAAGTTACTACTCAGCCAGGTCAGAGGTAAGTTTTCAACACCCTCCTGCCCCATGCGTTATTCTTAGGCCTTTGTCCAAACCCACTTTCTGTTCAGGGCTGTGGCTGATGTAAAGCAGCTTGACCTAAGGGCTTCACTGCTGCTTTTACAGGTGGCACCGCCAGTCCCAGCAGCTCCCAGCATATGGGCTACCTATTGCAAGGGAGCTGCCAAGGACCAGAGCAGGACCCAGTCTAAGTTTTTTCTCTCATCTAGGGACTGATCACCTGCAATGCAAATCAAAAATGTCACCTGAGACACCACACTTGTCTCTACAACAGGTCTTAGTTCTCCTGAACACTGCAGAAACCCTCCAAAAAACGTGTAGGCGACTAGGAAAATATCATTTGGGAAAAGGCCAAATCTACTTGCCCTGGGTCAGAAAAATTGATGATACTATAATGCAAAAATGCATGTTCCCATTTAACCTGCTCCACCAGAGACCCAGGGAATTGTGGTATCCACTGTTTAATTTGTCAGCCATCAATTCAATTTCCACCAAATTAAATTGCTTTTTTCTTAGAGCCTGTGTTCACCCAGCTTGCAAGCTATTGAAAAGCAACTGCATTAGATGTAAATCCTAGAAAACCCCAGGCATTAAGGATCCTGTTGTCTGACAAAGTAATATAGCATTAGGAATGTCAGCATTAGGAATGCTAACATTAGGAATCTGGCTGGAGGTGACCCGTGGGTATAGGAGCTTCCACCCTAGACCTCCTGAGGGAGGTGACTCAGTAGCTCCTGGCATAACTGTGCCGGGTAAGAGCTAGGAGCGGTAACCCCTTAGACCTGCACCTACACAACTCTAGTTTGTCAAACGTACGTACTTTGTCCTCGTAACTATTTACTGGTGGTCTGGTCTCTTTTTAAGTTTTGATGCATTTCAAGTGCATCTTTGAGAGAATTTCACACAGAATTCATTAATGCCGCGTTAATGAAACACACTGCTGCCGTGCCACACCGCCCTGCCATGCTGCCAGCACCAGCTCCGCTCCTGCTGCTGTGTCTGAGCTGAACAGGAAGAGCACACATGCCACCGCCTCGCCCACTTGTCAAAGGCGGAAAAACATCTTTTCGTATAAAACTATTTTGACTTGTAGCTGATTTGCCCAACATGTTCAAGCACTGAACGCTTATTAATTAGCGTCCCTGCAGAGTGCAGGCGGCACCCACAGTCCAGAAGGAAGTGTCAGGGAATGGTTTTGGCAGCGTTTCCTTCCTCCCGTGCAGCCAGGAGCCGGACCCGGGGAGCTGACTCCGGGCAGCTGGCACGGCAGGAGGGACGGCAGACGCGGGCAGACCAACTCTGGGCTCAAGCTGCCGTCTCCTGCCTTGCTGAGCCGGTCACTCCCTGGCGGATGCTCCCCCCAAGGGCCTGGCTGTGCCGCTGCCTTCTCCTAATGCTGCCAGAGCCCCGTGCTCTGCACGAACCCTGCGCCCCTTCCCGAGCGTCTCCGAGGGGCTGCACGCAGGGGAGAAACCTTCGGAGTTGGGGGAGGAGTTCAAAGGCTTGTCGGGCAGGGGCTGCGGAGAGAGGTGTGGTGGGGAATAAATAATGGATTTTGCAATGGTGAAAAAGAATTTCTGAATGTGGAAAAAAATGCCCATCTATTTAAACCCTTCTTAGTTTTGGACTCTTCATTCTGCTTGTGGCTAAATTGCCACTCCTGCAGTTTGTATACAGGCAGCAGTCCCATGCAGTGTCTTTTGTGTTTAGGATCAGTATTGAACATGGGGATGGGGAGAGACTGAGCCTTTCAAGCTTAGTCTTCCCACTTATTTTCTTTCTTTTTTTTTTCTAAATTAGTGCAGCTCTTGCCATTATCTTCCAGCAGCTGTTGAGGAAGAGTCTGGAATGAGTCATGACACTCTCCAGTTGTCCCTTGTGATGTCCAGCCTGGAGTGGATGGGATGATTTGCCATGATCCTGCCTAGCTGTTTGTGCTTTGCAAGCCATGCAGAGGAACAGGCAGCTGAGGTACACAGAGGTGGCTAAAACCCTTCCTGGGGGTGGATCCCATCCCATGCTGGCCTCCCTGGTCAGAGTACCTCCTGAGTGGGAGAGGCTTTGCTGGGGTGGTTTGCAAAGGGTGGCCTGAGTGATGGCCCCCATGGCGATTACTGCTCTGCGTGGTTGCTCTGCAGGGCTGTAGCTTGTCCCCAACCTGCTGGAGGGAGACTGCCCTGCCAAGCTGCAGGGAACTTTCTGTATTGCCAAGGGTGCAGTGCAGGAGCAGGAGGGAGGAGGATGCAAAGGGAAGGCAATTGGGTGGAGGAAATACAACTATTTACCTCTCCACTGCTAGTAAATCTGCCTGAGTGCCATGTCTGTCCAAGAAGAGTCTGCTTGAATCAGTGGGTTATGCTTAGAAAACAATTGTAATGCAAATCCAGAAGAATGCAGCTCTCTGGTGGTACCCCAAGCACTGCCAGCCCCTTCTTGGCTTGCAGGAACATGGATTTTACTTAATATCCATGCTGGGCCAAATTCTTCTCTCAGCTTACATCATTCATGTCCAATTATTCCTCAGACCACTGTTTTTCTCCCCTCTATAATGTCTACAGTCTTCCAAGAAGTGCTGAGTTTGTCTGGAATTTTTCTTTTGCCCCTCAGGTCCTGGGTTATCTAGTTTTAGAGCTGTGGAGTGCTGCAGTGAGCCTGCTGCAGTGAGTCTGCTGCAGATAGACTGCCCTGTGCTGTTCTCAGGGGGTGTAAAAATTGCCTGAAAAACAAAAAACTGGAGAAATGAGGGTAGTCTGGCCATTATCTGTTGATTTCCATTATAAAGGAGCACCATAGGCCATGCAGTATTTCAGTGATGTAACCTAGTCTTCTACCCACAGGCAGAATTTGGCCCTCTGTGTCCTGGCACAGGAGGTGCAGGAAAGCTCTGGAAGTAGTTCCATTTGGGGTAAGTGCATTAACTTCATCTTTTGAAATATAATTCTCAATGTTAAAATGCATGAACAGAGATTTTGCACTAAAATGTGTGATTTCCTCTGAATTCTCTTCTTTTGTGCCTTCTGCATTTGCGCTTTTGTCAGTCAGTTGATACACAGCGTTTTTACAGCCTGTCTTTTGTGCAGTGGCCTTTCAGCTGTCATGCTCTGATCACATTCAGCTGAGATGTATAGAGCATTTATTGTTTGCTTTGGGAGTTTTTTAATGAACCTTTCATTTAATATTCAGCTTTACTTGCCATTTGTCAGCAAGATCAACATCCTGTTGAATTTCACTCTGAGCAACCTCAGTGCATCAGCTATGGCTCCACATCTTGTTTCAACAATAGCTGCAAATAGACCATAGGATCGTTTATGTCAGTCATGCAAAAAAGTGAAGACAACAGAGGTCTAAATTCAGACCATAATGGAAATTACCCTCTTTTTTCTTTCCTTCTCTTCTCAGGCTCTGACCCACTTTTCCCCCTATATCTCATCTCTAGTAAATATCTTGAGCTCCATCTAAGGGTGTCCTGTCAAGGGGAAACAAGAATTATGTTTGCTTTCTTCCCTCGTTTGTGCTGCATGGAGCAGGCCTAAGAGGTTTCTCCCTCTTTATCCAATAATAATATCCCCTTGCTTTCTTTTTATAATAACGCCGGGGCTTGTCCTAATAGACTTGCTGGGTAACTGGCATAATACAGTTACATATGAAATCTGCTTTGCTGAGAGGAGTAACAGTTTTTCATTAAGACTATTAATGTCCTTTGGGGACTTTTATTCTGTTTCACTGAAATGTCTACAAATATGTAGGAGAAAATGTACTCATGTTAAATGGTTGGACAATTCTGCCGTCTTAGCTAAGAGATGAGCAAGCACTATATGAGACATCCTGCAAATTCTTCAGCAAAAATAATGAAAGCTGAAGTTGACATTTTACGTGTATTTTTCTTTTAGAGCTGTAAGAAGCAATCCCAATCTTCTTATGCCTTGTTTTTATATAGAAATAAAAGCATAAGCAAACGCACAAGCCAATTTTTTTTTTGTTTTGTTTTCCTTGGTAGGTCACTGCTAACAGAGCATCTTTTTAAATCCCATCAACTGCTACTGAATCCTGACCTGATTTGGAATCTTTTCAAAGCACACATATAAAACCAGGTGGACAAAGCTGATTTCAGGGTCTGGTTTGCCTTTGGTTATTTCAACTGGGACTGCCACAGGGGCAGGAGAAGCCCTAGCAAACTGATCAGCCACTGGTGTTGCTTTCAAGAGTACTTCATTACTCTGGAACAGCAGCATAAAATCCTATAAACTTCCTGAGACTGCTGCTGTGTTGGCCATGGCATTGGCAATTGCTTTACGTGAGCAGTGACCTCCAAAAGCACTTTTTCTCCTTCTCTTTCCCTCTTAGCATTTTCTTAAGTTTTGTCTTTCCAACACCCATGTGCAGCTTTAGTGTCTACAGCAATGATCTTCCATAGTGTTTGTTTCCTCTTCTGCACATTCCTCCCTGTTAATTCAAGGGAAATTGATGCTCTTTTGAAAACCCTTGGATCTGGCTTCCTTTTTGCTATAGACTGCAAATTTACCATACATTCCCCATAGTAGGTCTCTAGACCCACTTTTTCTCAGTCATTCTTGCAGGATTGATTACTCCAGGACAGAAGGTATGAATGGGCAAATAAACTGACATTGAGAACAGTCATGAACATCCTGGCTGTAAACTCCCCTGACATTCCTATTCCTTTTTTTTTATTTTCTTTTTTTACTTTCAGAATTTGTCATTTAAACATGAAGTAGGCTGTATTCGGATAGGAAGTGAGGAATGATGGGGAAGGAGGAAGAAGGATGGATGATCAAGGCATACATGATTATAGTGATTAATTTAACACCATGTGCTTGTGTGGATGTGTTCCAGGATTTTGTTTCACCACAGAAAGTGATCTCAAGTAATTTTGGGATGCATATGAAGTTTCATTGTCTTGCTAACCCTCATCTCTAAATGCAGGGTTTTGTTATTTAAAAAAAAATCATGGATCTCACTAAAATATCAATAGTATATCACCTGCTCTCTTTTCCACTCTTCCTGTATTTCACTCCTGGGTTCTCCCTCAAAAGTGAGTGCTGCCATTTTTGCTATTGCCTTCCCTCTGCAAATCATCCATTTCACAAAGGCTCTACTTGTGAATTCGAGAAAAGAGATTTCCTTCCTGGAGGACCAGAATTTTATCCTCATCACAGAGCTTTTACTACTCTGTAATACACAGCAATCATCTAATATCTCTCTTCGTTATCCATAAAATGAAAGCATTAACATCCCCATCTGTCAAAGATTACATATAAACATCCATTCCTCCCAGAATGTCATGGAGATCCATGTTTCCTTCCATATAAGCACTGCTGCCTCTTCTTTCCTAACTCCTGATCTAGGGTAGCAATCTTAAGGAGCATTTCAGAAGATATTCACACTTCGGTGATTCATCCTCACATGAAGGTAAATACCTACGTAAGCATGTACTTTCAGAGGGGTTTCCACGAGTCATCATGTACTCAGTGTCTAAATAATATTTTAGTGCCATGAAAGGGAAGATGATTTTAAGGAACCACAATAATTTCAAACTCAGGGCTGTGTCCCAGCAAACAGATCACATACTTGCAGTCCTATGCTGTTTTCCCCAAACATTTTGGAATCTCTCAGCTCAAAATCTTACTTGGTGAGTTTTCTGCTATAGTTGTCATTGGTCTATTAATTCTAGCAGCTCCAGGGAAATTTCTATCTCTGTCTTCCTGCAGCTACATGGCATGTGATTTGTTCTCATCTACATAATCCATCTGTCCCCTAGTCTGAGAGTCCTAGGTGCCAGGGAGCATGGGCTCAGTGAGCTGCTCTGAAAGGCACAGACAATAACCTTGCATAATTTCTGGCTTTTTTTTCTTAGCATCTGATTAAACTAATGTGATTTTGTGTATGAGTCATGTAATGGGTGTCTCTTTAATGTACATCTTCTCAGCTGTGGCGCCTGTTTCTGAGACATGATGGTTATCAGTAAATGGAATTGCAGGTGCTTGGTTCATCCCAGAATCTCATCTGAAGTACTGTGATAATTCCTTGGTGTGGCCAGAAACCACATGCAGTGCCTCTTTGCCTCTGAGCATGGAGTAAGCTCTGACCCATGGGTGCAATTCTCCAGGTTTCTCCATCCCGAGGACCTCAGCAGCAGCTAAACAAGAGGCTCAGCTCAGACAGGGAGACCTCCACGGCAGATAGTCCTGCTTATTGGGATGCTCTGGGGAGGGGTACAAGCACATCAGCACTGGCACAGCCTTTCTGGATCCAGCCCTCTGTTACCAGGTCACAGGAGCACTGGCAGCCTGCAGCAGATCTGCTCTGGTTCATAGGTCTGACTCTTCACTCAGATTTCCACATCAGACCTCAAATACGGGAAAAACTGATCTTTGTGGTATGGCCTTTTTAATGTACACTTCATCATGTTTTTCTCCCAAATAATCTTGATTTATTTAAATATACAAAGATCTGTGGTACCTGATCCGAATGGACTAGAGGACCTGACATGCTCCGTCACCACCACAGCAGCATCTGGCTCTGGGTTAATTGTGGCAGGCATTTAATGAGATACTTACAGTGTAAGTGTCCGTGGATGTGTTGGCGCTGTGGAAACTCTCCCCATGCTAATGCTAATCCTGTAGCCTAATGCTACAGGATATTTTTTTAAAATCTGAAGATTTTCGATTTTTGGATGTTTTCATTCAGGTGGGATAGCTATAGGGGAACATAAGGCTGAGGACAACTAGCAAAACATGAGAGCATCCAGCATGTTGGATATTAGGAAATTGTACACTGAGTTGCCCAGCAAAATTATGCCTGTTGGTCAACGTTAAGGCTTTCCCTGCTAATATGTAACCCACAGGGGTATTCTGTAAAAAGCAATCCAGACAAAAAGAAAGAGGATGTGTTCACTTACAAGTTGACTGAACCTATTTTTGCTTCCCTTTATCTTTTTTTGCAGTTGCTTCAGCTTTAAAACTCTTTCATCAAGAACAAAACATGTTTCTTTTCCAAAAACTGTTTGTCTCCACCACAGTGTGTTTCTACCACACCTCGAATTTCAGTCTCATATTTTGAGAGGATGGGGAGGACCCTGAGGCCAAGCTCTGCAGTAAATGAGTACTAACAGCTCACCTCATTGCTCCCAGACTTTCTCTCTCAAGTTAGCATGATGCTGCCTCACTGAAAGAGATTGGAAGTCTTTGCTCTGGAGACACTCTGGAGTGGTTCTGTTGAAATGACAGTTTTGTGTTGAAAATTTCCTTTCAGCTCATTCTCCTGCCAGAGCAGGCATTACTGGTTTGTTCCCAGGTTTGCAGGTCACTGAGGTCTGTGCTAACCTTGTCCCTTCACTGCTTCAGCACTGGAGGGAAATGGATGCAAGAGGAGACCGAAAGAACCAGCATAGGAGACAAATACCAGGCAATAATAGTTTGCAAGTGAAAAAGGTCTCTGAGGGATCACAAGAAAATGGGGGTAGATCTGCATGAAGTAAGTAACAAATACAAAACACACCTTGCCATTAAGGAAAATTAAAAGCAGGTGAAATTTAATCTGTGTGTGTGGATTCTTCTCCTGATGCCTATCTCTTCTGGGAGAAATCAGCCCTTGAAGCCATGTGCCCTGGAGAATCCCCAGCTCACAGTTTCCTAGCTACAAGACCCAGTAAAGGATTTGGTTTGTAATCAAGCCTGTAGCTTGCAAGACTTTATTACCCATAAATCTTTGAATTTTTCTTGGTGAGAGGGAAATGCATCTCTGGCTCCTCCAGAACCTCCCTCATTATACTTCAGACATGCACATGAGGCCACATGGGATCCATGTCCTTAGGATGTCACGAGGCCATCAAGATGTCAGTCTGTTAATGGACTGATTATCTCATGTGCCTCATAAGCAATGCAGCTTCTGCTGCAGAGCAGCCGGGCCACCTCCCTCCCTCACTCCCTGTGTCCCCCAGCTTGCAACACACCTGCATATCAGCTAAGTGGGCTGATTTTGAGGTAATTGTTCTGCCTGGTGGGCGAGAGGATGCCCTCCTGAGAGCAGGAGAATTTGAGGAGCAAAGAGACAATTTTGTGGGTCACAAAATCACTGCAAGAGAGAAGACTGGCCTATTTCCAGAGGTGAAGAGGAAAAGTAATTTTGAAATGACAGGTTGGAGTCAGAAGTGTTTGCAGCTCAGTGCCCTCTTCAATGAATTGTGTAGGTTTAGGGTATATCAGCACAGCCCCATGACAGACGGTTCACGCCATACATTGTGACTGTGATTCCAGATGCATCTCTGGAGTAAGCCAACTGGTTCCCTTCAAGATGAAACCCACAGCCAAGAGCTGGCTTGACTCATCCATTTCCCTGAGAAGACCTGCCCCATGGCAATATCACTCATTGGTTGCAAACCCAGTGCAGGGCTGTACTGTGCATCAGAATCTTTTTCCCTCTTGGAGGGCAGAACACTCTGGAGAGTCCCCTTCCCATTTCTCCCATGGCTCTAGGTCAAAAGTCACCTCTGCTCTGCTCTAGCCTTTCCTTGAAGGAATGCCAAGGAGTCCTGCAGGGTGCAGCATTGGCAGGGAGAGATGAGTGGGAGCTGGCTGCATCCCCTACCCATTCCCACTGTGGCACATTTCAGCACTAGAAGGGAAGGCAGTGGAACCCCCAGGCCCCGGGCAGGGAAGGGGATAGAAGGGAGCACAGGACTGCTGTGGGTACAGTGGCAGTAGTTCTCAGCTAATAATACTTCTGGGTTTAGGCATTTTATATGCTTGATGGTGTGACATTTACCACAGTGTTGATACTAGCCCCATCACCAAGGCCAAAACATTGCAGCAGCTTGAGATCCCTGCGTAGGTGTTTTACTCTTGGTTTTTTTTCATTTTTAGGGTGGTTGTGCTATGGTCTTTGGGTCAACCTGCCCAAATTCAAGTTTCATTGCTGCACCACATGCCTGCTGGACTTCAGCCAATGCCACAAGACATGACCAGTGCCTGTCTTTGTGTTTTGATTTTAGGAACTCTTTTCACCAGAGGGAAAACAGATGCTTTCCATCCAGACTAATCAGGGAAGAAGTTTCACCCAGAGGATGCATCTGTTTAAAGATAGTTTAAATGTAATCAAATTGGTCAAGTTTGAGGACCAGCAGAGCTCTGCCATGAGGGACAAAACAAAGGGACTGAATAAAAATAATAAAATCTGTGCTCACACGAGGTTCTGGGGCCTGTGCTGTGTACTTTGCTGTGAACTGAAATACCCGGAGGATAAATCAGCAGCTGGGATTAAAACAAAGCTGGCATCAGTCCAAAGTACCAGTAAATCACGTGGGATTATTACTTCACTAGAGATTTTACTGGTGTGGAAAGAAAAGAAAGTAGAAACTGATTTCTGCTAGACAAAGGAGTTAAGAGGAATCTCCAGCAAAACTAAGCCTTCATCCTGCAAAATCTCTACACAGTTCTTAACTGTGAAATTAACAATGTATGAAGCTCTAAATCCACTGTTTTCAAACAGCATTGGGGGCTGACAAGGGCTGCGCCATTCCATAAGGGATTATTTTCCACCATGAGATTTATAAAATGACATACAAAGGACAGGAAATAATCAAATGTGCACAGATTTCTTATCTACAAAATTTCCTTTTCTGTTTATATAACGTTGAATGGAACATGAAGGAAAGCAAGAATTTGGCGTGTCAGAGGAGAAAGGCGGAAGAGGTGAGGAAGAAGGAACACATGGTAAAAAAAAAAGGATATAAAAGAGAGCCTTAAAAATACAGTGGAGCAGAAGTGTCAGAACAGCCCTTAAAATAACTAGGCTGATGGATATGATGAATGATGCAGAACCAGTGCCTTCTCTAGTCAGGTGTCCAGATGAAGCATCCTCCTTTAACCACATTCCCTGGGAGGCTGCAGTCTGGACCACTTGCCAGAAACCAGTCACAGCTTGTAGCTGGTACCATAGGACAACAGATGTTTAACAACATCCGCTGAGAAATAAATTTGTGCAAAACAAGCTCCCAATAAACATGTACTGATACCCAACACCATCAAATCAGTGGGAAGGCTGGGTTTTGTCATGGAAAACAGGACTGAAGAGCAATTAGAAGTGGACCAGTACTGTCTCTCTCTGACTGGAGTCTGCTGGATGGCTGATGTGCTGCCTTGTCTCATTACTGAGGCTGGTATAACTTTATTGACAATATATCTGAAGTAATTATTTTTAAAATGAAAGCTAAACCATCCCCTCTTATCTCTAAGACAAACGTTATGTTTTAGAGGTTATTTAGTAAATCAGCTGCTCTATATAGGTTTTTGGTCACAGCTATGGTGGAATGTGCCTTGGGCTTTGCTTTGCTAAGAAGTACAGATTAATCCCATGCCACTCTTTCTTCCAAGGCTCCAGCACAAATGGTTCAAAGGAGGGTATTAGTGCAGACTGCATTGAACTGTGCATTAATTGAGCTTGCTGCAAGGCAGGCATATACAAAGTGGCTGCAAGTCAAGCATTGCTTGAGGAGGGGAATCAGTATTCTGGGGTGAGAGTAATCTGGCCACAGCCTCTGGCCCAGATTTTTGCTGAATTCATCGCCTGACATCTTCTTAGAGCCTAAGTATTAGGAGTCCAAATGTCTGAGTAGGATATGGGAAGTGGATACTGTGAAAGCTTCCATCTGCATCACTGCATTATCTTATTGTGACAGACACTTCAAGGTAATGTCACTCATATGAATTTCACACCAACTATTCCTATCTCAATATTTCATGTCATCTCTTACAATGGTATCTGAGCCCTTAACACAGTCAATACTACTTGGAAGCTCTAGTACATAGGTGTAGCTGGTCCATGGATCTTTCCCCTCCTTGTGGTATGAGGGCTTCAGTTTTCCAGCTTTTTTTCTTCTCTTTTAAATCCCTCTCTGTTTGATGAGCTGAATTTACCATGTAGTTATGCCCCTAATGGAGAATAAACTTTTGGGGGTGGATGATCAGCAACTAGAATTCACAGTTTCTTTTAGAAATGGGACCAAGAAGGTAACTTTAGATCATAATGATAAATAAAAAGAACTGTAAAAGGGGACATAAGATTCTCTCTTTCCTTGTATCTTCATGCTCCTATTGGAGTACATCTAACCAACAAGGTTCAGAATGAAATTCAGTTCCTGGCTTTCCTATCTTGGAGTCTCTGAAGCAGACGAGTGTACTTCGTGCAGCCATGGTCCCTCTGTAAGCCAAAGCCAGGTATTTGTAATCCTGTTCTATTTTATCACCGATGTAATGACATTTACTGGAAAGCACGTTAGGAAAAGCAGTCTGAGCTAATTTTCTTCAAATCCCTGCAATTTAACCTGCAAGTCGGAAGATGGCAGCAGTAAAGCACAGTTAGGGCCTTTTTTTGCCCACAGGCCTTTGTTTCAAACCATGTTTTTGTTCCAAAAAATGGCAGATTTTTTTAAAGGTGTCATTTTTAACAGTGCCATGACGTCTGACAGGCGTCTTTCCAATAAAAGAGAATCCATGACTGCCTTTCATCCTGATGGAAACCAGCATCAAGAGCAGAATATACCTTATTATATTCAAGAGCTTTTAGGAAAATCTTGTTGCCCTACTATTTTCAGAAAACTAGTGTTTCATCCTATCCACACCCCCCCCCTATTTCTGTAAATGTTCATACATATGTCATATATCTGTAAATGTTCATACATATGTTCATAATTATGTGATAGAGTAAACATTTACTGAAATTCAAGGATTTTAAAAAATTTTTTTATAATTAAAACCCCCTATTCATATTGCAAGCATTTCTCCCAGTGAAAACTACATTTTAAAGCTCAGGAAAAGTAGAAAGGTTCTGCAGTGGGAATATTCTCTAAGTCTGGCTGTGAGTCTGTCAGCTTCACCCATAGCTTAGCAGGGTGTCAGCTATCAAAGGACACAGCGATGCCAAGAGACAGTGTGTTTGATTGAAGCTGTTATCACAGAAACAAAAGCCAAGAAACGGGGCACTGTCACTGAGTCTGTGTCCCCTTCTGCAATAATAACTTAATATGGTTACTGGACCGTATTCTCAAGGTTTACTCTCTGCCATGAGTGTCAATATGCTTGCTGAGCCTTGGCATGACAAGGTCTGCCCTTCTTCAAGTTTTGACCTAACCAGTTGCCTTACTTTGCTGGATCCTTGCAAATGTCATTGCATTTCACTCTCACTTCAGAGAGATTTGAAGCAATTCTATCTACTCTTTTCTGTCATTTTAAGGGGACAGTTCTGGAAGCGCTCCTGTGTGAAGCAAACCAGATGCTGCTTTTGACAGTGTGTGATGGTGTCTGTGGTATAAAACCAGTGCAATATGTCTATGATGACAGTGTTTTCCCCATCAGCCATGTACCTCACACTCTTCACTTCAGTGATGATGACTTGCCCTGGGACAACTTTCTGTAACTACTACTGAAGAACTGGGTGTCTTTTTCTAGGCAGAGCTCCTCAAGTGTTCTGGTTGTGCCATGTGTCACTGCAGTGTGCCCTTCCCTCGAGAATGATGAATTCTGCAGAGTTTCTTCTCCCTGGGCTAAGCTATATGATTTAGTCTGACAGACAGAACTCATATGTCTTCAGTTAACAGGGTCAGGAGTCCAAGTAATTTTTGGCTTTTGCTGGATATATATAAAAAATACATATGTAATGCACAATGTGCCAGTGTTGCCTTTATTTTGTAACATTGATTTCTTACAACTTTATTCACGGCTGTGGCATGGATATAGCTTGGGATATTCACATAGTATTTTCTACATGAAATTATTTGTCTTGTGCAGCACACTTCTGCTACTCAGCTGCCACCAGTGAGTGTTTCTTAACTGCCTCAATGAGCCTGAGCAGGCTGACATCAGTTAAAGATCAAATCCCAGGTGATTAACTGTGCAATAACCACTGCTAATATGGTCTTACCCTGTATACCTCTAGTAATCCATATAAGACCTAAGTAATCTAGTCAAAATAATAATGTGTGAGGTGTACATCAGTTGTCAGAAATGGAGAAGAATAGCTGTGATTCTTCTGCCTGTCCTAGACTCGGTGCTCCTAATGGTGAGTTGCACCTTCCCACAGCACATGGGTGCTTCAGAAGGCAGCTCCAAGTCCCTGCTGCGCACTTATTCCTCCTGCGTAACACAAACCTGTAACCTGATCCATCACTGAATTACTCTAGAGTTCAGACAATATGATTCAACTAATTTCACAAAGCTCTTCTTACTACTTGCTTTAATGAAGATGCAATGGATCATGATGACATAAACTATAAAATTACCAGTGTGGTTTGACTAATATACTGGTCATGCATGAGAGGGGAAAAGGCTGTTCAAAAGCTAGTACCATCCTAAGTCCTGAGAACCAACTGGATTTCCAGCTGATTTTGAGAGGTACCCTAATCTAGTATTTAAGGAAAAAAAAAAGGTTTGTAATGAAAAAGGCAAGTTAGGTCAGAAATATGGAGACAGTATTTTTTATAGGGTTTATTTTACAAACCTAAGTGTTGTAATCCGGCACTATAAATTTTCACAGAACAAAAACATCTAAAGGTAATGAATGGACATATTCCCCTAGAACTGGGGAGAGAGGAGTTTATGAAAACTGAGTAGACAATTTATGACATCAGAGTAGACAGCACCACAAATACCATTCAGTCACACCTCTTCCTTCTATATGTTGGCTCTGCATATGACTACAGGTAAGATTGTGTAATCTTCCCTGTTTTGCTGTATTTAAAAAAAAGCTTTGAATCACATTCTCTGAGTAAAGAGAGCTTTTATGTAATGACTTTTATCAGTAATAACAACTGAACTAATGCCTTCTTTATATCACTCAGTCAGTCTGTGGGGCCAGACAATAAAGTAATCTTTCTCCCTTTTAATTTAATTTTGCCATGGGAATCATTGGTGCTACTTGGCAAAATCCCTGCACAGAAGGAATATATTTTTGAAAAAAATGAAATAAAATCCCTGCGCAATGATGATATCTTGATAGTGCCTAAAGATCCATCATTGTGCCAACTTTCATTTCCTGATCAAGTCAGAATATGTGAATATTATCTATAAAAATGTCTGTGAAAACTTTGATAGAAACATATTGAGTATTGCCTGGGAAAACTCTCAGTCGCTCATGACTCTAAGGAAATATATTAATGGACTTTTCTTATGCATCTAACCAGAAAGTGGTTTCCTTCATTATAGGTGGTTGTACTTCCATTGAGGTTCAAAATAGAAAATTATTTAGCTACTCTGTCCGAGGTAGGGCAGATGTTCCCACATATTGAATGGATCCCAGTGCCCTTCAGGGAGACTAATTTATTCTGTACAAGCTGGGGTGTATTACAACAGCTTAAACCACTCTTACTTCTGAGGTCCCTGTGGAACAATCAGAAGTTAAAATCTGTGGACAAATTGGCTTCTTCAACGTGTGCACATTCAGCCTGCAAGGCCTTGATCCCTCCAACTCCCTTTGGGTGCTAAGCTCCTGCATCTGCCAGCGCTGCATTTGAGTCAGTCCGTTCCAGGTCTGACTCTGGGGGACAGGATACAAGCAGAAGGCTGCTATGTTGATTTCCCCAATTCTTTCTGTTCCACAGAACATGTTACCGCCCATTCCAGAGGTGATGCTATGCATGGAAATACCTGCAAATCTTTGTGAAACTGTGGGTCCAGTGAGGCAAGATCTGTCTTTGTGGGATCAGTTCTCTCAGTCACAAAAATGCTGAACCAGAAAAACCCTGGAAGAACTGCTTAGGAAGTCTGGAAATAAAAGCTTTTGGTATTCATTTCAGACTGAGCTACTGACTCTGGAAAAAAAAAGCAATTTGAGATCCGTGTCAATTATCACGGTTATTGTAGACTGTCAGTAGTGTCCCTGGCTTGCTATTTCTGCACAATTTGAGAAAAAGGTCTTTCATACTGAGAGATACTGTTGCAGAAATGTTATTTATTGGCATTGCACACATGGGAAGAACTTCACCACCCACAGCCAAAGCTGGAGAGCAGCTGATGACATATAATCGAATCCTTAAGAAAGTATCTGCGGCAGGCACTTGACTACAGAGTACAGAGCAGTGATTACAAACCAAGGTACTCCCAGATCAAAAACCTTAGTCGGTACATTTTAAGCTCTACGAATAATTTAAAATATTCTTCTGAGCCAATTTCTGCATTCAGTATTTGCAAATAAACCCAATTTCCCCACATATGGCTAGAGCTTCAAAGTGATAAGAATTTGCACATGTAACCCTTACCTAGTTGCTCAGTAGGACATTAGCCACACACTTACATTAATGGTTAGGCTTTTCCATAACACAGGGGAGAATATTATAATTGGTGGCAATGCAGACCCCACCTGCAAGGCCTGGACTATTGCATTTTCCACATTTGCCTCAATTCATTAGCTGGAGCTGAAGAAAAAATAGGATGTGACATCTGCCTGGGCTTGTGTGTGCAAAATAGCAGCTGTGTGAGACGTGATAGGCAATAATTGGCTGCCTGCAGAGCAAGAAAACACCCACACAAATGACGTCTCTCTCTTCTAAAACATTAGGCAAGGAAGCCTTTCAACAAGGGGCAGGCAGCCTCTCAGGAAACAACTGTCAAATCTGCTTACATCATTGTGTCTCATTAAACTGGGAAATGCAACTCTTCTAATCATTAGTTCAGGCAGCGCATCATCCCACCATCCATCAAGACGGTATTATTGCAATGGATTATTTGTGTCAGTGTTCACCATAGCAGAGTTCTTGGAGACTCCTGTAATGCAGCTGTTTTTCCTTTTACAGGAAGGAAAATGAACTATTTAAAAATAGGGATTCTTAAGAAAGAAATAGAAAACAACACAAAAAGCATCATTACATTGCCAAAAGAATTCACAAAGGACCTACACCTTCAACACTGTAGTCTCTTCAAACCACTCCTTCACAACAAGGGTATAGAAGAGTCAAAGAAAAGAAGCAGAAGAGATCAAAGGAATTGCACCTCTATTATGAATGATTATACCATCCAAATGCCTTCAAAACAGAAGTGATATAACTTGGGGGTGGTGGTGGTGCCATATGGGTGTACAAAGTCTGAGTGACAATAAGAAATTAAACATGGAGTGTTATCCACCATTCCGCCTAATTCAGAAATCATACCTATAAAATGAACTTGTTATGTTCAACACTGCTCAATTCCAAGCTGTCAAAAGGATGTACTTTCCATATAGGACACTGCCAAACAGCAGAACTCATGCTATAGAGTACTTTGGATGCTGAATGATGAGTGCTCTCCATGGGTCTGTAGAAGATAAAACCTCTGATAGCTGAAAAAACTGTTACTTCAACTTCTTGATGAGGAGCTTCTCTGCACTGCTGAAATGTGGGAGGTGCAATGTGTGTCCTATTCTTACACTCTTCCTTGAGCACTGACTTCTATGAGCTAGTTGAATCTTTAATGTGAGCCAATAGACTTACTGGTATGTTTCAATGGGGTAAATACATTGTTACTGTTGCTATCATTATTATAATGGAAGTGATATAGAACTACACCTTTCACCAGTAGAATTATTTATTTTTTAAAACATGATGGTTTTGCTAATGTAATAAAACCTCAAAGGCCTCTTTGCCTGGAACTGAAAAGTAATATGGAGTGAGGAACAACTGGTATTATAGCCAAGGCCTTGAATCAATAGTACAGTTATTTTTCTCCACCTTTTCAGAGTATTCCTTAATTATTATTTTAATTTAAAATTTTTAAACTGCAATGTTTTCCTTTTTTTTTATCTGTAGCCCCCATCTGAAGTCAATTTTCTTATTAAAAAGGAAAACTAACGCAGATTCTAGAAGCACCTAGAATATATAGTAAAGAAAACATCTCATCATATTTCCGACACCTTTCAGCTGTGATGCCAGGGCAAGGTATGACAATGGCTGTGACTCCTTAGGTTGCCGTCATCCAGAGTCTTCAACCACTGGATCTCATTACGTGCATGTTTTCAGGCAGGGACTTTCTACAGCCTATAAGAAATACTGCAGTATAATCCCAAGAAAAATAACATCTGAAAGTTATCTTGAGCTCACAAAAGCTCTGCCCCTCCTCAGCCATGTGTGGTGGTAAGTCGTAAAATAAAAAAAAAGAGAATAAAAGTGACATAGTCAGCAGTGTGACCTTTACAGCTGCAAACCCATTGGATGTCAGAAGAAATAGCCTCCTGATATAGAAAATACTGAGCAGATAGAGACCACAGCAGCAGCTGGCTGGCCAAATCCAGGTTCTGGCACCTAAATGCCACAGATGCCTGCTAGGTAACTGCTAAGCAGAAGCATTACATTTTCCCTCTGTTTTGGCAGTTGTCAGGTTTATAAGAGTAAACCACTGGCTTTTGACAACAGTCAAAAAAGGGGCTTTTTCAGTTTGTTGTATTAAGAAAGGGGGGTACCTTCATACTGTTGTGTCCTCTCTACTTATTTACTTCAACTAGCATGAAATCTTGTAGTTTAAAAAATGAGCAGTGCTGTGATAACACAGTTAATGAAAAACAGAAAAACATGCTTGTGAAGGATAGAGAATGAGTGTAAAATGGGATGAGATTTTTTTTTTCATTAATTTTATTCAAAAGCTTTGACTTAGGTAAGAGCATGGTTTCTACAAATAGTATCTACTTGATATGTGTGGTATACTACTAATATGCAACACAAAAAGGAAGGTAAGGATAGAGAACAATATAAGGAATGAAGGTTTCAGTATTTGTCCCAGTAAAAGCCAGCCAAAACACTGGCTGCCACCTGGGCTGACCAGTGGCTGGCACCAGCCAGCATCGCACCGCCTGCACTGGAAAAGTTCAGAATGAGCTGCCTGGGACTGTGTGGTAGCTGAGGAACAGAGTCAGGCACCTGGCTTCCACATTCCACTTAGTACTGTGTGGCTGTCCTACCCAGAGTAGAAGAAAGGTGTGAGAGTATCAGCATAGCCAGGATCAATATGCACAATGACTGTGTCTTTAGCCTCCCCCAAGACAACAGGAGAAGCAGACTCCATCCCTCCACTGTCAACTCTATTCTGGCTTCCCATTCTCTGATGGGATAACATCAGAAACCAGAACAAGATCTTGCTTGAGCCTGAGTTTCTTCTTTGCTCCTCTTCACTCATGTGACAGCAATGCTGGAAGAGAAGTAGGGGCCACTAAGGAGGGAGGGAAGGAATGAGGCTTCTAACAGGAACTGGTACGAGATGGCATGGGGCTGGGATGCCCAAGAGTGATAGGTGACTGTATCCCAGGAAATGAGAAGCACTGGGATCTTGTACTTCTGGAAAATGGAGAGATAAGAGAAGAGAAAGGAAATATCAGGGAGTTATTTTGCTCTAGTACTTTGCACAGAAAAAAGTCACTTTTGGCTGTGCAGCTGAGGAGCCCTGGACTGGCTAAGCTGTAGTAATAACATCTCAGTGAGTAGCTGTAAGGTTTGATGTTAATGATTATACATTGTTTTGAAAGTTAAGACTTGCCATAAAAGTACTGATATGGGGGTCTGGGTACATGTGAAATGAAATTAGGTTCTCAGTCTCACTGCTGGAGGGGAACAATAAAAACTTGCCCAGAGGTCAGTTTCTGAAGGAAAGGCATAGGCTGTCACCAAAGCTGCCTTATTCCTTCAGCTCTGCCAGGTTAGGGGCAGGCTGGTGGTGCTGCTACCTGGGAATACTTGTGTTAAATGTACCTGTGCTGCTCACATTTGGCAAATGCATTTTTTTTTCCACTCCCTGTTTCCCAGCACAAAATTCATTTGGAAAGCAATAAAAAATAGTTAAAAGGAAATCCCTTCTCTGGAAGCAAATGGCCTTGCTAAACTTGTACTCCCACAATGTAGGTCAGTATAATGTAGAGATCATGCCAAATATCCCTTACCTGTCCTCTTAGATAGGCATGTTATTTTTTCCCAGATGAAAATGCTAGACTAAAATTTGTCAAGAAGACAAAACAACCATACACAGGCTGGTAGTGATGATATCATCGGGTGTCCTGTAGCTTTGAGTTATTAACAGCACAGCAAAATTCATTAGCATGTCAAAGCACCACAGCCCAGAATGCACACAGGCCGGCATAAAGAATTAGGGCATGAAAGACAGCTTATGTGGAGAGTCACTGACAATGAAAAAAAGAGAATATTGTGCTTGGGGCAATTCTCATTCATCAGAGTCTTGTCAGTGCAGTTAGAGACTACAGGATAAATGTGTCTAACCACGTTTTGTTTGGCCACACTAGAAAGCAAATGTTATGAGTGTATCCTCCAGTTTTTCTATTCAGCAGATGCAGATGTGTATGGAAACCTTTTCTATTCCTCATCAGCAATTTCCTTTCTGCTGTATAGTACATGATGCCATACCATAAAATAGAATGTATAGAAATCAGTCTATTTTCTGTCTCTCTAGACTGATGTATTTATACTCTCAGGCAATGTAAGTCACTGCAACCTCCCCTGAAGTCATCAGGGTTGTCTTGATTTAGAGTGTTAGGTCTCCAGACCAATGCCACATGTGGTCATGCTGCAATCTGTGAGGTATTGCAAGCGGATGCAATAATTGTACAGGTGATTTTTATAATACTCTTCTACTGTAGATACTGGTGGTGATAATTAACCAGACAACAGTCCCTCTGAGTTACTGATCTGTCAAGGGTCATTTCAGTGTTGAGGTGTGCTGAGGTGCGCTGAGGTGCTGAATGTTTTTCAGGCAAGACACAAAGCTGATTTTGCATTTATGGTAATTGTTCCATGAGGAAATGTAATGCTAATGAAATCTCATGTTCTACTTAAATCCCAAATTGGAAAATTGCCACTCTGCCTATTTGAGGGTTTGTTTGCTTCCAGTGCACTCCTCTCCAGTTGGGGGTTGAGAATAGGGTATATATCCTACTTTAAAACTTGATAAGTACCTCTAAACTCAGGTTGCATGACTTTGGCAGCACTACCATTTTTATCTGTGCAGGGTAACATGAAGTGAGAGATTGTTTTACTGACATTAATGTTCAGTGGAACTGGAGCAGCCCAGTATGAAAAATGGATATTAGTTAACTAGCAGGTGTTAGGTATGAGTAATGAAAGAAATGTGGGAGGCAAACTTTGCCCACTCACTTTGTGTAATACTTGTATCTCTGCAAAGAATGGCCTCTTTGTGCAGGCATAAGCCTTGTATTCATTTCCTGCTCTGATCTTATCTAGAGAATTTCAGTGACCCTGATATGCCATTAAATTTGGGTACCTATACACTGAACTACACCTTCCATTTTTATTCATGTCTTGGCATTACTGGTCATCCCATTTTTCCCCTCCGCAGACAGATCAACACCCTGTAATATCCTTGGGCTGCCTTTGTGTGTAAGTCATAACACAAAGTAAATGTGTTCTGGTAATAGCAGTCAGAGCTTTTGAAATGGAGCACACTGTAATGTGATCACACGTGTAGCCAGCCATACACCGCCCTCAGCCTGCAGCACCCTCAGAGATTTGCTGTTTTAAAGGTACAAAGACTATCTTTCTATGGCTTACCTATAATCTATAGCTTTAATACCATCTATCTATAGTCCACCATGCAATGCTTCTAATTTATTTCTGCAATATAGTTTTTCCCACAAAGCAGGGCCACAGTTCTCAACTCTTTGGGTAGATATGCCAAGAAAGAAACAGACCGGATCTTTTCTGTATCAGTGTATGCTGTTAGATACCCCATTATCCAGGGTTGTGAGTATTGTCAAGAATGGGGACTTCTCTGGGCAACCAGTTCCAGTGTTTAGCTACTCTACACTAAAAAAAGAAGGCTTTGCCTGTTTAAATGAAATTTCCTATATTCTCATTCTCTCATCTCTCACATGAACTATTTTTTCTTAGACAAATGTCTTTCCCTTTGACTAAGCTAACCTGGATTTCAATGATATTCTAAATACCACTAGAAGCCAAGACAAATATCTGTTTTCTTCTCCTCAAGAAATCCATGTTACATTTGAATACATGGGAGTAATCTGATGTACTGCAGTTAAATAAATTTCTGCCATGATACCTTAGGTTTAGCCATAGACATGACTCTCTGCTTTCTCTAATTTAGAACAATGCACTCATACAACACCATTCTTTCAATTATCACACCATGTTATGTTTAAAAACACATGTTAAGATGCTCTGTTTACTTCTAATTTTAATATCTGTTCATGTTTCTTTTATTTCCTTGCTAAATATTATAGATGTTATTATTAATTTCTTTATTAGGCTCCTATATAGATTTAAAGGTGTGTTTGCATTCCAATGGGTAAAACTCAAAATTACTTTTCAGGCATCTATATTTCAGACCATGTTTTAATGGGCCATTACTCTGAAAAACAGAAATAAAATAGACACTCAAAATGAATATTCTCATAGAGAATCATGGGAATGTTTTTTAAAAAAAAGTGTGCCTTATAATATGTAGATTTAAAGTGCTGCTAAAAATGTCAGAAGAAGAAAACTTCAAAGTACCTCATGGTTTTCACTGAAAGAAATGAAACTGCTGGCTTCATTGACAGAAAAGACAAACTTCAAAGTGGATAGCCATCTTCAAAAGCCAGATGCTCCCATTGTACCTGATCTGCAAACAAAGAGAATAGATATCTTTCCTTGGTTGTTAACCTTTCTCTTTTAAAAGCATTAAATTATTTTAGAAGCAAAAGTAATAAAAGAAAAAGCATTACACATGCCAAAATACCCTAAATATAATTTTTATTCAATTATGTAAAAAAAAAATTTTAACAATATTTGTCACCTGTTAGGTGCAAAATATCAACCTGCTCACATGAGGTGTAGCAGCTTTCACTATTAATTAAAATAATTAATCTTACCATCAGTACTCCTGGTCACGAGTTCATGTTTTTCAACCAACGAGCAGGGAGTCAGATGCTGTTTGCTTTCCCTAAGGAGTCTTTGATGCTTCTATGTAGATGGTGCCTGACACACACTGCTGAAGTACCGCACATCCATCTATGGCTCCGGTCTGCAGCAGAGCCTTCTCTCTCTCATCCAAAGAGATCTTTGGCTGCCATCAGCAGTAAGCAGAAAATGCCTCCATTACTCTGCATTTACAGAAGGGTAGTGGGAGACGGAGTAGACGTGACGCAGGAAATGTGCCCTTTCCAATTCTTATAAAAACATGTTTCTATTGATAAAGAACAACCTCCCAAGAAAGATTATTAGTTTTAAGGCATGGGCTTCCACTTGATCCCAGGAGTTATCTGGGTCAGCAAATTCAAAAGGGCCTGGAAACTGGCTTGAGCTCTGTAACTTTCCATACCACTTAGGTGCCACTTGTTGGCCCCTCTTCCATATTTGCTAGCAAACATCTGCTCTGTGTGGTGACATTCAGCTGACCCTAGCATGGCCTCCATTCCCTCAGGGAAGTTGGTAGGTCTGTGTGTAGAATAAGCTTCTGCCTACTGCATGTGCCAACTGTTTGTGATAAATCTATGAGAGGAAAGAAGATGGGATGATTGATGTGGCCCTGATTTTTTGTATCCAATCTGCATTCACTGCTGGAGGAGGAGCAGGAGAAGGTGGGAGAGCAGAGAAGCAGCTTCCTCTTGAATTGCAGCAAGATACAATTCCTTTCTATAAAACTGACAGGAGAGGGGAGAGCTATTTGACCTGAGGGACAATGTTGGCAAAAAAAAAAGAGAGTATTAACTGCAGGAAATTATAAGATGATATTTATCTGCCAGAACAGTCTGACTCAAGAGGAGCTTTCTTCTAGAAGTCATGAGGGCAAAAACCCAAACAAGTTCTAAGACTAAACTTCATGAAAAATCTCACAGTATCATGGTTTCCTGTGGCAATTGAGAACTGGACATGGTGTCTCAGCAGTTCCCCTTTAAGCCTGTGTTCTGCAAATGCAGGATGAGTCTATACAGTCCTTCCATGATCTCTGTGAGTTTCTTAATCTGAATGACTGGTACCCCTGACCTTCACCTTTGTCTTCTCACAAGGTTGCAGCCAGAAGTTGCTGCATGCTGTTCTCTTCAGGAACATCTTGCAGAGACACACTGTGCTTTCTTTCAGGGGAAGTTTATAGATGTTCTTTCTTTTTACTTGTTAAGATCACAGTGAGAAATGTTATAAATAGCTTAAACTTGTGAAATTTGTTCAGAGAGCTTTGATAGTAACTTCTTTTTGGAGCCAGGCTCCCAGATCTTGCTTGTTTGCTGAGGTGATAAAGTGAGCAGATTTCATGGGAAATGTAAGACCACTTTAGAAAGTGGCAGTTTTAACACAACATAGGTCCGGGGAGTTGTAAATTCCAACCCCACCTTTTAAGAATTGATACGTTTCTGTCCCAGAGAGAATAAAGGAGTCTCTGGTGCATAGAGGCAGGTTTGGAAATGGCAGACAGTAACTCAATACTGAGTAAGTACCTGTCACAGTGACCTATGCTCCTGGCTTTGTGTGGGTGTGGAAATGCCGGTGGGAGGACAGCAAAGGCTTTTGTGCCCCCCTCAAGAATCAAATAAAAATCTTACCGTTTTGATGCTTTAAAGATGCTTGTCTTGCCCTATGACAATTGAGGGCATTGTATGGAAAGGTTTTCCTTCAGGAGCACACATGCAGAAAGAGAAAAGGATGCAAGAGTGCATACATTGGCCAAAGATTCTAGGACTCACCAAGAGTGAATTTACTGAGCATGGCTCAAACAAATCAGGATTCCTTCTCCACCCACATATTTTTTCACAGTTTAGAAGCTACAGTGCAGATAGATTTGTGCATATTGCTCAATATTCTATTTGCATTGTATGATAGGGAAGCAGCATGGGAACACTTTCAGAAACTGCAGCTCTTCAAGACTGCTTTAGCATGGGTCCTTTCCGAAGGGCATAGTCCTTCAGGAATGGGCTGCTCCAGCATAGGTCCCCCTGTGGAGCCACAAGTCCTGCCAGGAGCCTGTTGCAGCATGGGCTCTCTGTGGACTGCAGTGTGAGTATCTTCGCCACCATGGTGCTCCCTGGGCTGCAGGGGTACACTCTATTTCACCATGGTCTTCTCCACAGCCTGCAGGGGAATCTGCTTTGGCACCTGAAGCACCTCGTCCTTCTTCACGGGTCTAAGTGTCTTGTTTCTCCCACTTTTTTCTCACAGCTCTCTCACACAGCTCCCACACAGCATTTTTTACTCGTTTTTAAATATGTTTTTAAAGTGTTGCTGATGGACTCAGTTTTGCCAGCAGTGGGTCCATCCTGGGGCCTGATGCAACTGGCTCTGTCCATCATGGGGACAGCTTTTGGTGTCTTATCACAAAAGTCATCCATGCAGCTTTCCTGCTACCAAAACCTTGCCACTTACACCCAATACAAACTGCCTAGGGATGTATTTCAAATGTACGAAATCTGAACATGATAAAGGCTGTTCTCAAACAAGTGTGACTTTTTACATTGCTTATAGAAGGATTCTGGACAATAAAACTGTCCAGGGCTGCCAAGATGAGCAGCATCTGCAGGTCTTTTGAGTGTGGCAGGGAGGCAGTGCCATACAAAAGTGTGACTCCCCAGCCTGAACAGCATTTGAAAGTCACTGTTTGCTGCCCCACACCTTGGGATCACACAGCACACTGACAGGATATTCTATATAGATAATAGAGAATATATTCTATCAGCACACTGATACAATCACAAAATATCCTGAGCTGGAAGGGACCCACAAGGATCCACGAAGTCAGCTCCTGACCAACACCATCCCCAAGAGTCACACCATGTGCCTGAGTGCATTGTCCAAACACTTCTTGAACTCTGTCAGGCTGGTGCTGTGACCACATCCCTGGGGAGCCTGTTCCAGTGCCCAACCACCCTCTGAGTGAAGAACCTTTTCCTAATATCCAGCCCAAAACTCCCCTGACTCAGCTTCATGCTATTTCCTTGGGTCCTGTCATTGGTCACCAGAGAGAAGAGATCAATGTCTGCCCTTCCCCTCACGAGGAAGTTGCAGACTGTGATGAGGTCTCCCCTCACTCTCCTCCAGGCTGAACAGACCAAGTGACCTCAGCCCCTCCTTGTATGGCCTTGCCTCTAGACCCTTCACTATCCTTATGGCCATACTTTGGATACTCTAACAGCTTTTCATCTTTTTATACTGTGGCACCTAAAACTATCCCCAGCACTTGAGGTGAGGCCACCCCAGTGCAGAGCAGAGCAGGACAATCTACTCCCATGCCCAGCTGGCAATGCTGCGCCTGATGCCCCCCAGGACACGCTTGGCCCTCCTGGCTGCGAGGGCACTGCTGGCTCATGTTCAACTTGCCATTGATCAGATCCCCCAGGTCCCTTTCTGCAGCTGTGATGTAGAGTTGTGCTGTGCACTTCTAATGTGTTGGACTCCGTTCTTCCTGAGCAGTAGCAGCATCTGTGTGCCTAAGGCCCAAGCTTCCTAAAGGCAGCCTTTCAGAGCCCTTCTGTGTTGTTTGTGGAAGATGCTTCAGTTCTCTGTGGCTCAATTTCCTTGTCTATGTATTTGTGAGTGCAAGAGAAAATTTGTGAATTTTTAAACAAATGAAAACTGCTGTACAGGCAAAGGCTTAAGTTTAAATTCCTCAGGGCAGGCATTACTGCTTATTTGTAAAATGGCACTCTGTGAGCACTCTTCAGTAATAATAGCACTGACAATGAAGAATATCTTTTAAAGTCTGTCAGTCTTATCATTTGGTTCACCTTGTGGCAGCAGATTTCTAATTTGAACTGTGAACCTGCAAACTGCTTTGCACAGATCCCTGTATGCATAAAGAGTAGTTTGCGAGTATGGGGTCGCATATACTTTGAAATGAGGGAACAGGTTTTGACAAAATTTGGAATAAATTGGTTCTATTTCCTGGGTCTCAGCATGACTTAAATAGTAAGTGGTATTGAAAGAGTACTGCTAGCTGGAAAAATTGCATGGAGGAAGTTCTTCTCCTGTATGAAAGGGAAACATAGAAGACAAATGTGACTTCTTTTGCCATATAAATCTTTTGAAACAAAGTATTACACTGAAAACCATAATTTTGTAAATGAAGCACAGCTAGAATGAAACCTTCTTGAAACTAGGCCCTTGGTAGGACAGAATTTTATTTTCCCTTTCAGTGTGTTTGCTCAGGATAGATTTACTCCTCGAAACAGGAGTTGGTACTCTTTCCGATTCAAAAATAATCTCTGATTTCCCATCCCTAAGGGACTAATAGGGATGAAGCCTGGCTCCACTTTTCACTGCATTATGTATCAGCCCTGAAAGCAAGGTGAAAGAACAGGCTTTTAACCTGCCTCTGACTAGCTCTTGATGAGTCGCCTTGACTACAGGCATGTGGAAGCTGCCCATTGTGGAACACCCTTCCTGTGTGTCCACTTCAAGCAAAGGCTGGCAGCTGGAGGCTGGGGATGCTGGAGCCCAGAGGGGCACAGCTGCGGGGACAGTGGCCTCTGCATCTGCCCTCTCACCACGCTGGCAAGGGCTGGAGTTCCACCTGTCCACAGGGGAATGCCCAAAAAACTCCAAAGAGTTTGCTTCAGCCACAAGACAATGTCTTTAGTTATTTGGTTTGTTTCCTTGCTCGGGACGGTTTTTTTAACTCTTTGCGGGATGGCTTGGCTGCTCCACGAACCAGCGTTGCAGCCTCATTTGGAAGTGCTGGGAAAGATAAGATCTCAGTTTCTTTTCTTAAGCTGAATTTTTTAAAACCAGTGGAAAGAAAAAAAACAAAAAAAACAAAGGGGGAGAAATAGGTACCTGTATGCATGCAGGAGCAGAGACTATGGGGCACAGGTGGGGAGGCAGCCCATGGCAAGGAGGTGGGTGGCAGGCGCACAGGGAGTGGCTGCCCCTGCCCATCCGGCTGGGCTGCAGCACAAAGCGCTCGCCAGGAGCACGGGTGCCCATGGAAACCCTTCCGCAGGGCTGCCAGCCAGAAAGCCAGAAACTCTACCCCATCGCTGGGGCCCACCAGCGGGTTGCTGGGGTTACTGGGGGGCAGCAGTGGCAGGGAGGCCTCCAGGCTCGCCAGGAGTCCCAGGCTGCCCTCTTGATGCGTGGCTTGATCAGCCCGAGGAAATGCCCCAAAGCAGCCGAGTGATTTTCTGAGTTAATGGAGTTTTCTTTGACCTTGGGTTTAAAACCTTCAATTCCTTTCCAGGGTGCTAATGAGGAAGCACTAAAGGACTCATGCGGGAGGAGGGGGAGGGGCTCCTCTTGTGTGTTGTTATTCTGGCACACACTGGATGTCCTGCAGTAGATACCAATAGCTTAGAGGCAGGTCCCTAAGCACCAAAAGACCCAGGGAAAAGCTGCCACGCTCCTCCATGAAACTGGGATATTTCTTCTCCTTAAAGAGCCTTGTTAAACTGCCTTAGAATAACTCAAGCTTGACAAAGTGGAACTAATCTGCCTTCATTTTCCCAATCTTAAAAAAAACCTTTGATATCAGAAGAATTTTGGAGGCAATGATATTCAGTATAAAGAGTAAAGCATAAACCTGGGTTTTAAGAAATTCCATATAATATAAAAAGCTGTAACTCTACAGTCTGTGAGATGTCAAAACATCTGCTAGAAATGCAAAGGATGCGGGCAGCCTCTCTGTCAAGGGTGGAGGTTTCCATTCTTGTCAAGTGGGCAGCAGAACCCTTAAAAATAAGAGATTGTCTTGTGCATACCCACACTCTTCCAAACTCCTCAGTGTGTCCTGCCTTGCTTTGATTTTGAATGACGTTAAGGACTGCATGTAAATCCAGATCTCTCCCCTTTCAAATACCACTCTCAATACCAGTTCTGATCTCTTTCTTCCAATCTTTTAATCTGTTTTTTGTTGGTTTTGTTTGCTTTTTGTTGTTTTGTTTGTTTTTTTCTTTGAGGATGACAATTTCAGTAGATAATTTTTTTAATTTCCTTGGTTGATGTTATTCTGTTTTAGCCTCTTTTTTCCACAAATGGAGCAGAACTGGTAGTTTCACTCTGCACAATTGGTGTGAGTCTCAGTGATCAAAAATAAATCTTGTCATCATTATTTATTCCCACATCAGGAAAGGGTTTGTCAAATCTAGAGAATCAGTTCAGCATTTGGCTAACCAAGACCAGATCCCAACCAAATCAACATTTTCCCACTACCCAAAACATGCTAAAGTAACCTTATTTAAATTGAATTAAAAGCATGCACCTTTTTTTTTTTTAAACAGTTAGTTAAATAAAATAAACTGATACTCTACATTCCCATTATGAACTATATCATTATTGTGTATTTATGTTGTGGCTTTTAAAGACCTCAGGAAAAACTGAACTATGTTAATGTCTTCTTGTGCTCAAAGATACAGCATGGGAGACACTTTGTAGCTGGTCCCTGTTCCTAGGACTTACAGATCTGTGCAGGTAAATTGCAGAAGATAAAACAGATACACAGAATTGAAATGAGATGAGCCAGCCTCAGATGATCCAGCAGATAAGTAATGAAATCCAAGTTTCATTATGTACAGGTTTGTACATTCCTGGTACATTTTACCTATTCCAATTCTTTAATAATAGTATGGCTTCAGTTCAAATCTTTCACTTCAGCATACTTTGTGTCTGAAGTCCCTTGAAAAATATCCAATTGAAGTTCTAAGATATAAACATTGCATTAAGCACTGTCTGGACTGATTTTAACCTTTTCATTCAGGATCACAGTGTCATACATGCACATACTGTTATGTGAGGACTAGTTTTCCCTATAGAAACATATCTAATTACATACTACGTCTTCTTTTTATGTTTCCTGTTAGGTGACCTATAGGTCCTAATTCTACTGCTACAGAAATGAGCAGGAATTTCCCCACTGATTTCAAAAGATTTAAAATTACTAAACTAAAGTCAAATCACAGAAGAGTTAGTGTGACCTCAGCATGCACATGGCAAAAAGGAAAGAAGTCATAGGCACACAGCATTAGATCAGTTGTCAGCACTAAATTTGAGAATTTATGTTGGCTTCCGCCACCCACACAATGCAGCACTGACCCTTAGGAATTCAGCATTGGTGCAGGGGGGTCACTGTAACATCCCTCATGCTGCAAAGGAAGGGACAGAAATTGGTTCAACACTGGCTGAAATGGATTGCTGAGTTCAGATTAACTTCCATTCTCACCATGATTGATTAAAGAAGGATCTTCACAACTGTATCTCAGGGGTACAAAGCACTCAGGGGCGTGGACTGGGGTTTAAGTACTCGAGGAGGAAGTTTGGGGGCGGGGTTTGTGCTGTCTTAAGCAATCAGCACAATTTGCGACCAGAAAACAACTTTCTGATCTGTCACTGTCTGGAGAGAACCTCTGGCTTTTGAAATGACAAAGCCCTCCAGCCACTTACCTGTTTAACTTATGCTTTTGCAAGTTGCTTAGATGACTTTGACAGAAGAATTGATTCCATGCTTGCAATTTATACCAAGGTTTTGATTAAAGAATTAAGGAGCAATTATTGTTTTTTAAACATAAGTGTAATGTAAATGTTAATAAACCTAAGAGCAGAAGCTTTTGCGGATTGCTGCAAGAAACATGGTGATCTATTAGAATTTACAACATTTGTCAGGCACACAATAAAATAACTCCTTGTTGGTTATTAATTCTTGGGGAAAAGAACTGTAATGCCAGAGGTGCTCAGTATGTTGTTTTCCAGAATAAAACCAGAAGTACATTTTCTGGCTGATTAAAAGAGCTTTCTGAGGAGGAATTAAATCTGCAAGGAGGCTCGGAAGTGAAAGTTTCCCTGTAAATTAAAGCGTGATAGCTTTCAAGAGTAACAAATACTTAATTAATATGGGATGTATGCCAGAGGCAGTTATTTTAAAAATAGACTTGAAAGCAAGCACAGGAATTCTCTGGAACAAAGCTTTTCTGTTGCCATTTTCTAAGACCATGTTGTCTTATTTGCCTATTTGGTAGGCTGGCATCACAGAGGCATCATTCTAATTGTCACTTAATAGAAGCTTTATTTTATTTCATTCTAAATCACTTCCATGAATCTCTCATCACCTATGCCTGGCATTAAAGAGAATTCAAAATCAAACAAGTTACTCAAGAAAAAAATTGTTCTTTGATGGAACTGGGGCTTCCAGTGCATTTTAATTTTTCTGCAGACTGCATGAGATGGAGAGAGGGGCTTTGGTGTATTGATCTGTGACAGCTGATTTCTTATCAAACAATTAGCACAACAGTTGATGTGGAGATTTAGGTGTGTAGTGATAAATGAATTTACATTTGCAAATACTGCAGAAGACAGAGACATGATGACAGAAAAATTCCTTTATAATAATCAGATTTGGCCATGTAATTGTAGCAAGTAGACAGACAAACAGTTCTCGCTCTTCATAGTGATCATGCTGGAGCAGTACACAGAAATTGCCAATAGTTGCATTTACCATTTACTCATAAAAAGCTCATGTGAAGTTAATTAAATATTAGAAGTAAATTAGTTACTTTATTTTCCTTACTTAACTACATAAATTAATCCTGGATTCAGTGAGAAGTGTTGCTATTAGCAAATGAGAACTGCAGTGGTGTAAATAGGCAGTGATCTGTAACATTCTACATTTTTAAATTCAAAAGTAAAAATAGAAAGGTTCATTAGTTCCCCTTACCTGAGTTTCTGATTGAGAAGCTATTGTGAAGAGGAACACTTTTTTTGGTGTTAATTTCGTTAGGTCTCATTTCTGTGTCATATAACAACAGAGACCACCCTAATGATTCTAACTGCATTTGACAGGTATGATTGGCAGGAGCGCATCATGGCATCAGCAGAACTAGTCCTTACTCATTCTTTCACAGGGTTTTCTGGTGTGCTCATTCTTCACAGCACGCTCATGAGAGGAACTGAAGCAGTTGTTCAGTTTTATAGATGGGAGACAGAAGCACAGGGGTATCAGGTGATATGCCTAAAGTGTTTTGCAAAGCTAAGCACACGCTTCCGGTCTCTTGGTTCCACTCCTGCTCTGGAGGTGCCAGTGCTTTTCCCTGGTTTCACGGTGATGAATGTGCACATAAACGATGTGTCACCACACCTCTTCACAGATAGGCCCCTATTACAATGTCCTAGTTGTCCTGGGATTGCAAAACATCTTTGATGCAAACCACTAATCAGAAATACAGTATTGAAATTACATGGGTCAATATTAAAATGTAGGCTAGTTTGTCCAGTACAGACTTTTAATGACTATTGGTTTGTACTGTAGTGCTCAGCACCACTTATAATGTGAACATGCTGGTACCTCTTTAAAGAGGGAAGGGTTGAGCTGCAGTATTTTGGCTGCACATCTTTCATTTTGATGGTGCTCTGGCTTTACAGCGTTGCTTTGATCCATGGGAAAGGTAGGAGCCAGGGGCAAACTATTGCTGGGAAGGAGGCGCTATGACTTCAGCCCCCTCATGTTCAGGAGCACCTGGAACTCATTTTCCTGTTGAATTTTTCTAACCATTGGAGAGGGTGACAGGATCACTGCTCAGCCAAAGAGGGCTGAGCAGATGTAGCTCTTGGTACATTTTAGTTAGTGGAAAACCTCCTTGTTTTTCTTTGAATAACAGGGGATCTTTAGCATCTACACTTTTAAGGAAGAAAATTTCAGATTGTATTGGAAAGACTGTGTTTAGGAATACAAGGAGCTTTGTAATCTAACTGTAGTTTTAGGGGCTTCTGCTTTTTTCTTATCTAATTAAGCCAACTACTTATTAAAGAAGATAGTTAAAATGTGATGTCTATAAGAATAGTAATAATTTTATTGCCTTCTAGGTAGGTACATAGTTGTTCTGAACTCAATTGTTTAAAATTCTTTTTAATAAATACATAACCTATAAATTAAACATGGCAGTTTAAAATACACTGATAAAATTTATATATTTTATTCAAAACAATGCAATATTGTAATACAATGTATATATAATTTTTCAAGAAGAATGCAATGTACTTTTAATGTGATATGCTCATCTCTTGTTCTTCAACATTCTTTTGAAAATAAATGTTGACTAACATTTTCATTGATCTCTGTATCTGCATAGATGACAGAAGAGTTATTCAGCCAGTGGGATCAGAATATGGCCTACAACAGTTCTAACAGTATCCTTCTCTATCATTCTCCTTAGCTGCAGACAGACACCTGCAAGACTCCAACTCTCACAGGGTATGAAGGCAAACAGAGGGAAAAAATCTGTCTTCCCACCATTCCCACATAGGCAGAAGTCACAAAAAAGCCTTTGATTTCTTTTCTGAAACCTCTGAGGTGGACCAAGAGCAAGTCTCACACAACAGAAGGCAAGAATTGTCTATATTCTGAATTTTCACCTTCACTGCTTCCTTATGGATCCTTTGGAATGAGGGGTTGGTGTTGGTCTGTTACTTCCATTCCTCTATCTTTGTGGAGCAGCCACCTGTCCTCCTCCTGAACTCTTTGGAGACTTTGCCAGGTAAGTTTGTAGCGCTTCTTCAACCTTTGCAGAGAAATGACACTGAGAAAAAGGGGCGGGAGTTGCAGGGGACACAAATCCAAGAGGATGCCAAGTTCCCACCAGCCAGATAGCAGGCAGTTTGTAATAATTCTAGGTGGCAGGAGAGGCACCAAGATGTCACCCAGTATGACTAGTTTTAAGTGCAGAGCCCAGAAAGCCACTTCTGATTATTAGCACAATACCAACACTGAAAATTGGACTACTTGTTAAGTTCCATACACAGTCAGCTAAGAAGGGGAAGAAAGTTAGGCACATTATTTTAGAAATCTAATTACCACTTACAGGTTAGTCAAGTATTGCATGTTTAGAATTGAAAAATATATATTTGACAATATTGTATAGCTATAGATATATATTTTAGTCCTTCAATGTGAAAATTCTAAATAATGCTTGCAAAAATGTATTAGTAATTCATTCAAATCAACTCAACAAAGCACAGCTAAGTCTGCAGAGTGGGAATTCACAAGCAATATGTTGAGCGGTGTGTGGCCTTGTACTAATCACCGGGGGATCAATCCCACATGTGACAGGCTGCCAGCCTAAGTAAGAAACATTGATCACTGTCCTCCAAGTGCTCTGGGAGCCAATTTCCTACCCTGCTTGCAGACCACCCATCCAGTCCATTTCTTGCCAGCTTGCCCAGGAGGAAACTGTGGGAATTAAGTGGTATAATGGGCTGACCTCCCTCTTCTTTCAATAAAAAGTACTGCCAGAGCCTCTGGCCATGATGCTGTGCACGCAGCATGAAGGAAGAAGGGCTGTGTGGGGCTATCCCTTGAAGCAGTGGGTGCAACTACTGACAGATGCAGTAGTGTTCATACAATTTACATAGGATTCCTCATATCATGCTCCTCTTATATTCAATTTTGTGTGACATCTGAGCCAGAGTTTTTTTTGCACAAACATTTACAGAAAGTTAATTTTAATCATGCAAATAAGTAGCGGTTCACAAACCTGTATTTTGAATTTGCAGTTAAATGAGTGAGTGAATTGGCATCCAGTTAAGAGGCAGAAAAAAAAGAAGTGGCTTATGTAATTAATTGCTTTGAAAAATATTATTAAAATTTTCAATATTCAACATCAATAAGGAAAAAGTTAAAATCACATGCACAAAGCAAGTTAGAATAATTTCTACATTTGAGAAAATTAAAAGTATTTGGGTACATTTCCTAATGTAAGAGGACTAACTTAATTTTCTCGTCTGATTTTTTAAAACATGGTGTATTATTATATGCCATATAAAAAACCAAAAACACCCCCAGCTTTATTTTTTCCTTTCTTTAGCTGCAAAGGGCTATGAGCAGTATTCCCTTAATTAATACACTTATGGTACAGACTAGTGAGCTCTTAGTCTTTTACTTAAGAACTTAATTTTACAGCCTTGGAATGTATTGATTTTATCTGACCTTCATTGTAAAAGAAATTGTAAGAATGTATACCTTAGATTTCGAAAATTATACAGATTTATTTTTATGAATTCTATGGACTATATATCCCTAAACAGCAAGAAATATAATTGCTGTCAAATGAATGCTTACAAGCACTCGATTACTGATGAAACTGCAATTAGGAACCTGACAGTTGAGGGATTAATTCCCCAGAAAGACGATTTCTTCCTTCTTGTTATGAACATATGCATACGGAGGAAAGAGATCTGAATATGCCAGATGAATAAATTAAGAAGTCTAGGATGAAACAGAACAGCTGGAAATGTAACTGGTGATAACTAAAGGCTAATTAGCTTCAATGAGCAATTTTCCACCTGGTGTTCTATTAGCCATATAGAAAGAGGAACTAGAGAAATTGCATGGTGTGCATTTTCATTCTGAAATTCGATATGAACTGCTGTTCTACCTACATGGTAATTGGAAAATCACTGTCTCTTATGGATATAAATATTAATGTCACTGATTCTCAAAAATCCTTTTATTTCTTTTTAAACACTGACTTGGTTTTGTACTTTCATTGTCTTACTGGAGATGTGAGTAGTTCTTAATTTAATAGATATTTAAAATGAAGAGTTTACTTCTAAGAGTATTTTGGAATGCTAAAGCTCTTTCTCTGATACCCTGTCAATTCTGACTAGTCTGGTATAGCCTGCTATAGCACTTTTCAATCAGCAGTTACAGATTTTTTCCATAATCTTTGCTGCTTTTGACTATTGCTTGGAACATCATATGCAATGAATAATGAAGTCTTTTCTTTCCTGAAACAAGCCATTTAAAGAGTAGGAAAGGGACACTAGTTGCCCTACATAAAACTTTTCACCTTATTACACGCATTCCTATTTATTACATAAAATGCTTTTTGTACATATTTGTTTCCTTCTGTATTTTGGATCCTTTGGTCCTGTGTGATCTTTCAGTTTGTCATCACATAAGAAACTGGGTTCTGAGTCCTGTTTACAAGACTTTTAAAGTGAACCCCTTGAGGCTATGCAACTTTGGGACGAAGCGTCCTTATACTACATTCAAGAGTCAGGAGATGGACATAAAGAATGAATGTCATCTTTCCTAAGTTTAGCTGTCCAGAAGGGGTCTGCTGTATTTTCAATGCAAAAAGGTAGCTTTGTTTCTTTCTTCTCTTTTTAGATGCTTCTAAAGACACCAGTTGTCCTATTGATAAGGATGGCTAGCTGTGATTAGCCATGTAAGTGTGGAAGCTGAGCAAAATAAATAATAAAAATGGAAGATGTGATGATTCACCTTCTGTCTATACCTGTTTTTCTCCATTAACTATCAGAGGAGTCACTGCGAGGGTGGTCAGCCACTGGAACAGGCTCTCCAGGGAAATGGTCATGGCACCCAACCTGTCAGAGTACCAGTTGTACCACCCTTAGTGACACAAGTTAGTTTCAGGTAGTCCTGCAAGGAGCAGGGTGTTGTACTTTATGATCTTTATGAGTCCCTTTCAACTTGAGATGTTTTATGGCTCAAGGATTCTATGACTCTGTATTACTAACTTAGGTTTAGGCAGTAACATATAGAAATCTCAGTCAGTTTGGGTGAATCCCACCATACATTCCATAGTAAATTTGGGATATTTTTCCATTTTGAGAACAGTCAGCAGAGGCATAAATCTGAGGTATTGCCTTCCAGTCTTGCATTGGATGCTTACTCTTGGATTTAATGAAATACTGAAGTTCTACTTCTTACTGAAGTAGAGTCTTCAGTTTTTATAAAATTAGTATGCTCCTAAGCATTGTCTTGCCCGTGGAAAAATAGAAAATCCATTTTCTGAGAAGCTTATAATTTACAGAGTGATTGTCTTTCTTTTGTAGAAGTAGTTTCCCTATAACTCATGTCAGAGAGATTTAATTTTTTTTCTGCATTCTTTTTTAAAGGAAATTGCTCTTAAGAACCAATATATAATGATCTCCTTAAGCTAAAATGTCACTCTTATTCCCCTATTGCAACTGTTTGTACTTTGGGATCATGGACAGGAAAGGGGAAATATTGACATGGGAATTCATGACTCTTGTATGATCAAAGACACCTTCATCTTCAAGATGAGTCAAAGGATCAATATAATTTTCATTACTTGCCACAACAAAGACTTAAAAATAATGAAGTAGAGTTGTCTTTTTTAAAAGCAGAAAAACCCCCAAGCCCCTGTAATTGTCAAAGGTATGGTATTCTGTTGCTTATTAATGAGACTTTTGTAGAGCATGTTCTTGCTAGGGTTGGTTTAAATCTTGACATTCTGATTAAATTTTAATTTTATTACAGTAAAAGATGAAAAATTGACTATAACAATCAAAATATAATTTCTGCAGTGCTGTCAATGCAGCAAATACATTTACTCTAATGCCTGTAAGAGCTGTTACAAGATTTGGAAAAATAACATGCAAACTATTAATAAATATTGCTGTAGTAGGAAGAGATGTGCCAAACCCAGCAGTAACAATAATAACAACCTCTGATTGTATTTCTGAGAAATGTAGATATGTAACATTGTTTGGCAGAAAGTATGGGGATCAAGACCTGTCATTGCTTTGACAGAAAAGATATGTGATTCATTTTATGTAATTCTTGAGCAAAAAAGCATAGAAACCTTGATGTCCAAAATAGCTCAAACCTTGAAAACTTTGTACTTTTATGAGATGTTTATATTTTGAAAACTGGTTAGGATTATGGTAAACCTGATTATGGTAAAACTGATTATGGTAAAACAATTTTGAAAATAATTAAATGCTCTGCAGGTTAGGCATTAAAATAACTAACCAAGAATTTTTTGTTTTCTTTTATCCTCACCTCTTTGCTGAAGGAAAGCGGTGTGGTCTGAGGGATAAAAAGGAAATGTAAAGTAACACTAAAATTAGATATCAGTTTTACAATGTGGATAAAAAGGTGCCAAGAAACATTCCTTTGTTGATCTTGGATGTCTCAGAGTAAAAGAAAAAAAGAATAGGTGTTCCTGCCAGAGATGTTGTCCTAAGTGTTTAAATTTTGTGATAGATTTTATTGATAAATATTTGTATGTCCAAGTGAGGTGCTGCTTCCTTTAACTCCCAATCATGAGGAGAAAATATTGACTGGCTCCTTGCTCAGGTGATTGATGTGCATGCTGGATTTGGGGTTTCAGTGGAAAGACATAGTTATTTCTGGGAGATGCCTTCTTTGGCTTCAGGCTCTGAGGAACAAGGATCCCCTCTGCGTACTTCGGGTTTCAAACCTCATGACAGCCATCGCTGGCGCAGCATAGCAGCAAACTGATGAAGGAATTAATTAATGAAAGTAAAAATTCGAAAAGCACAGCAAAGCTACAACTCTGAGACATGTGGGTCATATTTTTCAAAATGTTTTAACTGCAGGAAACCTTTGGGGCACGGTGTAGGCCAGGGCTCAGGGGCTGGCAGGGCATGGCATCTCTCCCACGGCTCAAGCCAGAGCACCGCACACCTCTGAGAGGAACGGACCCTGGCACCGGGGCTGCGGGCGAGTGGGAAGTGGGCTTGGGGCTCCCGCAGGGTCTGTGGCACCCACAGGTTCCCTGGCACCTTAATGTGACTCCAGCATAGAGAAAACGACTGGCCACAAAGAGCAGCAGGTTTTGGTGGTGTTTGGCAAGTTGTTTTTATTTACATCATGTTTGTTTTTTACAATCATGGATTTTTTAATTTTTTTTTTTTTTTAAACGCGGTTGTCGAAGGTGTAGCATCTATTGTTAAGTTTGCAGGCAAAAAACAAAGGCAGAAGGAGTGCTGGTAATGGGGCTCTCCATTAATTAGATCCATTACTTTCAACACTGGAAAAATAGTGCTGTGTGTCAGTGGGGAGAAGGAGAAGGGGAATGCCTGCACTCCATTGTCCTGGTGTGGTTGGCACAGGGACAGAGGCCTGGAAATTTTGACTTGGCAGCATGGCTGGGTCTGTCTGCAAAGCCCAGGGAACAGCAGAGCCCTTAGGAAGCAGGAGGAAAACCGTGGTCTTTGGCTGCTTCCTGCAGTGTTGCTTTTCATGACTTTGAACGATTCTACGTCCTGAGTAAGAGGTTTCAGGAAGAACTTTCTAACATTTAGGTGTTCAGATGTATTTTGCAGTATGAAAATATGTGAGAAAGGTGATATAGGTTGCCATGTAAAATTTCTGTAAAATAATGAGCTATTTTATCAACAATCCCACTGCTGTTATTCTGATTCCTGTTGTTCAGGTAGAATATTTCTTGTGCAAGCAGCAAATGCATCACATATGTTTGTGAATATATCTATGATGAGTGACAGATTCAAAAGCCACTTCTGATTCATAAGAAGATCAACATCACGCTGGGTACTGAACACTGTGTTTTTCTGCTCTTAAAGTTGTCTGGCAGGCAGCAGTATATAAATGTATATACAGTGATATATGCACAAGAATACATATAATTACTTGTATTCAGAACCAGACAACCTCTGCTTGGTCCATATGGCTGAGGCTATAAAAGCAAGACAACTTGTGGAAAACATGTGAATACCATTTATTTCTTAAGCTAGATGCAGTTGTGCTTCACTGGCTGTGTGTTTTGCCATCTCTTGACTCTCTTTGTACTTTTCTTGCTAACAGTGATAACAGCCAGGCAAGAAGTTGTGTGTTTGAAATACACAGATTTGTATTCTCTCTCTACTCAGTATGGTATTTGTGCTTCTGCCTGAATGGGATGCTCAGCTTGAGAGACAGGTGGAGACCAAATGGGATTGAAGAGACTTAGGAGTATTTAATATATATCTACAGCTATTTGCTTGGCAAAGATGATGACGTTCAATTGCATGCTAATTCCTTTGCAAAGCCAATAAAAGAGCAGGGTTTTTTTCTTACGGAAACTGACTTAGAAGTCTAACAGTGTAGACTGTTTTTGTGGGTTTTGCTTTTTTTTTTTCTTTCTTTCCCCTTTTTTTTTTTTTTAACTGCTATCATGTAAAGCCTGTTACTGTGACCTTATTTTTCTCCACAGCTAAATGCAAGAGTAACAAATTTTAAGGACAAGAGGTGAAGGATTACTCAGGAGGGTGCCAATACTCCCATTTGAGAGTATGATTTGATGAAGAATAGAGTAAAGCAGAAGAAGATGGGCAGTGGTGAGTAGTATTTTCTGTGCTGACAAAAGGGACAATTTCTTTGATGAAGTAAAAATGTCCTGAGAGATGACATCACCTTGTGAAAAATATATGCCCTCTGTAACTAAGTTTGGTTGAAACATGGTTTGTCTTTGATGAAAGAATTTAGAGAAAAGAGAGAAAAAATATAATAAATTGATTTAGAAAAAATTTAAGGAATTAACCACAAATTTGTCATATTTCAAGTTCATGAGAAAAGTCTGACTTCGGTAAAACTGGCTGAATAACATCTCTTGTCTATAATGGTAACAAAGGTTTTTCACTTCTGTTTAAGAAAAGAATGTAATTTCCTTCTGTAATCAGTAGAGAGAACAAAAGAAAGAACAATTAAAACATGAACTTTGTATCTTCTGCAACGAGAAACAGGACAGGACAAAATAATATTTGACTGGGGTTCAGAAATGTGATCAGCCATAATTTTGTTGAATTCTGCTGCTTTGCCAAGGACAAGTTTTAGCAAACCCATGAGGAAATAATAAAAATTAGAATTTGCAGGTATTGCAGGCAGGGATGGAGGGTGCTCTTGCACGGATATGGTATGCAGAAATGATAAGCCATAATGTTTCAGAAGTGACAGTAGGCAATGATTTTAATTTACTTTTGTCTCAATTAACTTATATTTTTACATTCTACTTAATCAAGCTGAGTTTTATTTAACTTCTGCCTACTGAAGCTGACCTGCTTTCTTCCCTCTCCTGTTCCCCCATAAAAGCAGATGGCTTAATGCACAGAAGCTCATGGCCAGCAAAGCTGAATTAGATTTGTCTATTAAATATTTTCAAAGAAAAGTACCTGACTTGTCAGCTGCTGCTTAGTAATGAAAGACAGAGAAATCTAATGTGTTCTAAATAAGGAATTCAATAGAAACTGGAGCCCTCTCATTGTAACTGTGCATATGGTTCATATAAATCTATACTCTATACCCAGCAATTGTGATGTCAATACCTTGATTCTGTTAAGATGAGAGATGATCAGGGTTGGAACAAATGAGGCAATTCTGGTCTAAAATGCATTGTCTAGCAAATAACCACATGCTTTCCTGTAAGTTCTTCAAGACAAGGATTGTCTTTTTGTTCCTGTACAGTGTCTAACACAAAGAAATCTGTGCCACGACTAAATCTCTAAGCACTACTGCAATTGATGTAACTATAAACCATACTGAGGAGGATTATTTGCATTTTGGAAAAGGCTATCAGTTAATTGTTCATCTAAATGTATTTAAAATTCTCTCCTCTGTTCTCTCTCTTTTTTCTAATAATGTCAAGGTAAGTTTGCAAAAGCATTTGTGAAACTGCTTGGAAGTGATCACTGAGAATAAAAGCATTTCTTTTAATACACCCCAAATGTGAGCAGTTATTGGATGCTGGAAGCTGGACAGTTTGTTTCATTCAATGCAGTGATTAGTTGCCACTTTCTTAACAAGTCTGGGGCTTCTACTGTCCAAAACAATTTCAATATTTTAATAATTGGCTGGATTATTCTTGGTTTTGCTGGTTTTCATTTTTTGTTTGCTTTTAATTTTGTTTTTGTTTTTGGTTTTTTAAAATTAATGATACACAATGAATAATACTTGATGTTCAGCTTGAATTTAAAAATTAGAAAATATAATGACTGATGCATTCGCTTTTGCAGCCTTTCAGTCAGTAGACATTCCTCAGCCTGCCTGGCTGAAATCACTTTCAGCTAATTGAAGATTTTCTCACTCCATTTAGCTGTTAAATCCTGACATATGGGCATATGGGTCTTCCTATTCAAACTGACCCTCTGAGGAAGGCAGCAGTGAAAATAATATTGAAACAAAAAGAAAATCGGGTTCAAATAAGGTGAAGACAATTCAATGCTTGTATTGGCAATACTGGAACTGTCCTCCGCTTGTCAGAAGAAGAGGGCTTGATGGAAACAAGAATGAGCTTCCCACACTACCTGGCAATGTGCTGGGAAGGAGCACTCCTCTAAGGCAAAGAACAGTATAGACACATAAGGATAGCTGATTAACTCTTGGATAACCCTGTCTCTGTAATTGCCAAACTACAATCTGGTAGTATGCTGCTACTCAATAGTTGCTGAAATATTGCTTGGACGGCAGTTAAACATGGTACTAATATCAGCCTGGAATTTCTTTTGAGAGTGTTTTGACTTTTTTTTTTTTTTGGTGGTTTTCTTTTTTGTCGTTTGTTTGTTTTGATTTGTTTTGTTTTGTTTTGTTTTGTTTTTGTTTTTTTCTTTCAGTTAGAGAAGTTAGGGAAGTTAAAATCACATGGACATCCCTAGAAAGATTTCATATGTCAACTATATTATTTCTGGCCAAAGGAAATCCTTGTACATCCAGCTTCTTAACTATCTGGTATTAACTAAGACAAGGCTTCTTCTGAAAAGGAATATGCATCATACATTAGCAGGGTTTTCCTACTGACTAATTTAGCAAAGTGCTCTGTCTGGGGAGAATGTCAGTGTACCTTGCCTCAGTAGAACTGCAAGACCCGCATGTGAGTTCTGCTGTTGCTGCCTCTCATGGTAACATTGTTGTGCTGCAGAGAGTTTGTGCCTCATTGTTACAACAGTAACTTCCTCAGTAATTTGAAATCAGTTTAAGTCTGGGGTGATGTTTTCAGTCTATCAGATCTGGAAATGTATCACTCCTTAGGTGGAGAACTGCATGAGAACTTCAACGATTTAAGTGCTGGTTTGTTTCAGTGCTGTAGTTAATTTAAAAAGAAATTAAAAAGAAATACATGGGAATTGTAAAAATTATTTCAGAGGCAACTGAAACCTGACTTAATCAGTCTTATTCTTGTATTTTCTCTATTTATATGCCTAATTCAGGGATGGCAGAACTGTGCTTTGAGTAGACACAAAGCCTGCAGGAAAGGAGGTTGCCTGCATTAGTGACCCCATTATTGGACTGAATTTCATTAGCTTGTATTCTGAATCCTGAATAGAACTGAATGTATTTTCATGTTTTCCTTATCTCGTGGAGAAGATGTGTATCTTGGTGAAAGACTCACTTTTAGTTTACTTCAGATAGAAGATTTTAAAACAAATTGCTGTAAAGATATTGAAATACTATTGGTGACGTATATGTGTCCAATTCATCAACTTCCCATTCAAGAATAAGATTTATTGCCTGAGGTGGGTTGTTTTGAATGAAATCACATGTTAACTAAATATTTTCTGCTAGTTCAAAGTAGAGATCCCGCGTGTACCATCTGTTACAATATCTGTATATAAAAATTATACTCACTAATTACACCATGCCAGTTGGGTGGGGGATGGCATCAGAACTGAATTAGATTTAATAAAGTTAGAAAAACATACACATTTAAGATAAGAACAGCTTCAGTATAAGAAACTAGAAGCTGTCATATGTAATAACAAAATTGTTTTTCCACTATAAAAGGCTGTTTTTTTAGTGTTGTCTGAAAGGTATCTTTTCAGAAGCTTGATAATACAAGTCCCCACAGAAGACTGATGGTGTGGAACGTCTTCTGGCCTCTCTAGTGGTTTGTGGTGAACAATTTAGGAATGAATATTCATAATGTTTTTGTTAACTTCTGGCATATTTTGTTACACTGTCCGTATAAATCCCAAAATTGGGTTAATCATCTGAAAGGGGTTTAATTATCTGAAAGTTAATTAGGAACTCTCTAGTCATGCATGTACTGTATGTTTTCACTGGGCTTAATTTACTGATAGAAACAGACCTATTATGTCTGTATTATTAGGTTCTGTAAGGAAAACAGTTATAAACAACATTTTCCTGATGCAAAAGACTCATGAAATTATACTGCACTCTGTAACTTCACAGCTCAAACTCAGGTAACTGTTTTGCTTGGAGAGAAAGAGAAACATATGGTGCATGTTTGGCAGCAGATGTCAGTGATGTGGAGATTTTATCATTAAAAATGTAGGCTGCAAGGAAAACTAGGTACCTCAAAGGGCAGTAGGGAATGGATAAAATCTGATAGGAAGTGGCTTTGAGGATTTAAGTGATGCTCAAAATTTGAAGTAATAGCCTTAAATACATGATCGGAAGGGGGGGAAAATCCTTACAGAAAGGTCCCTGGTTTCTGTGGCAAAATACATTGCTAAAAGTCTTTAGTTCAGGGAAAGATGACTGAGGAGTTGTGTCAGTGATGGTCGTGTGGTAGAAAGAATTCAACCCAGGTGCTTGCCTTGGTGTTCCCTTCCTCTGTGTCAGCAATACAGCTCACAATTCTGTTTTGCCAAAAACAAGGTTGCATGGTTACTATTTAGTTCCTGTTTTCTCAGCTTTAAAAATTTATCTTTATTATATTCCTACCATTTCAAATAGGAGTTCATACATGCAGAGGGAGTGCATGGATGTATTTTTTTAATTTATCCTTCAGACATGCAGTGATATTCTATTGGGTCATCATTGTGGTTTCAACTTTGATACTGCCAACATTTGCAGCACAAACCTCTATATCCAGAGTTCATGGAGTACATGATACCAGTAATATGTTGCTACCTCTTGCTAAACAACTTTTAAAACATGGTGATGCCTTAAAGACCCTAGAAATTACACTTTTGAGATAATATTAGTATAGGAGGTAATATAGTACAGGAGGTAATATAAAAGCTGGTCTTTATTGGAGACCTCCAGGGGCAAATATGGAAAAATCTCCACACAAGCCCACCCCCTGTGGGGTGAACACGGTCATATAATTTTATCAAATTAGCATAATTGACAAAAAGGCACCAACTAGGACCTCGTGAGGTGAGGTAATTTTCCCCTGGTTCAACCCTCTCTAAATCCTCCCCCCTCAGATGGAAACTGAACTTTGTTTATGAGAATGTGTCTCAAAGAGCTGTTTTTCAACCGTGGTAGCCAGAGAGAACCAAGATGGGATTGGGGCCCTGGAATAAGTTTTGTCTTTCTGCCTAGGAAAAGGGTATGGAAAACTACTGGGACTAGCTACTAATAAAATAATAGGCTACAAAGCTACAAATATATGTGTAAATTATACAGAGAATATATAAAAGAAAAAGGCAAAAAATCAGCATGGCATCAATGGGATGCTTATTAATGTCTACAACAGTTTTCCTACTGGTAGGGAAATCTAGTATCAGGTCTAAGTCCTATAAATTGGAGTTTTCTGGCTGTTACAAATGTTTTCACCTTGAACTTTTCTCATTTTTTTACCTTCTTGAATCTTTCCATTCTAGGCAAATAGGCCTTTTTCTTCTTTGGCTGTTTGTCCCACTCTGCCACCTACACCCAATTGCTTTTATTCTGTTCCTGTAATTCTCCTTGCTTTTCTTACCAATCTGTGCTCAAATCCAGCTTTTTCCAGCTCATCAAAGAGGAGAGTTGTAAGAATACAGGAAAGAATGTCCTCTCTTCTGTACAATCACAAAATCCTATGCCTGGGGCCACATAATTCACCAACCCCAAATTTCAAATTTTTGTCAGAAAGAAAGAGTTGCTAGACATCTTTAACAAGAGCTCTTGAGAAGACTGTAACATTTTCCATGCTCTCAGCTTGAAAAAATAAAGATGAACTGTTTTGATTAAAACTTCCCACCAAAAAATTTAGCTGAAGACAGGCCTCCTGTGCAGGAGCTCTTTGCCTCAGCAGCTGACATCTGGCAAACACTGAAGCCCTGGAAACAGCTTCCCAGGATAGGCAGTGTCATAGATATCAGTTCTAGCTGCAGCTTCATTGCTCTTGCCTATGGTAAAAAGTATTTTTTCCATCACTCCAGCGGGTGCAGTCAAGTGGAGGGAACTTCTGTAGGGTAAAGGATATTCATGTGAGAACTCCTCTGGCCTTTGCTGCTGGTATTGAAATGTCTCAGAGCAGTACTAGTCAGAGAACACTTAACTCCAAGCAGTGCTGGAAAGTGTGCAGCCCTCTATGAGCAAAAATGATTTTATGGGTCATTATTTTGTTTTACAAAAGGCTAAGACAAAAAGGAGCGTTTCTAGGCACCTGATTTAGACAAGTTTGAAATCTAATCTCTCTTAACCTGAACTCTCAGAACTATTAATTTGAGCCAAACTGTGCTACATAATTATGTTGGCTATTCCCGGTGGTGCAACACTGTCTGCAAAAGACACTGATCACGTGAGTGTAGCACTTTGAAGCAATTATTACCTGTATTGAAAATTATTGAAGCTTAACTAATTATTTAGTGAAAATTCAAAAGGAGACAGCTCCTCCTCCAGCTCCACATTTCCTTCCTTGCTAGTGAAATTATGGGTGCTTGAATCAATGGAAGTTTTGCTACTGATTTTTGCAAATCCAAAGAATAATCATAAGTGTTTACTGCCTTCTACCACTTTTTGTTTGGTTGATAAATTGTATTTTGCAGTAATTCTTCATTAAGGCAATGAAAACTTTGGTTTCCATTTCCCTTCAAGTTCTGTGGGAAGTTCTTCTGTGTAGTACCTATCCTGGCACTTGTGGGGTTGATGTTGATGTCCCTTCTGAGTTTCAAAGCAGGTGGCAAAACCTAAGAGTGGCTTTTTTCTTCTGATTGCAGGGAGGGTGACAGTCACATGACATTTTCACTCACTGTCTTAGGGTCTAACATTGCATGTTTTTCTTTCTTACACTTTTGTGCATGTTATAAAAGTGATTTAGAAATTGTCAGGTGGACAAAAACCAATTGCACTGGTTTTATTGCAAATAAAATTGGGATAATTTTCTTTGAATTTTCCTGGTTTATCATGGGCAGTGATTACCCAGTACACTAACTAGAGACAAGTGGATGATTTTGTCCCCATAAATACCAGAATAACAAATTATTATTTCCATTTGCCTGGTCATAACTCCTTTGTTCTCAACTATTTTTACAGAGATGAAGCTTTAAACCTTTGGGGCAGATCATAAACAATTTTCAGATTGTGTGTTCAGCTGTGGTTTTTACCATTTGAATCTGTATTAAAACTTTAGGGAAAAAAGTTTTACTGCTTTAGTGCTGAAGCTTCAATAACAAGTAACTGAAAGATATTTTATCAGTTTATTACAGATATAGAAGCAGATTTATAAGTCATCTTAATTATGAGTAACTTTAGAAAAAAAATCCTTTTGTAAATATTTTTAAGGGGAAAAAAAAGAGGAAAATTCAGAGAAATAATGTAAATTTTTACCTGACTAAAATTTGATTGTCCTTTCCTCAAGAGTTTTAAACACCTAACATAGAGTGATGTGTGCTGATAGAAGCTGCTACTCTCTTGTGAAAGAAAACAAAGACACATGCACTAGTCATCTTCAAAGCATCAAGTTTTTACCTGATCAGTTAAACACATTTTGTTTAATCCCATGCTGCCCCAGAGGAATTTTCAGTGCCATGAGCCCCACTGAGTGATGCTAGATCTTGCACACACTTCTGATTGCATTAATGGGGTTTTCCTCCACTTAGTTTTTGTATAATCCACTGACTGTACCCTGAATAGAGATTTTTTATCTCCTACAGCTGCTATATTGCATACCACAGAGGTGTGCTGCAGCACCATGGATTTCTCATCCAATCTCTAGCATCCTGGCTAATTTGAAATACAAAATTGGCGCGCAAAAATGGGCTTAAAGTTACACCAATTTACAGCTGGTTGAACAACATTAGTTTAGATTAAGAGATACCTTATTCAGAACTTCTGGTTTTTAAAAACCTCATACAAACTATTCTACCACAGTGTTTTCTACTCGGTGTCAGGCTTCACACAGGCACAGGGATGAGCTGTTCAGCTCCTCTCGGGAGCCAGCACACCACTGGCACACAGGACCAGGGTTATAGGGGCAGCAGCAGGGGCCCAGCTGCCTGCTGACCCCACTCCTTCGAAGCCGGGAGCTGCATCCTCCTGACCCTGACCTCGGGAAGGGACTTAACAGGTCTCCGCGCTGGGTGGCTCGGGAAAAAGCAGCACATTCCTCATCCTTCTTCAAGGAGGAGCTGAGCATGCTGTGTGAGAGGACATTCAGGAAAATTGCTTGTCTTTTAAAAGCTGGATCTAGCTATATGTTAAAACATGGAAAATATGCCGAGTGCTGCAAAACACTTGGTGATTTAGCACACCAGGGCAGTCCTGGTGTGCTGATTGAACACATTATTGGTGGTGGACTGCCTGCTCAGCTTCTTACGTAAAAGGTCTCTTGCATGCAGAGCCCATCAAGGTCATATGAGCAGTTTGATGTGAGTAGATGTGACCAGAGCTCATATGACATTTGTTACTGCCCCTCCTCTGCCCACTCTGACATGTAGCAGAACAGATCATACTTGCAAAAGGAAAATCTATTGCAGGAATGGGAACATGCAGGATTGCCTAGACACACCAAACCTGCTGTCAATGAAGAAACCTGTGGGGCATAATCTGGAGTGTTGCAATTGCTTTTATTTCTGATTTTATAAAAAATAACATGTTAAGAAGGATGGTGGTGATCTTTCCACAGCACATAGACCTTGTACACCACAGACAAATACAAGTTAGTAAAGGCTGGAGAAAAAGATACGGAAATTCACAGGCCTAATCTTGTTAGCATTTTAAATCAACCTGCTTACTTTGTATGGAAAATGCACTTTTAAATAGCATCCTTTAGACTCGTTAGCACTTTTCTATCTCCCTTCTTGTGACTAAAGTACTTTTCATATCAAAAAAGCTCACAAGAGTGTTAAATTAAACTTCTTTAAAGGCTAATAAAGCAAGTGCATGCTTGCTTGGTTCTGGTGCCTGTCAGATCAGCTTCAGCATTACTGTGGAAAGTAGCACTGCTGCAGTGACTCTAATTCTTTCAGCTCATTGGTAGATTATTAGGTATGCTGTCTAAAAAAAAAATTTACCTCCTCACTCAAATAAGAGATCTGAACCTGGGATCATTAGATAATAATTTGTACAGACTGACATCCCATCTTACTGTAAGCCAACACTCCCTTGGAAGTAGGCTGTACCTTGCAACAGAGCTTCCCATCGCTGCTCTTCCCAGCCTTGGATGTATGGATCTTCTGTCCCAGGATGTGATGATATACCTTATCCAGAGTACCAAGTTAATATTGTAAGAAATGAAACAAGAAATAAACAGCAGAATTAATTCACATAGCTAATTGATAAAAAAGCCCCAAAAATCTCTGGTGAAATGTATGGAAATATATATACGAAAAGCCACAGTTTGACCTCTCACACTTAAGTGAGGGATGAAAAGTTCCTCGAGAAATTAGCCAGGGAACTAAAATCCACAATTTTAGTGTATACTAAAAACACGGGCTCAATAGAAAAACTAATTGGTTTTGTTTCCTCCATTCTATATCCTCTATTAAGACATCACTGTTCTGCAAGCAGTAATTACTGATTTCTGTTCCCACAGAGCATAAAATATTATGACTATGTTTCTGCTAATGTTCCCTTCAGCTCCCTTGGTACCAACTGTCCTTTTCCTGAAAGTACTAATTCAATTACCCTAAAGTCAGTGCAATGATTCATGCTCTTGATTTTGCATCTGAACTGACAAAAGGCTTATGTGCTTGGGAGTTCCTAAGTTTTTTGCAGCTTTATCAATCAGAGTTGCCTTTATAAACAGTCTTGTTTATATCCTTGGACCGACCATCGCAAACTAAAACAGATTTGCATTACAAATACAAAGCATCATTGGTTCAAAAAATGGTGTATGCCAGCTGAAATTACCAAGAATACACTTTTGCTCTGAGTCTGGTTTCTGTAGTTTTATTTTTACTTGATCAGAAAGTACCTTGTATAGAGACCAGATATGGCAGCTGGGAGTTTGCAGAGCAGAGAGCATCAAATCTGGCTTGTTGTGAATTAGCCTTAATTATTCAAACTCATGAGAGGCTTAACAAAAACCAATCATTGCTTTCTCTCTTCCTCCTTCTGCCATCCCTTGGCTTTGCTGGTTCCATTGTTTATTGGTGTCTGTTATAGTCCAGTCTGCCTGTGACTGGTACAGATAAGATGGGCTACTGGATCACAGGCAGGAAGCCATAGATAGGGGGTGAAGAACAGCTCTGCTATTGTCCCTTTACTATAAATTAATTATAGTGATACAAAAGAATAAAAGCTGTTCATCAGTTTTAATGGTCAGTGATCTATGTGATAGCTTTAACCCAAAGAAGATTCAGCAATTACAGTGAAATTATAATTTCAGACTGAGATCATCTGTATTTATAATTCTAAACCTTGTGTAAGGTTTGTCTAGTCCTTAATGGTAAAGAAATGTGGTGCTAATATCAAAATTATTAAAACTGCAAAAACAAAGTGACAGACTAGCTAAGATCCTATACTGAGCCTTTCCCTGAACTGCAGAAGCTGTATTTAGGTATATCAGAGGATTTTCATGCTTTCTCCATTAAGGCTCCAAGGTATATTCCATATATTTAGCTTATTTTCTTAATTTTCATTATGTGGGATAAAAATCCACGTTAATTTGCATAGTGCTGAGTTAAAGCCTGGAGACAAAAATCCTGCTGTGGTTCTTCAGTTAGTACAAGTGTAAAGCTGAGAGGTGCCTTTCATGACTCAGTCTTTATTCATCTTATGGCAACATCTGTACCAGTGAATGGAATGGGACAAAACTCTCTGTCTGGAGGGCAAATAGTGCGACTTAGCTTGCATTCCTGCAACTAAGCTCTCCTGCCCCCTTCCCAAGCCTGGATGCCTTCACCCCCAGTGCTTATCGGACATTATTCCTCCACTGCCTCCCCTTGGTGTGATGTGTGAAAGTGGGAGCTGGTTTAGGCCAAAATCATGCCCCTTAACTTGCTGGTGCTGTGCATAGCAGTGCACTGTGTAATCACTGTAAGTATTGGTAACCAGGTTTTTAAAGGTGTTTTAATCAGAGAGTTAAGATGGAAGCTTCTTGCATAGAAGAGGAGGAAGAAGAAAATGATAAATGTAAATATTTTAGATGATTTTCTGAATGGGGAAAATGCTATCATGTTAATGCATTTATCTAGTCTAATAATAAATGCCAGCATTTTAATTTATTATCTAATACAGCAAAGCAAATGTCAGTGTAGTGAACAGCTACACACTATCAAATATTATTCACTCAGGCATAGTTTAATTCTTAATGACTTTTTGAGTTGGAAGTTAGAGAACAGGTAATGCCATTGTTTTGCAAAAATCCACATAAATGGGCCTTTTTTCATTTTTTATTCCTTTTCCAAAAAACACCCCAAACCCCCAAGTCATCCTGCATAAATGGATAGTCTAAAATATTTGAATGAATGGCCTGACTAAGCTCACTCCATGAAGATATTATAAATTACCTAGATAATTTGGTGTCTTTATTTGTTGAGAATCTGACCTAACACAAATTGTATCTTAGATCCAGACAAACTAGGGTGCAATTTCTGGAACTTGCAGTGTGTGACATTTGTCTAATCTGTGATGAAAATATCAGTAACTGATCTCAACAATATTGTTTTACCCATTGTGTTCTGACTTCAGCATTTCAATATGGTACCTATTCAGGCATTGATGCTTACAAATTTTATCTTATTGATTTTCAAGCCTCCTATTCTTCAGACAAACGTTCTTGAAATGTGAAATAATCTTTCTGGGTAAGTAATAAATAATCTGATTTCTTGGGTCTTCTAGAGCAAACCTTGACAAAGAGAAAAATCAGTCACTGGCAGCAGATGGGATGATATGTCTAATATATCTCTGCTTTCTCTTTTTTCTGTGATTAAGTTGTATGCAGACCTCTTGAATATACAGTTTTCCATATAAAAAGCTGCTATTAAGGCCATGAAGAGATTTTCAGGGATTAGCAAGTGCTGCCTGCAACTTTCTGCATTATTTAATACACTGTCCCTATTTCAGTACATTGACTAGTTTCTTTTGTCTCTTTCCAAAGTTTCTCCATGAAAGCCTTCAGTGCTCCTGACTTGGTAAGAAGAGTAATTTTTTCCCATGTGATACTTATCCTATTGATTTTAACAGAAACACACTTTTACTGAGCTTGCAGATATGCAAAATGTGTCTCAAGAGCAGTGAATTTGCTCAGTCTTGGCATCTTCATTCTTAAGAGCCTTTTCAAAATGTAAATTAGAGACCAAGCCTACAGAATCAGAAATTTTAGAGCATATGCTAATTGCAGAAATCTGAGATGGTTGCTCTGAATGGTAGGTTGTCAGTCAGGCTTGCATTAATGTGAGCTCTGAGGATTTGTATTGCTATCTTAGAGTAACTCAAGAGGGAGCACAAATCTTTTCTCTCTCAGGGATGGCAGAGCTAACTCCCAACTCTATCCACTTGCCCCTGAAGCTTTTTTAATTATTGTGGTCTTGTTAGCATAATTCAACAACTTTAAAAATTAATTCAGTGCAAATCAGTTAGAAAGTGAAATGGTGTTTCTCACACTGCAAAATTACAGCATTACACAGTGATCTAAATTACTGGGAAGTTACAGGGCAATACAAGTGTTTTTAGGCTTTTTCAGATTACAGGATTTTTTAATCAATAGATTTCCACATAAACAAAAATTGACAAACTAACCAACACCTCAAAATCCTGCAGTTAGTGTTTACTTTTTAAGCTGTAGGGTTATAAATAAATATATTCTTATTGAGGTGTGGGAGATCTTTCTTGAGCAAGTAATAACTCTTCACTTAAAGAAAGTCCATCTTTTAGATAGATTAATTTTTAGAGTTCACTAGAAGGGAAAATGTGGTCGGATAGAAGAGTAAATTAATTAAGAGATGTGGTGGTGTAGTCAATGCTTCCAACAAGCACAGAAATCACTCTGCAGAGATCATTGTATTTCTACAGTGTAGAAATTGTATTCCACCCTACAGTGTAGTTCAAGAAACCTGGGATGTCATGTCTTTACAGTGACAGGGGTATCTGAAGGATTCTTTGTCTGTCCTGCAGGTGGAAGCAGCAGGAGCTGTGATGCTGCAGGGCTGGCTCTTGCTGAGGCAGTTCAACATTCTCACAGACCAGTTCACACGCCAAATTCATAGCCTCGATTGCAAGTTTTCAAGGCTGACTTGCAGGTCTTGGATATATTGCTCTATTATCATGACAAGGAGGTTTCAAGAGCTGTGTATTGACATAATGACAAACAGGGTATTCTTACCAGTTGATGGCAGAGTGGAGAGCTGTAGTGCAGCTGGTTGGGCTTTGCAAAGAAATAGAGGTGTGAAAATTTCCAGGAAAGTTACAATAGTGGGCAACAGCAGGGGAAATTTCAGGCCTGATTCAGAGCAGGCTACAGACTGCCAAAATGCTCTCAGCATCCTTGCCATGGTCTTTGAAGAATAACAAACCAGAAATGAGATAAACCAGTCTGATTTAAATTATACCGGGAATGGCTCAAGCAGGTTTGGGAATTCTGCTCTCTGTCTCTGTAAGATTATAATAAACCTTTCTACTAAAATTCCTTCTTAAGTCTGCCTCTTGTAATGAAGGCAAAGAACACAGTTGTTGGTAGCACAACAGACATCATATGTCTGTAATGATGACTAAAACAAGCTCTGGGAAACAACAATACAAAACATCTACTGATGGAGTGAAGAAGGGGATGTCTCTCACATCCAGCGCATGTAATAGTTTCACTGTCTTGTGCCGAAAACAAATGTAGCAGGAATGTGTTCACAGAGTTAGGTTCTGTGACAGGAATTCTTTCACCAGCTCAGTAACTTTCTTTGTGTAAGACTGCAGAGTAAAGTCTTCCAAAACTAATTTGGCCAAACTGTAAGCCATATGAGTTTTGTCCTTATTGTGTCTTGCCCTGCCTGAAACTTCTGAGTACCAGCATGTGGTTTTACTTCATCACAGTAGTGGTACATGTGAGATTTTGTGCCCTGGAGTGAGATCTGGGAAAGGTACTAATGTGTGTGGAATTACAAAGTAGAGAAGAGAGAGGGGTCTAGAGATGAATGCTATGCAGAGTCGGTGAGAGAAAATGTAACAGCAGTAGAGAGTATCAGAGGTTCTTTAACATTGTGAGTGTATTTATGATTTCACCTTGTGAGACTGTCACTGCCAGCTGAGCTGCACAGTGGGGATGGAAGTAGCGCATGTATGCATGTTTGGTGCAGCTGTATTTAGGACATCATCTTTAAGTCAAACCCTGTCTTATTCTATCTAGTAAGAGTAGTTATGCAATCACTGCAGGAATGGCAAGAGGTGCAAGACAGTAAACATTTCTTATGAGGATAAAAAGTGAATTGAGCTGGCAGACAGGAGCTCTTCTTGCTTATAAGAAAAGTGGAAGAGGAGATCCTTCCAGCATCATGCTGATGCTGGAAAATGTGTGCAGGAAAGAAAAATGAGAAGTTGGAAGAAACAGAAAAACAGGGGGAAGAATGAGACACAAGGCAAATTAGCTGGGGTTATAAATGAAGCCTGGAGACATGGCCCAGTGTACATTACCAAAAAAAACAGCACAGACAAGGTGAAGCAGGATGGATGAAAATAGGGTTGGACTGGGCTGAGAAATGAGTAGGAAATTAGAAATGAGATTTAACATGGCTTGCATTTTGCTCTGTTTATGTGAATATCTGGGCAGTGAGCTCTTCCACAACAGTCACTATATTATTACACAGCAGTAGATGCTATCCCACCTACGCTTTTCCTATCTGTTGCTAACGCAGAGGACACTGTGCACACCTTTGACCAAAAGGCACAGCAGCTCTTGCAGATAATTTCCACAGCTCTCCATTTCCAGGCATTGATTATCCTGTGAGGACAGTAAAGTTGAAACTATGATGTCTGGACTTTTCATTCCCAGTCTTTGTAGCTTTTGGGGTAGCTCAGCATCCAGTCACTTCACCATTTCCAGCAAACTGGTTCTACACTAGGGATGGGCAATAACTTGCTACCAGAATCATTCATACTTGCATCCCTGTCTTGAAATTTGTAGTAGTTTGGGGACTGATGCAACTACTCAGGTTCTTTTATTCAGCCTGTAAATAACCAAGATAGCTCTCTTTTGCTGATTGAATTGCTCCCAGGGACATCTGGACAACCATGAGAGAGATTCCTTCTCTATGTAAATATTTAAGCATTTCTTCATTTACCTGACGACATCTATTTGTTGTACTTCTTTAACGGTGCATTTTTATCCATGTACTAACTATGCACCCAAACTCTAATATGTTTTCTGGTCTGTTACCCTTATCATACTCACACTTTAATGAATGAGATAAGCTGCACTAAAGATATCTTGTGTAAACTTCTGACAGTTCTTTGATGCCCTACAGATATCTTACTCATTAGTCCACTACCTATCTGCTTATCAGGTGACTATCCCAGGCCACTCAGTTGCACAGTTTTGGTAATTCTAAATAAAAGATTCCTGTGCCTAGTGCTGCTTTAAAATTACTGTAATAAACAACTGTAAACCCTAGTCTTAGCCCTCGATCTGGGACCAAGATATAGTCATATGCCAGGGGCTAGTGCAACTAAAGAGATAGCATGTTAGACTATGCATTTCTTTTTCAATTTAATGGCTACAAAGTGGTGTATTTGGAGTGGCTTACTTTATGTTATTTTGTGCATGCAGGAGAAAAAATTTCCTTTTCGAACAAGACACTGACTCTTTGAATCATTGAGAAGGCCATTTGCTGAAATCTCTCTTCCACAAGCCAAGAAGGGCACAGATCCAAACTGTTGCTAAGCACTCTGTAGGGTTTCTTAGAATGTAATTCCTCATTTGTAGTAAACTTCAGAAAAAGGTACCTGTCACATACTTATACCTTCTTGCTATCTTGTAAAGTAGCCCAGTCCAAATCACAAAAATTATTCAGCCCTTATAAGACATTTTAAATGTTACCAGGTTTTAACAAACTACACAAAAATTACTTGGTTTATTTCTTTTTAAAAGGAATTTAGAACACTTACTGGTTTTTGACTGGAAAATGTTTCAAGAGACTCTTTTCTACCTGTGACAGCAGAAAAAAGGGATGTTAAAACAAGCAGGATAAAAACCTTTTCCAAAGTAATAGAAATAACTTACTGAAGAGTTAAAATTTCTGTTGATTATAGTTCAGCTTATATGAAATAAATGTGCTTTGACATATTAATTCTCCATAGGGTCACAGTCATCTTTCTAACACATACACTGTCATTCACTTAAACTCAATTCAGCTGCTAGTGGCATTATTAACCTTTTAAGAACATTATACCAGATGTCTGGTTTCAGACTAGAGCTGTTTTGACACACAGGTTCCCTCTTGCATATGCCGTGGAGGGAAGGAATAAGCCTTGCAGGCAAGGAGCTGAGCTGAGTGGTGGAAGGTGTCTGGGTTCACCTCCTATAGCTGCTGCAAATTTCCTCTATGGCCACAGGCAAGTTGTTCTGTCAAAAAGCACAAGTCTACACCTCACCAAACCCTTTTCCCCCAGTGGGTCTCTCTCCCTTCAGTAACATGACAGCGCAGCTCATGAATCTTCTTTAGGATATGCATGAGCAGGAGACTTTCTGCTCAGTCTGTTGAAACTCATGGCCTTGAGTTGAAAATCATAGCACCACAGCAAAAAGGCATTGTACAAGAAAGAATCCTGACTTCTGAAAAGGTTTCAGAAACTAGTGGGAGGGAAACACAAAGTTGCAAAGTGGCTTATTTTAGCTCCTCTACCAGGTCAGGAGTAGGGAGAGGAACAAAACCCTAGTCTGTGATGCCTGTTGTTACTGTTCTCACTGTAACAGCCTGCCAGTTAATATATGACATGTTCCCTCTCATTTGAATTGTCATATACATTTAGTTTTAATCTAGATGGCTGGTTTCATATGATCTTCTTAAACAGAATTTTACTTTTTGTCCCTGCTCTCTGGTGTGCCTTTGGTAGACAAATAAATTCAGTATAGGAGAAAAGCACTGGTGGCTTTATAGTGGAAAATCAGACGTCATAAATATAGCACAGTACTGGAGTCAATGACTACATGAAAAGAATGATTTACTCAGTTAAACATGCCTTATTTCCAAAAGTTGCTTGATATTTTCCTGTCTTAACAGAAGCTCTTGAAGGAACAAAGTGGTTAAATAACTGATTAAGGAATGAAAGAGTTTTGAATAAGTGGTCAGTTTTCATGATAGGAAGTAACTGTAATCTGGATTTATTACCTGATGGATCAGACAATGATTATGGCAGTCGCATCAATTAAACATCTCTCAATGGCAAATTAAAAGGAGTAGGGTATCCCAGTGGGGACAATGAAACCCATTGATCTCAGTATTGGCCACTGCTCTTGGGATCATTTGGGATGGTTAGGAGAGAGCAAATAATCTCTTGCCTTGCCAAAGAAATGGCCTACTGAATGGCCCTTTAGTTCCAGACTTCTGGGTCATTAGATGTGCACTGGGATAGAGAAGCATCTCTATGAGAAAAATGAGCTCAACTAATTTTTCTCTTTAGGTTGGAAATGTATAAACAGTGAGGGTGTGACAGTAATGTATGGAGTTATGAATGTCATGTGGAGGTGGAATAGACAACCATGGTTTAGTATCCAATGAAATTACTAGGTGTACAGACAAGAAAATAAGCAAGGCTGAGTACTTTATTATACAGTCCCATAATTCAATTGTAGAACTAGTTATTACACAGACACTGCAGCACCCACAAATGTCAATGGCTTTACGGAGTAAGTAGACAAAGTCAGAAGAACATCCATCTACTATTACTAAATACAAAGACACTGGCTTTGGAAGTCCCTGTGCACAGATTGCTGAAAGCTGGAGTAATCTGTGAAAAAACTATGGTAAACTTGCCCATATCTTTACTTTTTCTGAAGTGCCCAGCAATGGCTACCCTAAAAGTCTAAAGGCTGGCTAGGCAGACATTTGATTTGAACTTCAGTGTCTGTTTCTGTGTTCTTATGGTTACTGCAGACTCAGGCCTTTGGTATTTTGGTTGGTTTTGGTGTTACATGTTTATTCACTGAAGGCTGCTGGAGACAGAGATTTCTCTTGCTCGGTGAATGTACAGTCTCTAATGAAGTGGGATGGGTCCCTAATTGTTCCTCAGGGCTTCATATGCTACTTTCATACACATTGTAATTAAAAGTTAGGTAAGAGCCAATTGAAAATGTGCACAGCAAACAGAGAATCTAGTTTGACATGCTCATCCCACAGCTAAAGCTCTGCAGTTATTTACATGGGAACCTGTCACATTTTTTCCTTCCTCTAACTCTCCCACTTTCACAAGACTCACTTACAGCCACATAGTTCTTCATTGTCCACAAAAGTAAGTACTGACTAGCACAAGGCACTCTGACTGCAAGCTTTTTCCTTCAAAACCTCCCTCATGTTTCTTCCAGTGTCCCAGAGAGACAAACCCCACACGCGCCATCAAGCGAGAAGATACTTTCTGGAACAGAACCATTCCCCAGCTCTCCCAGAGATGCATTCTCTGTTTATTTCTTTCTAGTGCCACAGTTCAGGAACATCCCCGACAATTGTATCATGTGGAGCAGCACACTTTACAGTGAATTACAGTTAATGTTGAATTAACATTCAGAAAGAATTTGAATCACTTGGTAGTAGAACAGCAGCAGTCAACTCCAAACCATTTTTTCTCCAGCGTTCTGAGTAGGCTCTGATGAAACACTGAGCTAAAAAATAATCACTTTTTAATGTGTGAGATTAGGTTTCTTTGGTAACTCAGTGATGGTACTAATCAGGCCATTTTCTAAAATTCACACCGGCATCAATGAGGGCTATGGACTGGAAAGATATATAGATTACAAATATTGATTTTATTGTTTGGATTCTGATTTTTAGGTTTTCTTTTTGCCATTAGTACTGTTTTTTACTATATATATATTTTGGGACAAAAATAGATTGGCTTCACTTTAGTTTATGTGTTGACTTTGAATAAAATCTGGATTATAAACATTTTACATGGAACTGTATTAGAAAGATATATGTTGTTGTTTTAAAGTTCATTTATACACCTGTCTTATTCATTATTTTTGTAAAATCTTAGATTTTGCCAAGTATAAAATTTGGTGAAAGAGTGGGCAGATGGTAACTCAGTTATGTTTTTGAATAATGTTGATTTAACGTGAAGCTCTGCTTGGTACTTCACTTAAGCAGAATCTAAGGCATCAGGGGTCTATGTGAGTGGAGTTATCCAGAGTACCCTGCTGAAGGTGAGATGTGAAAATCATCTCTGACAGCAACCATGAATGTCTCACCAGATAAGTCTTAAAAGGACCATCAGATAGGAAACACATTGTACCACCCTGACAGTGAGTTTTTTTAATTAGGAACAATGAACCGTTTAGACCCAGGGCTGGGGACTCCTGCTTTTAACTCCCAAGACAATGTTTTGTTTGTACAGCTGGGGAATGATGCAATGCTGCTGAGACTGGCTAGGACAGAACGCATTCCTTGTAAATGCTCTCTGGCTGTTACTCTTTAGGAGGTGAGCCTTAAAGAAGATGGTATCTATCTTAACAGTGGACATTCTGAAGGGGCAAAGAAAACAATGAAAACTCTTGAGCATCTCAAAGTCTGTTGATCGGAGATTTTGCAATGCATTCTTCCCTCTTGAAAGTGGTGGCATTGAGCCTGACCAAATGCACATTCCTATTGCTAGCATATTCTTATTGCTTGAGCAAGGTTTGGATCAAATCTCTCTGTTTAAAGTTGGTCATTGGTTCAAAATCAGAACCACTGGCTCTGAGATCTGCCTTGCCAAATACTTCTTTAAGGACTTCACTTAAACTTGCTGGGCCAGTAGCCCAGAATTTGTGACTTCTGCCACTTTGCATTCAATCACCTTTCTTCATGTTTCCTTAGTTACAATATGGAAGAAAATTTGAAACAGTATTGTGGTGGAATGGGAGGAAAGGAGGATTTCCTAGAAACCTTGTCTCCTTTATGACAGTAATGTAGAATATCATTGGCACGACATATTTCTGGAATCATAATTTTAATGTTTGTTTTACTCATGGAATAACTTTTAGCTGTTGCTGATACATATGAATTACTGATTGAACTGTGCATTGATCCTACATTACTGTGAGCTGACTGTAATGAAACATTTTCTTTCAGACCACCAGAAGGAGCTATTGAATTCAAAAAGCCTTTCCTTCAAAGCAGGAACTCCTAGTACAGCAGAGCAACCAGTAGGATAATAGAGCAGGCACACTGTCTTTCTTGGAAGTCAAGCCAAGGAGAAGACTCTCATTTAGGTCTGCATCTTTTTCTGATCCACTGTGTTGTGGAATCAAAACTGATTTTACAGGGTTTAAGATGCTTGGGGCGGGCGGGG
>VZTX01005523.1:134061-250365 GCA_013400915.1 Pardalotus punctatus
TGTTTGTGTTGTTGATATTAAAATTTTTGGTGGGGGGGTGGGGGGGGGGGGGGGGGGGGGGGGGGGGGGGGGTGTGTGATTTCAGACATCATTCCTTAAATATATAATAACACATATTAACCAAATCCAAAGAGATGGGAAGTCTATTGAGGCAGGTTTACCCATACATTTTCCCTCAGGGAGTGTGGAACTTGCCATTTTCCATTAGGTCACAGCTTGGAGACATTAGGCTAACAGACCTGCAAAACACTTGAGAGCTAATTGCAATGTCCAAAAGGTTAAATGAAACCTGAAATTCTTCTTATCCATGCTCACTGGCAATTGAAATGCACTGGTCATATGTTAAGTGTTTTCTGAGATGATATGAAGATGTGTAATTATTTACTGTATCTCATGGTCAGATTCATAAAATGAAGCATGAGATTTGTAGACTACCCTTTATGAGTTTGCCCTTTATATTTGACCAAAACCCCTTACACTAACAGAAAAAAATATTATTTTGCTTTGGCCTGTTTTCCATTTACACATTTTTTTGTCTGACAGCAGCCTGAAAATTTGTGATGATTGTTTGAAGGTGGTGCATACTGTGTGTGTGTGTGTAGCTTTGAATGAGTGTTTAAATTAATGCTTAATTAGTGCTTAATTAGTAAAACAGCATTTGTCACTAAGCTTCAAATTGGAATGTGCTATACAATTTGCTAAGTCAGTGTCTCCAGCATTAAAAGAATATTTGTTTTAAACACATGTATTATACATGTCTTTGGATTAACACACGGTGAAAATGTGTCTGAGGAATAACTTTTTCTAAATACCTTTAAGCAGTAGTTCAGGCTGATTGATCTCAGTGCTGGGTTTTCTTTATGTTGACTTTCTTACTTTATAATGTACTTGTTCTCTAGACACTCTGATAGTACTCAGGCATAAGTTCGGGCCTGTATGTAGAATAAATCAAATATTGCTCTGGGAAGCTTACAATGCAAATGGTAACTAGACATGAAAAATATATATATAATAAAGTAACGGGAGAGCAAGGAGCAGGGAGGATCTGAAGGACAGTGTGGAAAGGAAGAAAAGGTCTATTGACTGGACATACAGTTTGGAGATTTCATTTGTTGGGCTCGTTCTTTGTTTTTTGTACCATGATAATGTCCAGTAGCCTTTTTAAGAAGTGATGATCTTGTGCTAGATACTGTGCTGTGCAAAGGTGGAAATTGAAGGTGGTTCCTATCTCAGATTTAATTTGTATGACTGAGATCTAGCATGAGATGGTTGGAAAATGATTGCAAAAATAGGCACTATAGGCAATGAGTTATGTGTCAAAAACACTTTATAAATTTAGCAATTCCAGAATAAAATAAGTTTGTCTTTTTATTATGATCCAAATCCTGTTTATTTATGCTCTCCCAGATGAGATTTGGGGTTAATATTACATAAATAATATATTACTTCCAGAAGTAATTTGGCATTAATATTATACAAATGTAAATATTTTTGCTTTTTCTTTGTACCAATATCTCAGATATTTCTTCTTACAAAAACAATGTAATACGCCCTGTGTGGTTTTTCTTGGGAAGTGGGAACTAGTTAAAAGTGGCTATGCATCTGTAATGACCTTGTACCCTGACTATTGACATTTTCTGGAGTTATGAGGCTGTTGCTTTGAGTAAAACTGGAAACAACCATCAATCTGTACTCAGTAGCACAGTGGGCACTAAGACCATATCAGCCAAAAAACCCACATGTTGTCATGCTGTGGATTTTCATCCCCAGAGCTCTCTGTCATTGTGACACAAACTACCAGAGGACCTGTCTCAACCTGAGCCTGACTTTCTGCAACAACTAAATCTCATAGGAACAATAGCATTGTTAGCACCTGGAAAACAGTTTCCAGTCTTAGAAATATATCTTTTTTTCACAAAGAATACTTTCTCCTTTAGATTCTCCATAAACCTGCACTTTAAAGAAAAAAAATGTGGCTTTTATTAAATTAGAGCAAGAAGATACTTCATGTTATTTTTCCTCTCCTATATCAACTAGTGCTTGAATAGTCCTAAAAGAACCTAAATAGACAAGTAAATGAAAGCAAACAGTAAGAAGTCAGTTGTGGAAAGAAACACCTTTCATCGTGCATGAGTACCTTTAGAAATACACACATATGTTACTATCAGTGTATTAGTTACAGGGAGATTAATCTTATTTTATCTTAATGAAAATGATAAAGCTCCCTTATGGCCTAATCATAGGAAACAGAAGACTTCTGTCTGTCCAGTTAAACCTGGTTTAAGTGACAGCATATATTGTTCTGTCCTTTAAAGATGTACATCAGGTCTGTATTTCTATGTAGGTCCCTACAAAGTTCTAGTTTTCTATCTTATTTAGGTTGAGGATAATTGGACACTGGCTGGTCAGTTTGAACCTCTTGGAAGGGATCCTGGTACTGAGAGTTGAGCTATGGGGTTGCTTTGTTAGGATTTCAAATAATGGTTTTGTGATGTGGCTTTTGTACCCTCTAAACACTGTGGGATTAATTTTTGTCAGTGCAGGCAGTAGTGTACAGGAATCCAGCCATATGCTGTCATCTAAAGGTTTGGCCATTCCTTAGTTTTTGCATGGTGCTTGCCTTCTTCTGGCCACAGGACTTAGATTATTGGGATAAATGAATTTTTAATGAGTCAGATTGTCAATATATTCACGACTCCCCTTGGTGAGTCTAATCTGTCCAATGTCAGTGCAACTTTTATATGAATAGGTATTTGTTGGCAAGAATAAAGGGTTTAAAGGCTGGCTTCTTTCCAACATTGCAAATTTGTTACTCATGGTACAGTTACTGACAAGTAGAATGAAACCTATTCAGGACATTTTGACAACCTTTTCGTTCAGTAGCAAGTATCAGTCTAGAGTCACAGACCAGACACATCGAGCAAGTAGGAGAAAGTCAATGCATCTTTGAACCCAGTCTCAACACTCAGTAGAAGTTTTCAATATTAATCTCAGGTAATGTCACCATTCTGAAATGTCAGTACATACGCCCCCTCCTTCAAGCATTGCTGAGAAAGAGGCAGTTTCATAGGGCAGATGATCCCACCAATGTTTCTCTCTCTATTGGCAGGGGAGAAAATTAGGTGACTAATGAACTAGAGACCTTTTTATGTAAAGATAAATATAGATGAGAGACAAGTTACCCAAACTAAGTCTGTTCCTTACATGCTGGTGCTATGATGTGATGGTGTCAGTGAGAGTTGACTGTATGTGCTGTGCCCATGAGGGAGGTGTCTCCCTTGTGTAACATCTCCTGCATCCTGTAGCACAGTCTATGCATGCAGTCAAACACTGTTGTTTGTGGCTATCATACGTAGTTTCCCTTTTTCCTTTCTTCTTTTGAATTTGTCTTTCCATGAAGGTAAATCTGACTCAGTAACAGAGGTAGAAAAATTATTCTGAAGCAGGCTCAGGATCATAAGGTCGTACCTTTTCTGTCCTGTCCTGTCCTGTCCTGTCCTGTGCCTTTGACCCTTTTGCCCTAGTCTTTAGATTAGACCATCTGTGAATCTTGTTATGTAGTACTGTGCAGAACAGAGCATGTGACTGATCTCTTGGGACAGCCAGTGTCTTGCCTTGGTGGGTTGTGTGGGATGAAAAAAGCATAATACATGCCTTTTCTGTCTGAGACTTGTTTATCTGCACAACATCCAGGCTACTCTGTGAGAGCTCTCTTGGTGATTACTGGCAATCAAAAACGAATCAAATCAAGGCAAAGTTAGAGAAATTCTCCTATACAAAGAGATGCTCTAAAACAAAGCTGCATTTTGGTGGTGCATTGTCCTGGCTCTGTGTGAGTCCTGTAAAGAGACAAAGGCGAGCAGTAAGGAAATCTCAGCTGCTTAGTAAATGCCCTAATTTGATTTATTTACTGCTCCCTTCCCCCACTCAAACTGTTCTGCTAACCTGTTAGTCCCAACTCAGACAAGTAAGACCTGCTAATCTGATTAGTCCTGACACACAGGAGCAAGGCTGCTGGGAAAAGCTGGACCCTTACAGCTGTTTCAGGCTTCAGCTTCGATCATAACGATATGGGTTAGCTGTTTGTATAGTGCAGTGTGACAGAAGCCTGCAGCATGCACACAAGTGAGCAGTGTGACCGTCACTGAAGATTTCTACCCTGGGTCTGAGGCCACTGGAATAAAAACCATGTTTCGTGTCACCTTCAATGTAGTGACAGAGAAAGTCACCTTCACCTTGGCAGCCTGTCCCTCCGCCACATGGAAGGTAAGCTCAGATATGCATAAAGTAAAAAGGTTGATGGTGCCGTAAAATGTGTTTCTGAACATTTTTCCTAACCTTAGGCCGTGTTTGAGAAGTTTTAAGAGGAGTAATAATGTTTTAAGGGAACTGCACTACAATGCAGCATATGCACAACTGGCTGGAATTAGACTAAATGGATCTGGTTCTAGAGAACAGCTTACTTGCTGCCTTTTAAAGCTGTTCTCATTTGACTTTTAAGAAAGCCAAATTCATGGTAATTTTCCTTATTCTGGTATGGAAATGCCACTTATTTATATTAACAGCAAATCTAGAGAGATATATAAACATAAGCTACTCATTTCCATAAGGAAGGGACAATGCTTGAGGAGAACTTCCAAGCTTCCTAGTTAATTAAAAATTCCAAGGATTTATGAAATGTGTATCATAGTATGATAAATTAGAACAGAATGTGTCTCTATAATAAGGGACTAAAAGATAAAAAAAACCCTTAGATGTGTGATAATACTTGGCCTGGGTTGTGATAAAATTTGGCAGAAGTCAGAAATGCTTTGCCCCTCAGCTCCTTCTCCCATCCATCAATTCAGTTTAGATCTTAACTTCCTTGAGACAAATGTTCCCACCTTGTCTTGAAGAGATTGGCATTGTCAGGATGAGATGGGACCAGGTTTATTGCCTTCCTTTCTCTTCTAGGGAGTGTTTGCTTTCACAGTAATGCAGTTGAGAAGACAGATATTATCTTCTGAAGTGTTGCTTTAGAAGCTTCCTTTAATAATTTGTTACTTATACAGCAGTTACTGTAAGAACCTCACCTCTATCTGTTATTACACCTTGCAGATGTGAGACAATTATAAATACCTAGATACAGTGGCAGTGTAAATGCTCTTGCTTTAGCTGTCCATGATTCATTATGTGGTGTAAGTAATTGTCATATATCTTTGCTGTATCATGTTCTCAGTCTTGGGCCTGTCTTTGCTCTTGACTTGTGAGGTGGACACTGGCCAGCAGCTGTTATTAGAGGGTATTTAAAGAGGCTCGTACAGTGTGGCCCCAGCCAGACCGGTGCTATATGTAGCACCATGTACTAAATAAAAACCCATCAAGCAGGGCAAAGTGTGTTTGGAGTAAAATTCATGTGAAATGAATATAACCAGGCACTTTCTCTCTGTGAGAGAGTTTATGGAAATATTGCTTCAGTTTCCCTATTTATTAGGATAACTTAGTTTCCCAAATGTGTTTTTATTAACTAGTAATGAACTTTACTCATGCTTGCTAGTTGTGTGTTAAAGATTTTTCTTCCTTCATATCAGGACTTAGAACTCTCTGCCTTTAGGTTGCGATGCACTTGAAAGAGGGCATTGAAATGGAAAAGGATACTGGATCTTACTGGCTCATGGACTCTCAGAACAGCAAACAGGGATGCAAATATAACCCAGCTGTGTGTTGCATTTCAGTGATCATTTATTATGTTGCTGAGGGCTGTTAGACATGCGTACATTGTAGTAAATGCCTCCGGAAGAAACTGGCAAGTACTGAAAAGTGTACCCTAGCACACCTTTTCATTTCTCTAGCTCTTCTTATTTGAATAATTTAAATTATTCCATATGTGCAATGCACAAACGTAAGGAAATGATTAAAAGTAAAAGCTAAAAGAAACTGTAGTACAGTATAACTTTGTAAAACGTAGTACACTTATGGATGAACTAAATAAAAAATATATAAGAAAGTGGTCACAATTGTATGAAAAAAACAAGATGGGATGCCCGAGCCAGCAGAAGAGATGGCTTTGCAGTAGAGCTTACATTAGTAATGCAAAGTTAATTTAAGGAAAGCTTTGCAAGGGAGCTAATATGTTTTATTGGCTAGCTATTACATTAAAAAAAAAAAAAATTGCCATGGTTTCAGGGGCACAAGCCTTCCATTTTGATGGTAGGAGTCTAATGAAAGACTATTCCTCCCAACCTTACTTCGCTTATGTCCTTGTGTCAGCCAGAACAGCACTGGTATTGCAAGTTAATTTAAATCCTTTGAAGCTGAAAGAGGTCACATCACTGCTGAAGGAGGGAGGATGGAGATGTGTACTTTCAGACTGCTAAGTCTTCTTCTTCAAGAGTAAATTGCCCAGTCTGCAGATAATGCTGACATGTTCTGCTTTTCTGCATAGCACAGCATGACGAGCAGATCAGTTTTGCATGCTGTGGTGGGACCAGGATGATGTGGCAGCTCTGTAGCAGGTGTCTTGGGGCCGGGAGGAACAGACCAAATTCTGTCCCAAATTGTTATCTTCCTACCCTATATTATGCAGTGTTTGTTTCTCTTAAAAAATAATTTTTGATTAGAAGTATTGGTGAAAAGTATTTCAGCCAAACCCTGCTTAAATAATCTGTAAAATATTAATTTCTATGATATTATAATTTAAAAAAAAAAAAGACAGTACTGTCCAGACGTTTCAGTCTGTAGGACATAAACTGCACTGCTTTTGCAATACATTGTTTTGTAAAAACTAGTTTAATTAGAAGTGGGGGTGGGTATGGACACAGGACAACTAGAGGGAAGTGACAGCTGAAAAGGACTCAAGTTGACAAGTGCAAAAGGCTCAGAGTTGAGCATGGCTGTTCACACAGGCACCAATGCCTGAAAGCCGAATCAAGAAGGATCACTACTATAAACCATGAGCATCTTTATTATGAAACCTGGAGGCTGCTCTTTCTCGCCTCTCTGTGTCAGTTTGCCTCTGCTCATTTCCCTGCTCCTTAGAGAACAGGCTGCTGGTACTTCTCGATCTGTTGACAGGTGTGTAGCTGGTCGGCAGGGCAGAGGGCTGAGTGATCCGAGGTGTGCGTGGGTTGCACAAATCAGACTGCAACCAGTATCAGCTTGGCCAGAATCCCTCTTCAAAGGGCTTTTCAGGTTTTGCTCACTTGAATTACTGTTGCATTTTCAATCAGTTGCTGCTAACATTTGAGGAGTCTTGTGTTGCGCTCTTTGTGTCCTATACCTGGCTTTAAGAGCAGACAACAATGTCTTGCAGCTATTGATATACCAACAAACTCCTACCATTCATTTCCTAACCCATGAACAGACAACATGCTGCTTAGATAAATGCAACTCAAATTTGCAGGGTGCCAGCAGATTTAGTTACAGAATGTATTTTCTCATGGAGGCTTGAATCCTATTGATTTTCTCTCACTGTTGGTGGTTCGGCTTTGTTGAATCATGTCTGAACTTTATGGGGGAAAGCAGCAAAAACTGCTGGTTTGTGACTTTCTATTCAAGGCCAGGAAACTCACTTGATGGGGATCATCCTAACTCAGGGCTTTCTTGCCAATTGATGCTGCACTTTATCTCCCTGACATGGACAGATAAATGAGCTGGGGGCAGCTTTGCAGTCAGTTGGAGGCTGACCTGAATGTACATCGTTGCCAGCTTTGGAAAGCTGCACAATGGCCCTGTCTCCCTGGCAGTTACAGCCGTTGGGGCAGGGACCTGTCGCCTGGAAGGCTGTTTAGAAATAATGATGTAAACTCCTCCCTAAGGATGTGAGAACAATGTTCAAATCTTACAAAGTGGGCAATATCTGTGATAAGGAAAGCAGAAAAATCAGAGGTTTAGTGTTCATTTTCTTTCTGCAGCAAGTTGAACACAGTACTTCTGCTTGAAAAGGACTGTTGGGGAGGTAGGGTGGGAGGCGTGGGAAGTGGGCAGCAGCACGAAGCTTTTCTGGCTCAGATTAACATCCTCTGTTGCTGCTTTAGAAACCTCAGTTAGACTTGCATAGAGCTACAGTTGTCTGCTCTGTTCAGCAAGAGTAAGTTCACATTAGTGAACAGTCTGTTATTATGTTGTAGTCGTAATTCCTAAATATATCCCTAGCATCAAAAACCACCGCAGCAAATACAGTACAAACAGAAACATGCCGATCTATGGATTTAGTGCATCAGAACAAAGGACCAGACCATGAGCAGAAGGACAGTAAGGTGGTGTCAAATGTAATCCTCATGTGATGCCACCCGAAAGAGGAGTGCAACAGGAAGACAGCATGAATGTGGCACATATTGTAATGTATTACGTTGGAGTTGAATTCACTGTAAGGTCTTGCTTTGGTCCAAGGAGCTGGTTTGCTCCCAGATCCTATTAAAGCTGTGGAGGTGATGGAGATAAGGCGAGTCAGAACTTTTGGGGAAGAATTTCAACTTGTTCTTTGCCTGAGCCTTGTTTCCAGCTTATAGAACATTGCATTTCTCCTTGAACAGTAACTACTGTTTCTATTAAATATACAGCTGCTAAATGCTTCCAAGTCTAACTTCCCTGAAAAAAACATTCAGAAGCTATTGCTCTCAGTCTTCATTTTAAATACCTTCTTTTTTCACTTTGCTTTAAAAGAGTTTTCCAGTATATGCACCAGATACCTGTTCATCAACTCCTATGAGCTTTGTTCAAGGCTCACAAGCACGTGTGACATGTCTCTTTATTCTCCCTGCTTGTGAGTGCACACTCACATCTTGTATATTTGTTGATTTTGACACTTTTGGATGCACCCCAAAGGAGGTTAATAAAGTCCCTTCCCTCTTCAAAATATTCAGAGTCCTGTAACAATCTATGACCCCAAATTCTTGTCTCAGTAATACTGAACAGCACTTCACAGTGACACAACCACCTCTGGGATTATGATGCCTAATTTGGGAGCTACTGCCACAGAAGCAAGTACTTTTTGAAGTGATTACTTACTATTATTACTAGCAACAGCCTCAGAGCTTTATTACCTTGAGCCATGATGATAGATCAAAGTTTTCTTCCTGTCATTATACTTCTGAGAATTCTATAGCTCCACGTGTCTCCTCAAAGTTCTTGATAGTATAGATTTGAACATCTTTAGAGGGCTTAAATCCCTTTCTCCCTCTCTCTCTGATTTTTTTTTTTTGTTAATATATAGCGTATCTTCCTTTGCTAGCTCTTTCCACTCAAGAAAAATATCAGTGTTTTCTTAGCCCCCTACCAAACCCTTACATAAATGTTACTCAAATGGATCAGCAGATTCTTTCTTGTTAACAGTTCGAGTGATGCACAGTATCAAGCCTGAGATGCTCCTTTGGTCCCCAACTGTAGTTCACCAGCAGATGGTAGCAAACTTCGCCTTCCTTGCAAGCTTCGCCTGGGCTTCAGTGAATGCAAAAGGGCCGGAGTGCCTCATCGGAGTTATTTGTTTCCAGCTAGAAGAAATAAGCTGTAAACAACGTGGTTGTGCAATCGGAACAAGGAGGATAACCACGGAAACCACGGAAATATTGCTGCATTCGGGACAGAAGAACTAAGTAGAGGTCGGAACAAATTCACTGCAGTGACTTGCGCTGAATGGCATGAGAAGCATTTTGGTGTCAGTTATTGTTCTCGTGGTGACAAAAAGGGACCATTATTTGCAATGTAGCAAATGAACAACATTCAGAGAATCACGATAAAATTGAAACTGCTCTGGGTCAGCTCTGCCTGTGTATGTCGACCCTTTGTACTGAAGACATGGAAAGTTCAGGATGGGTATTTTTACTAAAGGCTGTTTCTAGCCGTTTATTTGGTTTTATTCTGAGCTGTACCACTCTAGCTCTTTTATATTTGATATGGGCTGGTGATTACCACTTTCTCTCACTCTCTTCTGTGTGCTACTCATTCAAATTACTTGTTATGGCAGCGAGTTCTCAGCTTCTTTTTCATGACAACAGCTAAAATGACAACAACTGAAATGAGAGACATAGAAAAGAGAGAGGGACAGGATAAAGCACAAGTTGCTAAACTGTGGTGTAATTCCCACGAGGAAATGTCTCTTCATTTATAAGAGAGTACAGCATAAATCTGGGCAAACTATTTGTGACAAATCATTAGATATTTTTTGCCTATACTGTTTTCCATTGTACCACCTCTACTTTTAACAACCTTACTGAAGACTTGAAATTTTTTGACTTCTTCATGCAAATACTATTTAATTCCATAAACAGTTTCTGAAAGCATTTCCTTTGTGCTCATTTCTCCATCAGTAAGTGGTTTGATGACCAAAAACCTAAGAGTTGCCTGACTGCATAGTGAAATTGATGTCTATGGTTATTTACTGGAAATGAGAAAAAAAAAAAAGTTCATCTAAATATAATTTAAAACAAGACAATGGCTTTTTATGAGTATAAAAAATTATTCTTTCACCAGTGCTTACCATATTCTGAGCCAGAAAACTTTTATTGGTTAAGCTTTCAGAATAGAAAGAGAAAGGAAGAAAATCAGTTACTGTTTTGTGCTGCTGCTTTGACATGATGACTTCGTCTGGAAAGCAATGCAGAACACAAATGAGACTGGCTACACCTCTGTCATTGCTTATGCCCCATATCTGAGGATTTCAGCTGAAGCTGCCAGGTTTCTCCTTTGGCCTTAAACGTTCCTATTTTCTTGCAACTATTAGAAATACTTAAATACTTCCATGCCTTTGGCAGGTATATCTGTTCTGAGTCCTTTTAGCTCCATTGGCTTCAGTCAGTGATGTTCTATTGTGTTGAACTACATGTGCAGGGTACAAAGTCCTCCCAACATTTGTCTCCCAGAGCTGTGCTCTTTACAGAGGTGATGATCAATCAGTTCAGGGGCAATACAAAATTTTACTTTGGGGTTTTTGGCCCATATCCTTTGGCAAAGAGATGCACTGGGAAAGACCTGGACATTAGTTGACTTCATAACCTAATTTGACAGCGGTAGGACTGGAAGAGGGCATATGACAGTATTTTGAGTGTCATGGTTTGGTGGTATGGTAAATCTGCTTTCAGGGACCCTCGCTTTTCATCAGAAATGCCACGGCCATCTGAAGACAAGCTTCAATTTAACATAAACTCACTGCTCATTCAAATTTGTTCAAAACCACTGATGGATGTATTTGTAGTCAGGCTTTATGCCCAGTCAGGCACAATCTGTCTGCACATTTCCATTCTTATGCTTAGATCAAGGAACGTCTGCCTCCCACAGCCATCATAAAGCCTCCATAGAAGGATGAAACAACTACAGAGCTCAACCTTTCTCCTGTGTAGTGCATTTAATCTGTCTGAACTGCAGTCACTTTCTCAAGTCTGATCAAATCCATTTTATACTGTTGTTGGTGCTTAGATATGCCATCATGGAACCACAGACTTACTGTAGCCATACAGGAAGCTGATGTCAAAACTATGAAGTCATGCCTCTGCTTGATCACATTTTCTTTCCCAATACTCACAGAGATGGATGTGCACTATTTCATATATTACACTCAAAATTGTCTGTACTTACTAGTTAACATCAGCTCTACCTTTAGTTATCCTTTGCTGGCCTGATGATGTATTAGGAAAGGAGGTCAGAGATCTTGAAAGATGAATCTGAGTGAGACAAAGGAAAGAGCAAATGGGAACTGAAATTTGTCACTGGAGAGCATGACTAGAAACCCAGTAAACTGCAAATGGGAATTGTAAGGTCCTTGTTGAACATGAAGAAGGGTTGCTTAGAGCTGTACAGAGACTGGAAAATATAATGGTGCAGCACCAAAACAAAGAGGCATGCATATGGGAGAAGTCTAGGATTTGTCTTGTAGAAGTTTTTGATTCTGACCAAAAATAATAAATTTTGTGTGAAACACGGATCCCAGTGAGAATACCTTATGAAATGATAGAGTAGCTATATGTTTTGCCCATGGAATTTGGTTTCTGTTCTAGCTCAGATGTTTAGCTCTTGGTAGTCACAGTAGTATTGGGGAATTATAATTCATTTAGCCACTTTGTGCCTTATTTAACAATATGGGAAGGTCTTCTCACTATTACTGTTACAAAATGAGCAGTTGCAATCTTAGGGCAGCGTGTAGAAATCTTCCACACCAGTGATAACTCATTCCTCTTTATATAACATCCATTGTCTTAGTGCACTTAAAAGCATCCTAGGTGCTTCATAAAATATAAAAAGACATGGTCCTGGCCTAAAGTGCTTTCTGGTTTAGTTCAGACTTGACAGAAGACATGTGAGAAATAAGAAATAAGAGTGAGATGGTGCAGGGATGAGTGAGACCCAGAGTTCCTCTAAAGAGAGCACTCTAGTGTGATGTTTATACAATCTAAGCATTAAATTGGGCCCATGCCCCCTCTCCTTTTTGAAGTTAGAATAACTTTTTTCAGAGGCAATTGTTGTATGACATTAACCGGCACTGAAAGAGTTCTGACTGACGACAGCTTAAATTTTTACTTTGATAAGAGCTCTAGTGAGTCACATCACAACCTGGGGCATTAAAAAAATATGTATCGATTTATCTTAATATGCCATACTGTAAATCAGAGTGATTTACCTGCTGCTTTAGAAGAACTTCAGCAATTCCTGCAGCAGGGACAGGCACCTCCAAGTGCTTGGGGGGGGGGGGGGTGCAGTTGAGAAAACACATACTGTATATGCCATTTAATTCTCAATGTGGCCATAAAATCTGGTAGAGATACTTTCTGAGCTGTATTCTCTTCAAGTTTCTTATAAGGCCAGCAGATTCTGATCAGACTAGGAAAAACACCAATGGTCTTTGCAAAACTGGTCTCAGCAGCAGGGAATGTTTCATGGTGTTTTTTACTGCTTTGTTGAAGATAATAGCACTTTTTGCAAAGAATATTTCCTGGTAACATCTCCTCTCTGAGAGCCAGACAGAAAACTGTAGCTTAAAAATCTTTATTTACAACTGGGAAAAAGTAGTGCTTTGCCTTAGTGAGCTTCTGGCAGTTACTGAGGTTCCACAGTGCAATATTCACCTGCTTCCCAAGGAAAATGGCCCATTTATCCATGTGATCATGGATCATATTATGCTGGTTCCACAGCTGTTACTGATCCTGACTGTTATGAAATACAGGATACTGCATGGATTTCCTCATGTCTCACTATTGTCACACCAAGACGGGAATGTGTCCTTCCTACTAGCCACAAAGTCTCTCTGTGGTCGGAGAGGAGGGGTGGAACAACTTCCTTAGGCAGGCATTTTGGGTTCAGGGACAGAAGTGACAGACAATCACATCTAACTCTCTAGAAGGACCATGCCATTTGCTTCCTTTCATACCTTTAAACATCCCTCCTCTGTCCTCTTTCACCAGGTAGCCTTGTCTGTCTCTGATTTCAGTGTGATCAAGTCAACATCCTAACACCTAGCACTTTCCACAGGAGGATTTCAGAAGATCGTATTGCTGGTGGCAGTGGGTATTTTCTTAATGTTCATGAAGAGAGATTTACATCCTGCAGTGATCAGCAAGCAGCTCTGTAAGGATTACATTGGATCACCCTGGTGCCATCTCCTTTGGCTCTTATTTCCAGCACCCAAGCTGAAAGACAAGATTAATCAATGCAGGAATCCAACATATTTGTCAGAATGCACTCAAAGTCCCATTGTTTGGCTCCATATGGAATTTCACTAATCAGTGGCTCTGAACATTATCCAGCATCACACTGGCCTCCACTGGCCAGCCCCAGGCTTGGCTTTGCCAGCTTTGCAAGCTCTGTCTCTCACTACCAGGCAGTGGAAGCGGATTGCAGGCAGTGCTGAACCTATGCACAAATGAGGTGGAAATTTTAGCAAACATTCTCCACTATAAACTTGTTCTCACTTGTTTTCCTTATTTCCCAGTCTAAAGTTGGGATATTTCACCTCTCTGTGATTATCTGTTGTCTCATTTCCAGGCTGAACTAAGCTAAGGGAAGCTGTACACCTTCCACTAGTGCTGTGTGGGCCCTATAGCAGGGATGGGTGCTGCTGGCCCTGCTCACATGACATATCTTCCAGTAAAATGGTTCTGGGAAGAAAAAAACCATGCTTGAAAGAGGGAACTGGAGTGAGCAAAATGTTTTCCATTTAAAGTTGGTAAATCACTTGATAAAATGAATGAAACAGTGAGATGTGCATAACTCAGGGTATAAAGTGTGTGGCGTGAGACTTCTTGTTACCTTGTCTCTGTCTTGCCACCCTTTGGACAATAATATCACCCAGCTCTGGAAGAACACTGTAACTCCAGGTAAGCTCAAAGATAAGCTGAGAGGCTTTCACCGTTTAAACCTCTTTAGGGTCCTAATGCATTAACTGGAGATTTACATAGACCAAAAGTTACATAAACAGCCATTTATGGAAAAGTTCTCTTTCATTTGGGTGTCAAAATTTTACTTCTCTCTGAAAGTGAAGGAATTGCATTGGCATTTAACACCATGGCTGCTATTTCCTTCCCGCAAGGGTCTGAAGTTGCATTTTGGAAGATCAATGATGTGTCTGTGTGTAGCCTGCAAGTTTAGCTTTGTTAAAGAGTATTAAAGTATATAGAGTTTGATACTTTGTTTGGTTCAACATTAAAGCAAGCATTTCTCCACTATTTAAAGCTGCCATTTTGACCTTTATCACTGTATTAGAAAGGAGCAGCCAGCTCAGCTGTTTGTGGGAGTTGTTTGCCTTCTACAAACTCAGATTAGCTGTTCCAGTAACACACTACTATTGTACACTATTATAACCATTAACTAGTAACTCTTCAACACAATGAATCTCTGTATTCTGAAGAAACCAGAGCACTCAGTGGGTCCAGTGCCCATTACTCAAAGGATTTTGGACCAGGGTTTGTCTCTGAATTACAGAAAACATTAACCATCCAGAAACTAATCATGCAACATTCTCTTTTAGTTACTGAGTCCTTGAAATATCCATTGATTTTTCATAAGACATAAAAGGTCTTTGCAATCTTCTCTCAGTGTTTTTTTCCAGAAAATGGATATGTGGGCACTAATTACAGGCTTTAATGTCTGAAGAGTCTCATTAAAGAAGATCCGTAAGGACCAACTGTCTAGGTTAAGAGACACAGTATTTTCACTTCTGGAGGAAGGCTAGGAAGGCCTGTGTTTATGCTTAGCCCTCTCTTACTAGACAGAGTCATTGCTGTTTCTAAACTATGGGGTTGGCATGCTATACAGGTGACACAAAAACCCTGGTCCCTACATCACGTTTATAGAGAGGCAGTGGATCCCCCCTAATCATGTTTTACCAATGAAAGTGGTGTGATAGTTCAAGGCCTGGAGGGGCAATGATATGTGTACATTTCAGTCTTATCACAACAAACATTCACTACACAGACAGAGAATGGACCTTGATGCAAGAGTGGGAAAGATTCCCAGATCCCAGGTTAGTTATTGTCAAATATCAGATTTATAAAGCAGACGAATGACATTTCTACCTGGTAGCATTGCACCATTCATTTGTCCAGTAACTGAAGGACTAGTTGTCTCAAATGGTGGATAATCTGAGCTGCTGTGTTTCTGAACTTAAAAATGTTACTAACAAACATTAGTCATGAGGGTGACTAATGTTCTTGTTTGTGCCAATGTTTGGCCAGTCTGGAAAGATGTAGGTTTGGTAAATGATCTCCAGACTTTGAGACTCTGCCCAGTTCTGCATCTAAAGCTCAGCAGCAAAAGGGAATCATTTATGCCACTCTGAAGTAAAGAAATAACAGAGTGAAAGCATTAAAGCAATAAGACAAAAGCCTGGCTTTAGCCAGGGTACAGAAAAGTATTCAGCTGATTTTGAAATCTGGTTTCCTCCATTGAGTTGCACTGCACACACTGCAAGATAACTCTTGCTTTAAATGGAAGGGACCATTTATAACATACCCAATCCACAACTTAGAAGAATTTAGCCATAAAGCATAATGTATAGCTCCATAACATGACCTGAATAATTTGGAATTTCAGCTGTAAAACTCAGAATCCATGACTGCAGACTGAACTTTTCTGATTAATTAATTTTCCCCAATTAGAGATCTCATAGCTGTCCTCGTGTTGTAAGCAGTTCAGATTGTTCCATTCATTATTCTTTGCAGTTTTGCCAGCAGAACATTTTACTGCAGTCTGTCCATGTGTAGTGAATCTATAATGAATTATGGAAATTTGCTGTGAAAGCCTGACCTTTTCCAATGTTTGTTTCAGAATTTCTCAGTACTTCTGTTCTCATATGCTTTAGTGGTCTAGGCAGAAAGAAGCAATTTCAAATGTTGCTAAAGAAATTAACTTAGAAGTCTATCTAGACGCATGAAAACTCATCCTTACAAAGACATTATTTCCTGCTGCCTAAAGTAACACAAATATTACACTGGGAGAAAACTTTGGAGAACATAACAGGCTACTCATTAGGTTTTCACCAAGGCAAGTAGAGTTATTGCAAACACAAAAAGTGTTTAAAGTTGTCAGTTGGTAAGATATCCACTGCACAGCACGTGATTACCATTAATGTGGATTTCAAAAAAGCTCAGAAGTGTGGCTCAGTTTTCTCATACATCCTGAAAGACAGTTTTTATCTCAGCAGTTGTATTAGTGAGATGCATTGGCAAAGCATTGTAATTTGAAAGTTTAATTCTGAAACAGACAGTTAACCTGGGAAGGGAATCCTCTGACATTAACTTATAGGGCTCTGATGGGCACAGGGTTGAATATCTTGGCTGGTGAAAGGACACTGTGCTCTGGACATTTGTGGTTTAATATAAAGCCTTATAAATTCAGGGAGAAGCTTTCCAGGCTTTGGATCACTCTTCCGAGATCTAATTCAATATCAAGCCAAGCTGGATCCATTTCCTAAACAAAACCACAGGTATGGACAGATAACAAAGGAGCTTCTATATTCTTTTAGGCAGGCAAAAAAGGAGATTTATTTCAGAAGCCTTGACATAATGTCTAGTCCAAAGAATCAGAATGGGTGTGCAGATGCATCCTCTTAAAATTATTATGACCACAGTATATTAAAATTATTTTGACCAGAGTATTCCTTGATTTACTGATGGCAGGGTCAGACAAGCAGCACAGATCCATCTTCTTAAATTACATAGTAGCTGCAATGCAATTTGAAATCCTTTGCTCTGAAGCTGATTTTAGCATATATGCTGACAAGGCTTCATAAGGGATTAAAAATTTATCTCTTGGCCATTCTCTTCTTCCAGAGAAAGGCATGGTCTTCTTCAGCTTTAGGATGCCCAAACTGGACCATTCATGCTTCTAAACCTGACTGTCGTGGGAGAGAAAAGCTTTAGAAAGCTGTGAATTCAGACCTTATTAAAGAAGTAGAAATTACAGGGCTAGTAATGGGGCAGAAGATATAGAAACCTACAGCGCCTTCTGCACTGAAGACCTTGGTTGTTTATAATGTAGCTATGTCAGTGCAACCCCTTAAGGTTAATGGGCCATTCCCTGGTGCTGTTGTTACTCCACTAGCCTACAAGAGCAGTTGCACTGTTGAAAGTCCTTTTTTGCCCCTCAGTAATATCCATCTATATGAGAGGTTTGTAGCATCACAAGTGGGCAAGAATGATGCTGTTTTGGTATAGGGGGCTGGGTCATCTCCTATCTTAAAACTTCCTGTTTGTAGAACACACTGTGTGTTTTAAACTTACAAAAATTGTCTGTTGAATAGAGGAGAAGAAAGCAAAAGGAAACTCACCTCATCTACTTACAACATTACTTGATTTGCGGGCTAAACAAGACATTGCTTGAATGTTACAATACTGCAGTGAAATAAACCTATCCAATTGGGCAGGAGTTGTATGCTTGTGCAGGGAGAGGGACAGATCCACTACTGCACTCACCTTTTGCTTCAGAGTTGCACACTGAGTTGTGATGAACCACAACAGAAACAATATCAGGGGGCAAAAACATGTGGAGTAAAATGCTGACCTTTATAACATTTGGTGCATTCTGACAAATCTATGCATAGGGGGGTTTTAATATTTACTTTCCACTGTAGTGTGTTTTACATTTACAAAATATAGTCATAATGGATCTGCATTCTGCTAGATGTTATCTATGTAGATGTGAAGAGTTTCTGCCCTAAGGGGTTTATAAATCAATAATTCTATTTCACTTTAAACAGAAGTTATTTACTAAGCAAAGTCTTTAGGACTGTTTCCTGCTTATGTTCTGTAATGACTTCTATATTTTGAGATATGCTGGGAAAAGAATTTCCTGAGCTACAACAAGGCTTGATCTGAACAAACCAATGACCTGCTTGTCTGATAGCTGTTTGAGATATTTATTTCCCAGTGACCAAGGTTTTTTTCACCTGGGGCTGGAAGTTCAGGAGCTTGGAAAGCTGGTGCCTGTGCTCCTGATAGCAGAGCTCTAGTACATCACAAAGGGAACTCTTGTGGAAACCAGACTGCATCATCATGTTTCACCCCTGCTATCCAAGCCAGCAGGAGTCATTTAGTTTAGGGACAAGAAAGATCTTGTGTATGGTGGGGAGTAGGAGGTTGTTCTGTGAGTAATTTTAAAAGGTCTTAGCGTCAGAGATTTTTTCTTTTAATTTTTAAAAAAAAATTTTTTTTTTTTTTACAGAAACTATCCCACGGTCTTGGTTTTTAGGAAATTCCCTTTGCTATTTGATGTAACTTTTCCTTTACTGAGCTTTATTATTATGTCCATACCAAAAACTACCTGAATGTGAAATCCTAAAGCACCTTTTTTGCAGTTTGTTTTCAAACAAACTACTTGAAAAATAGATTTTCAAATAGATTTTATTATTGAAATCCTGAAACTATCAGTACCAACTGCTCATGAGTTGAATAGGTCCAGAATTTTATCTTTGTAAGGAATGTACTGGTAGGGTTTTTTATTCTATGGTCTTTAGAACTAGCTGACACATAAATTATTCAATTGCAGCATAGATTGTGTAGAAAAGTGTGGAGAACATTAGCAATGACCTTACTTGACTTCTAGTAAGAAGACATTTTGCTACCAGATGTGTTTGCAAATGTACTCTTTGAAAATGTAGTTTGACAGCTTACTGAATATTGCTTGCTTTGGACTGACCTAGCATTTTGTTTTATGAACTGAAACAGAGACTTCCTTTAACAAGACTTAGGGTCTGTTACAGGAGAGGTACAGTTCTATGAACTTCTGGCATGCCAGTTTTCCACCAAACTGGGGATGGCTCAGCTCCTGTCACAGAAATACAGTCTGGCATATAAATGTAAGCCAACTCTGCTTTCATCTGTCCTTAATGCAGTGGACTATATGATGTGTTGGCTCAGTATTTGTGAACTGGAACTATCACTGTAGGGTGGGTGATTTGGACTCAGTGGGGTGGGAATTGTGGCAGTCCAGTGGTGCAGTGGAATTCTTAAACATGTGATAGTGTTGTGCCTAGTGTTACAGTAAGGAGAATTACTACAGAAGCACCAAACTGCTAAAAGAAATACACCTCAAAAAAACCTTCGCTATGGCTAAGACTGTAGGATCTAATGGCTTATTGTGACCTCTTTGGAATATTTCCCTTCAGGAACTGTTTGGATGCTTTTTGTGAAAAAGTGCTCTGCAGGAATTTTGTTTCCAATGTTATGCCACAGAATGAATACACATTTTGTTTTTGAAGTATTTTGATGCTTCTGCATTTGCTCTTTAATTAAGCTAGAAAGTGTGGAGGAGACTGGAAATTAAACAGACTAAGTTCATAAACCCTTTTCTTTTGCCACACCATGAAAATACCAGTTTCAAATCAAGTTACAAATGATCCTTTAAGACAGATTAATTCGAATGTGCTCTCTCAACCCTATTAAACTGTCATCTTCCCCGGAGTGGGGATAGGCACAAATCAGAAGCACCGATCACAATGACCCTGGTCATTGTGTGGGAGTTGAGAACTTATCTGATGAAGAGTTCGTGAATGACCTTTCGCTTTGTATCAGGCTGCATCGCACTCTCCAGTCAAATACCCATTTAATCCTTTATCTAGAGCAGGTGAAGTTGTTTGCGTGCCCCGCGCTGCACACGTGCGAGCCCCGAATTCCCGACAGGAGCGAGCTGCGCCCCGGGTGAGTCCCGGCTGCAGGGAGCGGGAGCACCGCTGGAGGGCGGGCGGAGGAAGCGCTCAGCACCGGCACTGCCAAAGCGCTCCCCTGCTTCTCTTCCGGCTCTCGGCTCCTAGTTAGACCTGTGTGCCTCACACCGCTACGTGTGAAACTTTCAGAACCTCTGAAGCAGGTTTTTTTGTGTCTTTCTGACATTAACAGTATAAATTCTTCATGAAGTTCTTCTCATGAAGTTCTCATATTCTTCATAACAAAGAAGAGTCCATGAGTCACATTGAGTCACTGAAGCATTCACGAAATTATACTTCTTAGACATTAGAAAATGTCAGAAGGATAACAGCATTTCCCCCCGTGCTTTTGGAAAAATACAAAATATGAATCCCATTAGTTTAAATAATTCTGGTATTGGATGATTGTATTGGTCACAGGTTTTATTTTTTCCTTGCTGCCATATGTTTTAAAGTAAAGTTGAAACAATAGGAAGACAGAAAGAAAAAAGTAGCATGGTATCCTGTGGTATCATTATCACCAGTGGTATCATTATCTTCTTTCTGTTGTTAGAAATAACCTAGTGAAAGGCTCTTTCAAAAGCTAAACGTCTTTGTTGAATCCTTTCTCTGAAACTATTTACCAGCACAAAAGACTTCAGCCTAAGAATCAACACAAAACCCTGAAGAAAAAATGGAACAAATGTTCAGCCAATCTTGTGCTGTAACATAGCATAACTTCTAATTTCTGCATAGCCAGGAGAAAAGGTTTTTGTTTATAAATGACAGGATTTTGGTACTTTCTGAAGTCCTGAAGATCTGTTTTCTGATCCCTTCATTTAGCACATACTAGGAAGTGATAAATCTGTTTAACTTGCTTTAGAAGTAGAAGTACACTTTAAAAGCATTCTGAAATTATTTAGCTTATCAGTAAATCAACTGAATGACATTTCTACTTCACTTTGCAAATTTTTCCCTGCAATTAAAGGACTGAATTTATTTTATGTGACTCCTCTACTGAGTTTGTACTTCAGTTGCTTTTAGACAACCTCTTAAGACAACAGTAGCCTGAGCCTTTTATTTTCCATCAAGCTTCTGACTACACTGTGAAAAAACTAGCTTCTACTAATGCTGGCAGCAGGATCCATGTCCATTTTTCAGTTGGATATATCAACAGTCCCTGTAGAGGTGATGTTTCAAACTCAAAGCCAGAGTAACTACACTGTTTGCATTATTTGTTGTTCTTTCACCATAATCCAGAGCGATGGTGAACAGATGCAATATGCTTCTTTTGATCAGTGATTTCCTGTCCTCAAAGGGCCTTGTGAAATTGCCTCTCCTTCCCATTTCCAGATGGTCATTCAGAGGTTCAGTTGAATTAGGTTTTGAAAACATTGCCTAAACATTATCTCATTCCATTCTCTGTGATTATGTTTTTATTACTTTTATGAGGAGGGCTTGCTGAACACTCTCTGATCTGAACACAGGCTGTTTTTGCCTGGGACTTGGATGACACCACATCCAAGCTGTCTTTGAAACCTACCCAATAATTTTGCAGACAAATTGGTCATGAATGGTCTAGAAATGTAGTATTTATGAGAGTATCTTTTTGCTCAGGGCAACTTTATCTTATCATCTCTCTCAGGGTCTTCAATCCTTCCTGTCACAATCTAGTGGATACCTGTGTGCTGAAGCTTCAGTGTTGTCTTATTAGCAGTAGATTTAAGACATATGTTTTGGTTGGCCAATGGTTTGTTTTGCACACTGACTTGGAGAAAGAACAGGCAGCAACACTTAATAAATTTTTCTTTGGTAAGAACTTCACCCGCTATCAGTTTTCTATTTCTTGTCCACACAGTTTTCCATAGAAAGTTTGAGATGTGGATCACAAGAATTGTCTTTGACTAGCCTCCTATTAATGTTTTTCAAATGTGGAGAAGTACAGAGGTTTCTGTTTCCCAAAATATTTCCATGGATCATGTTCTAATTAAAAATGTATGTATCCTATTATGTGCATGAGCTGTCTCCCCTGAGATGTGAAACTTGTGACCTACTTTGAAAACAGCACTAGAGAAGTTTCCCAACTTCTGCTGGACTCTTTCTCAGTATCTGCAGCAATTTCCTGCACTTTGTAGGAGTCTGCTTTGGATGTGACCTGCTGCCCACAGTAACTCTTGCTGTCATCCATTTTTATATTGGCAAGCTTCCATTTTATGTCAACATTCCTGCAAGAAAAACTGACACTGAATCATGTCAAGTCACCATAATTCTTTCTTGGTTAAAGAGTTTTATTTTGATAACCTGGAGCTCTGGACTCCATGAAACATCTGGATGGCCGGGCCCTTTTTCCTCGGCCTTTGGTAGCTGGATGATTTAATTAATCTGAAGGAGACTTCATCTCATTTATCATATTCTTCCTTGTGTTCAAAGTTTGAATTGCTCTGTGCTACTTTTCACTCCCATTAAAATCTCTCCATTTTTCTGTCATCTGCTGCCAAAGTATCAAACTAATATTTGTTCAGGGTAAACTGATAAATCTGACATAAATTGTCAGAGTACTTCTGGAGACAGGATGGTGCTGGTTTCTCCTGCCCTTGTCATAAAACAATGTGCCTAGTGAAAGAGGTGCTGCTCTCCATTCCTTTAAAAGGGGTGGAGTCTGCCTGTCTACCTGCCTGCGTTGATGCTCAAGTGACTGCACAGGTTTTTCTGTCGGAGTGAATGAACTGTATCAGCAATATAGAAGATTGTGAAAGGGCAAGAGGAAGCCTCGGGAGAGGTTTAATGGAATAAAGGGAGACTGGGGAGAGAGGAGATGAGAGGTGTTAGGAGGGGACTGAGGATGAGTAAGCAGAGAGCTAGAGTGTTGTGTTGGAGTATAATCGAAGAGAGAGAAGGATGAGGAGGCAATCTGAAATGGAGAGGGTTTTTTGGTGAAAAAAGATGGCCAGAAGTAGGTGCAAATCATTACAAGAAGTGAGGGAAAGGAACGGTCTGTAGAGGATGAGGAAGTACAGGAAACAACATAGTATGTTGGGAAGAAGGAAGAGGATCTCCCCTGTTTCTGTCTTCTCCCTGGACAGGAGATGGTACTGGAGACCCTGTTGACTCAGCCAGCTAGAGGAGGAAGGGTGCTCTTTTGTGCCTATGTGGGGGACCTTTCATTTTAAAAGGTTACTGTAAAAACATGGTGTGATGGGATGATTTTGTTTTGATATGAAATTGGCAGCCACAGTCTGGTTTATTTCATAGTGCTTGCAACTTCTTGATGTACATCCACAGGAGAAAGATATTTTCCACCTCTGTACCCTTTATGAGTTTATTTTAAATTAAATTCATTAGGCTCTTCAAGATCATTAAAGAGATTCTGACATGACTAAGAGGGCCCCAAATACATTGTCTTATTAGCTATGATCTTTTGATTAGACTTTGCCTTCAGTTTAACTATAAGCTCCTTTGAGAAAAATAGCTGTAATTGAGGAGCGTATTTTGATACTAAGAATACATTCTGTAACTTTTTTGGTAAAAATTCTATGTGTACCATAAAATTTACTATCCCAAACAAAATGGAATAATAGCAAAACATAAAGAATTTAGTTGATCGTATCTACTCCAACACAAAATTATTATGTTCTTTTGGGTAATTATTTCCAGTGAAACACTCTGTCAATGAAATGTAGAGGAGATAATAATTTGTCTTCTTTTCATGATTAGTGCAGGCCTCATCGCACTTGTGTTAATTAAAGTTTTAGCCACAGTGAAGTATTGTTTGAATATCCTGCTAGAAAATAATTAATGTATTTGTGGAATTAGATGAAGGCTTAGAAATATTAAGTTTTCTTATGTAGGCTTATAAATTATGTATGTCAGGAAACATTAAGGAAATCTATTATTTCCAGTAGCCATGCTATAAAATCTTTTACATCCCTGGATTGCAAAAAATGCTTTCAGTTTAACATGTATTTTTTGAAAGTTTTAATTTTTCTGTTCAGAAAATGGGTTACTTGCAAAATAACAATTATTAAATCCAGATTGGGTGTATCTCTTAACATACATAGTCAAGATGTTTGTAAACTTCACCCTTTAAATTCAGGGTTCATAACTTGTTTCAGGAAATAGAGTGTTAGAGATACTGTGTTTACAGACATCTCTAGACTATATTTATTTAGGGTTTTCTTTAGGAATAATGAAATACGTATGGGTACAAATGTTTAAGGAACTGACTTTTAGCTCTCAAGTCAAATGAGAAACTCATGTAACTGTGTGTCTGCTACTTCATGAAAGTATTATTTAATTTACGAAACAATAGTTTTCAAATTAAAGTAGTGTTATTTTTTGTTTGTTTTTTCCTCTTTGAAAGGTAATTGTGGATTGAGATCTGAAGAAAATTTATGTTAAGAAGAGAAATATAAACTAAACTTTTAAAAATTCCTACATCAAATGGTTTGAGCTATTCTTTTTTTTTTTTCCTTTTAGTGGCTGAAGCTCAGAGAATTTCAGAGGAATTTACTAATAAAGATGCATTTGTTAATGTGGTAAAATTATGTTATTCTGCTTATTAGAGAAGAAACATCTACATAGGGGAGTTTAGTTTTGAATTTGATGCGCGAAAGTTTTTCTGTGTGTGTGAATCTGTATTCTTTCAGATGCACCAAATAAGGGTTAATGTTATCTCTAGCCCAGAAACTGTTTATTAGCACTAGCATGCCTCTGAGTTCCAGCCCATATATCTGCTGAGTGAAAAGGATATTAAAACACTAACCTAAGAGACTGAAGCAGTAAAATCCATTTGTGAAGATCATCATTGTGGCACACACTTTTATTCCAAAATAACAGAAGCAAAAAATTTCTGTGCAGTGTTGCAACAATGAATGTGCTGTTTCTTCACTTGGGTAACCAGTTATCTCCCACCACTACCTCCACTGTATGTTTTCTGTTACATTCTGCAGCTCTCATTCTGCTGGTTTTCCACAGCTCCTTATCACAGCAGCCCTCTAAGCATGCGGCAGAGCTTCAGATCTCTACATGTGGGGACAACACAGTGAATGGGCCAGCAGAGGGAAACTTGAGGAATGCTTGGTAAATTGATTCAAGAAAGCAGACATTTCTAGGAGACAGACTTCAGATCGATATTCAGGTCTGGTCTGTGGTAAGCAGTGTCCATATATTTGCTTGAGCTGGAGGATGAGAAAACATGTTCTGTGTCTTGCTTAAATTCTTATTGCTTTCACAAAGATTATGTGTAGTCAGAACCTTAGAAGCGGACCAAAAATGTTTCTTATGTAAAGGTATACACAGTTTTATCAAATCTGTGTTACCTAATAGTCCTATGAATTGTTTGGGATATTATATAGATGGCCTAGGCTACAGAGGAACTGATTTTGGCATTTCCTAAAAATCAAATGGAGGCATTTTATTGTTGCTGAGAGTCACTGGAGACTGTGTGCTTCACACAAGAAGGTATTTCCTTGAAGGTAGTGAAGGAACAGAAGTTTGATACCAGGACTGCACACAGCAAACTCTCTGGTTCATCCAACTGACCCCATCATCACTATGCTACTGCCAGCACTGGTCCATTGCTTCCTTCTGGGTTCCTGGTTTTGGAAGACAGTGGGGAAAAGGGCTATTTGCCCACTGTTGTTTGAACAAAACCTAATAAACCAGGCCCTGCCTCTCCAAGGTGAGACTTAGCAAAGAGTCTCTGCCTGTGGCACAAAGGTTACTAATTAAAGACTTTGCCCAAGTAGCCAAGCTGAGAGACTAGGTATTAGTAAAGAAAAGTGCTGCTGTGTTGAACCATTCAGACTGAGCCCTAGGAGGTGCAGAACAGGTTTGTGAGGACACACTGCGTCTGACCACACAGCAGTAGTATTAGAGCAGTGTTCCTTATTGGAAGAAAAAAAATGATGCATTTTTCCGTGGTTAGATGGGGCTGTGGCCTTTCACCCTGACGTTCTCAGCAAAAGTTGCACTTTGTCTAAGTGACTCACAGGACATGCCAGCTTCGGTAGTTAGGAAACGTGTCTGTGCCCTCTGGCTTCATTAGAAACCAATAAGCAGAACAGTAAACAGAGTGCGAGTTTTTGGCATTTCGGGTAAGGTTACTTTTAAAATGCTCTTCTGTATTTGAAAGGAGGACATGACTCACTTAGCAGAGTTACATTATAAATGCTGGCTTGAAAGTGCCCCATAATAGCGCTTTTCATTGCAGGCTCTTTGCTTGCAGGGCTGGGAAGAGTACACCCTGCCACTTAGACCTGTTGTCCTTTTTTCCCTTGTTAAAGCAATGCTTTGATGCTGGCATGGAGACAGCTGTGAACTTAGTGGGGCTAAATACCAGTTTTCTCTGATCAGAGTCTTTGCCAGGGTCTTTGCATATCAGCTCTCAAAACACCCACAGGAAAGATCTCAGGAACAAACACGAGTTATAAGTTACAGTGTTATTGTCACTTTAGAGCACAGTAATGAGTTTGTCAAGGATAGAGAGGTGGTTTTTGTTTAGTAATCTCATTAAAATACAATTTAAAAATTTTTAAAAGTCTATAGGATCAAAGTGAAGCTGTTTAATCAGACTCATTTGGTGGCTGGTTTCTGACCCAGTGCAGTTTTTAGTTCCTGTTTATGTTCTTGTGTTTCTGCAGACTGCAAACTCCTCTGGCTTTCCATGCGGAGGAGAGAGACTCATCTCCACTTTGCTCCACGACTATATTTAAAGGCTTAGATTTAGAGAGCTGATCACTTGAAATAGCCCCTATATGACACTCAGGGGTCTTCATGCTTGCAAGGGCATTTTTCCTGCTCTAAAAATCTGCCCTTTTTAATTGTCTTTGGATTGTCAGATGACTTCATTGACTTTATCCTCATTAGGAAAATGGTTCTGAAAATTACCTTCTATGACAACACTAGAGACTGTGGTGGAAAGCAATTGTTGAAACAACCACAAAGGATAATAGATATTTCCATGCATTTGAGGCAAATATTGCTAAGATCTGGAATTGAAACACATACTATTTACTGAAAATCAATAGTTATACTAGAGGTACCACAAAGAGCAGCACCAAGTCAGTTTTCCTTATCCAAGGTAAATCCAATACAAATAGCATACTTAAATTTGCAGATTTCATTTAAATGGCCAAATACTGAATAGAAGCAACAAATAATTTCAGGAAAAGCACACAAGTATATGTGTGTAATGTAACTGTAGAACCTAATGAAATATACAAAATCACTAATCATGAATGATTAGCAATATGTCAACATTAAAATTAATTTTTAATAACATGGGTGAGGTTTCCTGAGGAAAATTTCTTACACAAGATTTGTATTCCCAAAGCATGGTAATTTCTAACCAGATGCTCATTGTTATTGATGATGATATGAATAACTAGTAAGCCTGTTGGGGGAATATGGGAATAATACATTTAGGAAGAAAGGAATGATTTACAGTGTGTTTGAATATGAAATTTTAGATGATTTCACTTCAACTCTGCTCTTAAGAGGTTTTCTCTTCAACTCCGCTAGAGATTTTGTTAAATGTTCAGCTATCACCAAACTTGTATAACGATTCTGATGGAGATTCAATACTGAAAGAATGAATGTAATTTCTGATCTTCGGTTGCCTGTGTTCAGAACAGCTTTAATGATAAGCACAAAGCACTGCTGCATTTGTAGCAGTAAGACCATTAGGAAAATACTTGAGATGCAAATATTTTTTAATGTGTATCTCATCTTGTTCTACTTACCTTGGAGATCCATATTATGGATATGTTTGGTTTAATTTGAAAAATAGTTCAAGCAAGGACTTCAAAAATTTCAGTACCAGAGACCACACTCATGAATTTTTTGCTTGAACAACCATGTTATTTTGAAGGGGATATTATAAATGTATTGATGTCTTTCATTTGGCTATTTGGCTGCAGAATAAAATACTTTCTGTGAGTCCTGATCAAAAATCAGAGATAGATTAAAAATCATCTAGTTCCAAGCCCACTGCATGGGTAGGGACACCATCCACTAAATCAGGTCTGCAGGTCTTTGAGGCATATTGCAAGATAGCTTGAGCAACTGTGGAGTATGGAACCTGGGGAAGAGCTATAGAAATGCAGGATGCTTGAGAAAGTGTCTGAAAGAACTGTTGTAAGAAGGTTTGAATTAACCTAGTATGTGACAGATTATCTTCTCTTTGGTTCCTTTTCCCTTTGTCTGATCCAGTTTTAAATAGAAATAAAATGTTTTTAATTTTTAAATTATTCTCTTTCTCTTATAATATGTAAATAAGTGCTACAATGAGTTGTTTCAAAGCATCTGTAATATATTAAAAATCTAGATAAAAGTGACAAACTGGGCTTATGTAAATATATAATCTTTACTGACTGTCTACATGAAACTGATTAAAAATCCCAGAATCTTCAAATGTGATTTTGTATCTTGAATAAAACCTTGGAATGAGAACACCATAAGCAATTTCAAAGTTAGGCACAAAAACATAATATGTCTAGATCTGTTAGGTCTTTGATTTACTGAATTATCTATTTACACTGTTGTATTTTGGTATAATGGACATGAACCTTCACAAAATATCTACAGCCAAATGTCCTTTTATATTAAAAGATCCCCACATTTAATATTTCAATTAGCTTAATTGTTATTTCACTCTCATTAAGCTGAAATAACATACACCTCTCTCCTAAATATATACATTCAAGGAGTGAGCTGCAAATTTTCAGAAAAAAAATATGTAAAATATTGAGGGGTGAAGCATGCTATAATGAAGAAGGTATAAAAAAGTGCATAATTAATTCATACAATGTAGTTGAAAACTCAGGTCTCCAGTGTTAGATTCTTGTTTGCCCTTGGTTTTCTAGTGATGTTTTGGTTGTAAGGATTGAAACACAGCCTGGTGGAAATCAAAACCAGACTTTATTTAAGATTCCAATGAAAATTCTATTGGTACAGTTAAATGAGAACATAGTCTGAAATGCTGTTTGAAAACAAATAATACTGGATAAAATGTCTCTGCCTTCTATGGAGAAAGGTTACTCAATTAGATTATGTGTTGTGTAATACCGAGTGTGTTGAGAAGCTCAGAAAAGAGTCATTGATTCCAGCTGAGATTCATTCTGAGCTTCTGGCTTGCTTTGAGTGGTGATCTCAAAGTGAAACTCAAAGGTCTCATACCATTGTGAAGCCAAAACATGAAAACTGTTTACTCAGACCTAGGAGAACTGAAATTGCTGATTCTTGTACAGCTGTTTCACCCATTTTTCTGGGTTAGTGGCTTTGCTTATTGATAAACAAAAAAGGAAATTGAATCTCCTTGGGCACTCTCTGTTTTCTCAACTGTCCCCTATAATGTTTCTTCTGATTTGTTTATTTTCCTCAGATTTTGACAAACAACATGTGCAGAAATTGGGCAGGGAAAAGGACAATGTGTGGGGCAGGGTTCTGGGTCAGCTGGGTACTGACCTGTTGTTGAGTGCACCAGGGACAGCGTGCTGCCCTCTGGCACCACTCCCACCTGGCACTGGGGCTGCCGAGCAGAGCAATGAAAGTCACTCCAGTTTGTCCCCGACCAAGTGAAAGGTTTTGACATTTAGTGTGCCACCTACCAGAAGACTATTTGTTTTGCCAACAACTGGTGAAAGGGAAACACAGGCCCTCTAAACGCATTTCGTGGTAAGCAAAGGGAAAGCTGCTTATGGCTGACTTTATTTTCAGGGTGGTCAGCTAGGCACTCACACACTGCTGTTTTGGACATTAAAAAGCTCCACAGTGTTCTGCTGTTTCATTTAGCATTGCTGTTAACAAATTCTATTGTGCTCTCTTACTCAGTCCATGTTTACTGGAGGCATGAACTCTGCCTTGTGAACTTGTCCTTAAAGCCCTCCAAAAGGCAGTGTGGGCAGGGAGGTTTCTACATCGCTAGAGACTGACTTTAGCTTAAATATGTATCAATTCTTGTCCTGCTGCATGTCTGTCAGGAAAATTTTGCAACTTTTGACAGGGATCAATAAAACAATGAACACTGCTGGAGGCACTGAGTGTGATCTAGCTAACATATTTGTTGGAGAAATCTTCTGTTTCATATCTAGAAGCGTTATATATGAGGCAGCAAACTCCTTTCTCTGTAGATTGAAAAACAGTTTTATTATGAGGGAACTACATGAAAATCAAGTGAATGGCAACTTGTGCTCATTAATGCACTTGCAGTACTTGTAACAACAGTAATTATTATTAGTCTTGACCTAGCAAAATGCTAGCTTACATGCCTGCTTTTCTTGTTTTGAGAAGTTATTAAATTATTGCTAAAAATTGTTGTCTACTGCTACTGCAAGTATGTCTTGTTTCACTTGAGGAAATGTTGCATTTCACTGGGTCAGTAGTACTCTAATACTTGTCTTTATTCACAGTTTTCATCTAAATAATGTCCATAGCCCATTATAAAGCTAAACTGATATGAAAAATGTGAGGTTGATCCATTCCCACAAGAGACACAGATGTTTTTGAGGTTAAACCCCCTAAACAGCTTAGAAATTTGCAACATTTTGCAGTAGGAAAATTTATTCCACATTAAGCTATCATAAGAAATGCCAAAACTCATCACTGAATGGTGACAATTTGCTAATTAGTATAGACACAATTAAAAGAAAATCCTCTTCTTTCCATTTGATTCCTCTAATGTTGAAGAATGTATGAAGCAGAAACACCTATGACCAGCAAAACTAGGCTCCTTGAGGAAGTGCTTAGGTGGTCATACCTTCCCACGGCATCATGTTTCTATAAAAGGTCAGAAATAGCAAGATGTCTTTGAAATTACATGTTAAACTGACCAGTAAAAAAATTTTGTTGCTGCTTAGGCATGAACATTGTTCTGTAAACAGAGATGAATTGTCTCCACTCTTGACAACAAGGCAGTATTAGGGCTCCAGAAAGAGCTGGTGGCAACCCCTCTGGCTGAGGGCATGGCTCAGTGCTGGCTGGGCAGGGAGCCTGGCTAAGGCACACCTTCTTACCTGCAGAGTAGCCCTACGTGTGCCATGGTAAGGTGTTGCTCTTCCATAGCCTTGTGTGATCGTGTCTCGTAGCATCCACCACGCTTCCTTGGTGACCTGTCAGATTTAGGAGAGTTTTCCTGGCACACAGCTGAACTGTAGGAGAAGATAGTGAGAAATAACTCCAAACTCCCAACCAACCATTTAGCCTTAAACAAGAGAAAACAAAACAAAATCCTTTGAAATTGTCTGCAAAGATTCTGTGGACACTGGCATTGTTTGCACACAATTTTTTTGCTATTGGCCAAGATAAATAGTAACCCCCTGGGTTTGTGGTGATTTTTAATTTTTTTAAAAGGATTTTTTGGTGAATGAAAACACTTCTGAAGCTTAATACCAGTCTTAAACTATCCAAGATAGACATGCAACTGCCCTCACTGTTGTGTGTTTTTAGAGGTATTTTTACCATGCGCAAAGACATTTTGCAAGCAGGATATACATTGCTAAAGAGTATTAATTAAATATTTATTGACCAATCAGTCTTCCGTCAAGGTGAGAGGTTAGCCTGTGTTGCTCTTTGGAACTGTCTGGTCCTTGCTGAGCTGCCATCTGCCAGTGCTCTGCTTTCTTTCTTTAGGGTTTTGTGTTGGTTTACTACTTTTCCTCTCACATGCTTGAGTCTTACCAATTACTACTCAACGTTTACACCTCTCTCTGTGTTTTCACGTTGGGTTTGTTGGATGTTTTTTTAAGCTTTAGCTCATGTACTTTTTAAAACCTTAACAGTTTTACTAATAAAATTAAACTGAGGTCATACAACCTGGCTCCATCAAGCTATACTTGGGATAATAGATGGCTGAACCCTGGGGCCACAGGTTTCAGCCGCAGCAAGCTCTGTGCAGTTTTTACTGAGCTGCCTGCACAGCAATAGCTGATGATTAATTTTATAGTCTTCTCTATGATTTCATGCTTTTCCTGAACAAGATGCTTATTGGAACATCTCTGTTTTTTGCTCTGGTTAGATCTATAGCCCAGAGTTATCCTTTGAATCTGGTATGCTCAGCAGTGGTAATACAATTTCAGAATGAAGATGTTCTATAGCTTTTAGTTTAACAGTGGGCCATATTAAAAATAGACCATAAATAAAGAAGAGTGTTGTTTGTTCTGCTGGAGATAACCTTCCTGTTCTGCTGAAGATGATTTTCCCTCTTCAGAAGGTGATCCAGAGTTAGAGTTGGCTGAAACTAGGACAGGACCCAGCTTGAGGGGAACCATGGAGGAGAGACAGGCTTCTCTTGGAGGTACAAAATGAAAGGAAAAAATGCCACGGCAGAAAGCTGTAGCAAGGCAAATTTTGCCTAGATATACATGAAAAAAATGTGAACACTATTTAAAGAGAGAGATTTAAAGTATTGTATAGGTTACAAAAAGAGTCTTCAGAATTTTCCTCTTCAGAATGTCACTGTACAAGACCCCAAGGAAACCAGTTGAGTACCTGATTTAGTTCAGCCTTGAGTAAGAAGTTGGAAGAGAGCTCTCCATAGTTCCCTTCCAAGTTAAATTTGTCCTATGATTCTCTGCTGACACATTACATATCTTACCTCAGGGTCTTTTCATTTTGTGTCCCTGACAGAGTTTTTGAGCAGGAACTTAAAAGACAGTACATAATTGATAATTCTTCACCAAAATGAGGAGGGCAAGAAATAATCCAAAATAAAACTAGTCCTTCAGACTGTCAGATTTCAAAGAGGTAGACTGATTCCAGCTTTTGAATCCTGCAGTCTTATTCAAGGCACTCACATATCCGTGCATGTTCAGGTTCTTAAAAATTTGTACTGTCAATGTAGAACTTGATTATCTAATTAAAGTTTCATTCCACTCTGATAAATTGCCTTATTTTTTAAAGCCATCTGTGTTACAGAAACACAGATGCTAAATGACTGAAACAAATTTTTGTCCTAACTTTGATTTAAATCTTTAAACTTCAAAATATCTTTTTCAACCAGCACTTGACCACCCCAACTTTATCACTCCCCTTGTAAAGCTGGGCACGTCTCAGAAGATTCTCAGTAGATGATTTGAAAAAGTGTTCTCCATGCACATGTTCACTGATGTGTTTTGCTATACCCATGTAGATAAATTTTTTTTTTTTCAGTCTACTAAACAGACATTTTGTGGTACAGATTTGACTTGACAGGCCCTTTCGACTGATAGGACATGTCTCAATCTGGAGTGAGGCAAATGCACTGGCATTCCAGGGAAGATGTTAATATGTGTGGAGGGCTACTGGTTATGCTTGAGCACTGTGTTCCTGCCTGGCTTTCCACTGTCTTTAGAAGAGACTGATGTTTTTGTCTGATTCTTTTCTAATTGCTGCCTCGACTCTTGTTAAAACTAAGAAATTAATATTGGTGTGTTGGTATTCCAAAGACAGCATAATCATGACATTATTTTTTCCTATTGTATATGAGCAACTTGAATGTAAGAACTATTACATTTTGAAATAATATAACCTTGATATTGCCAAAGATATCGAGTTTATAGTCTTCAGCACTTTTCACATCATCCTGTTTTCTATTTAGAATAATCAGCCTAATTTGCAGGTATGATTTTAGTGTGTATTTTTGAGAACAAACCACTCTGTCTCATGAATACAAGGGTAACACATTACTGTAGACTATGTGTTTTGCACCAATTACCAGTGGTATCTTGTTCTAAAATTGCATGGTTCTGAAATTGTGCTGTTCTGATAATTGCACATTGATTTGCTGGAAGTCCATGCTTTACATGTGACAATAAGGTTTCAGCTGTTACAATGGTTTCTATTTGATGTTCTAAAGCCTGGGGAAAAGGAACACTGACTCAAATAGACTTTGTATTGTATTCTCTTGGAGGGGGTCTCACCTAAATGTAGAGATCTGAAATGAATTAGACACTGAAATGAATCAGCATAAGCTGAATTTCTAGTTTCTCCTTCTTGTTAATATAAGGAGAAATGCACCTCCAGAAGCAGATTCAGACACCTGAATCTATATCTGTGGGAAGAATTCATCACGCTACTTGAACGCATTCTCCTTCTGTGTAACAAACTGGATATTTTCTTATCTGAACAAGATCTACGTTATCATTTCATTTAGGCATCTGTTTTTGTTTTAATCTTTAACAGTGTCACTTCAGAGAGAGAGGGAGATGAGTTTGCACCACTATAAGGTAATGATTAAAACTTTGTCCAAAAGCTGATTTATTCACCTGTGATGGTGTAAGTGCCAACAGACTGCCTGCTCAGTCCCTTCTCTGTACTGGATGGCAGACCCAGCCCAACATAAAGTATCAGCACACTTTACCTGCTGATGAAAGTTAACAGTTCTTTAAAAGTTCTTCTATAAGTTTAAATCCATATAAGCATATCTTCCATGCTTTTTGTAAATTTTCTCGGAGCACACATATCGTACTCCAGTATCTAACTTCACTTCCTTCCTGAAAGTCCCTCTTCCATTTTTATTTGATGTGGGTTGGTGTCTGTCCCCGGGAAGCAGTTGCCCTGTCTGCATTAAACTCCTCTATAATGTGTACAGAAGGCTCTGGATGTGCACAGCGATCCCATGTGTAAAACACCTAGCCAGCAGCAGCCTGTGCTGAAGTCCTGACCACAGGACTGTCTGGACCCAGCTCCTGGCACCACTGCAATTCTATGTGGTTGTGCGTGAAGATATGAACAGGGCAGCTTTGTGCATTAAAGGCTCATTCATAAGCCCTGTAGTTTGCACCTCGGTCTAGGAGTACACCATGTGGAAAAGAGCAACCAAGGCCACACAGGGACACAAACAAACAGAATCCAGAGCCCTAAGGCAATAATGCTAAACTCAGAAACCAAGAAAGTAATCAGTGGAAAGCAAAACCCAGAGGAAGGAATTCATTATGAACAGCAGAGTCCGTGGGTTGCTGATATGTTATCTTTGCCAGCCAACCTGACTCACCAGCATGCTGAGTCTGTCTAAGAGGTTGCAGATATGTTCAGCTTGCCTTTGCCCACAATCAGTCTCTCCAAAAGCGTTCTCAGACAGCGTGAGAAAAGCGTGACCTGACTCACGCAGAGCATGGCTACTCCCGGGAAACTTGAGCGCTCCAAAATCTTACCCTAGCTGGGAGCACTGCTATTGTCTCAGAGCTGAGGGGTGCCAGGAGGACCTTCAGCAATCTAGTGAGCAGTTAATTAAAAGAAAACAAGTTACAGTTTCATCTCATTTGCTGAAGAAGGTGGTTGACTCTTTGTTGCAGCGGGCTACAAGTGATTTGCTGTGCTGGGATGAAAGCCCATCCTCTTCAATCACTCCCCAGCAGAGCAAAATTACCAGTGTCAGGAAAACTCATTTTGTGGCATTAATCAGAATGGATTAAAATGGAACAATTTCTGAGCTGCCCTGCAAGAATAGCTGTGGGACATCAAAGGGGGCCTGTGATCCACAAAACCAGAAGGCTGTGTCCTCCGCTTTGATATATTGTAGTGAGCCAAACGTTTATTGGAATGACACGCTAACTGCATTGTGTTGAAAAGCACTTAGGTGTTTGATAACTTGTGTCCTATCTCCTCCATTGTAATATAATCGGGTAAGTAATCATTTGGTGTGTTCAGGTGCTTTTGTTGGAGGAGTTTGATAATCCATTTAAAATATTAGACTGCTTTTTGATTTTAAGTGTTCAGTAATGATGGATAATGGACAACCACAGACTCCACTCAATCCATTAGGAATAAATCCATTGCTATATATATTATAGCTGCATGCAGTAATTATAAACAAGAATGTTTCCCTGGCTGCTTTGAAAAGTATTTTTCTTCTTCTAAGGAAAGAAAAAGCAGATTGTGTGTAGAATTGTGGTATTTTATAATCCAATAATTTTCTTGCCTTGAAAATCTGTTTCAGATTACATAGCAACATATTTGACAAGAGTAAAAATGTTTTCTTACAAATCCAGGAATCTGGATTGCCTGTGGAATGTGGAAAAGGTACAAAATGTCTCACACTATTTTTGTGCTTGAAGAACATATGTACAAGCTGCATATACAGTAGATATATGTGACATGATTTTCAGATGCAAAGTGAGACAAATATGTGTCTGTTCAGAATCTTTTCTACTTTATTTAACATCCCACATCTATAGTCATGTATATGTCATTGCTAAGTGGAAACCACTAATTTGTACTTGAGAGACCCACAGAAACCCTAGACCCCCAGCATGACACTGTGGTCACTACCATATTGTCATTTAAACTGTCTCTTGCAGAAGTTCTTGGGGCTGTAGTATATAGTTGTGTGAAAAAGTCAGCTTGATGCTCAGTTTTAATCAAAAAACAACCAACCAACCAAAAAAAAACCCCAAATAAAATGCTAAGAATTGCTAAAAAAGGAGAGAAGAACAAAATATTGTGATGCCATTGTATTAAAAAAAAAAAATCTATGTTTATACTGTGCAGAGGTTTGCTCCTCCCAACTGAAAAATACACAGTGCCATTGGAAAAAATCTAGAGGCAAGACACAAGAATGATCAAAATTATGCAGTGTCTTCCATGCAAGGAGAAAATAAGTTAGTATTCTTCAGTTCACAAAAAAACCCAAGTGAATGAAGGGAAAATATAACAAAAACACATAAACTAAAAAATGCTATGAAGGAGATGGATAGGAGGCTGTTGCTTATACAATAGGTTTGGAATAAAGGGGATGATTTGTCACCCAACATGAGTTTAAACTGCATAGTAGTTCTGCCATAGGATGTTCCAGATATTTCAAGTTTACAAAAAAAGAATTAAAAAATTTAAGAGAAATCCAGGAAGAGCTACTACTTATGATGATGCAACTTCTCTCTGATGAAGCCCCTAAAGGCTGGAAAGTGTTCTGATGAATTACCACCATGTTTTTTCTGGCATTTTTGCAATTTTTGTTAAACATTCATTTTTGCCTAGAGCCAGTTGTTTAACTAAATAAAATTTCTTCTTGCCCCAGTACAGCTATTCTTCCATAACCTGAATTAACTTGCAGTTTAAGAACACAGAAGCCTCAGTATGGAGCACACGTGGGGAAGGAGGGAATGGGACAACACAGCTAGGTAGCCATGGCATGAGAGTTGAAGTGCTGTCCCAGGCAATGCTGTTGGGAAGCACCTGGAGCATCATCAGGTCTTCTGGCAAATTCACACTCATGTAAAAGGCAGGTTTTTTCACCAGTGAGAATCAGATATTTATGCCAGTATGGCTAAGACTGTGTAAGGTCTTCATTCATCTACATGAATGGCATAAACTGACACAACTTTTAATTACTGAATTACTATCTTAATTTTTCTGATAAATAGAGCCCACTTTAAACTTCACTAGAAAACCTGCTTAGTTCTTTGTTTTGCCATGACTCCTTTGATTGTAGCATTGCATGCAAAGACAGAATTTGATTCATGTATTCTCATTTGTGATGAAATGTGTAATCTATGCAACACTTAAGAGACACAGGAGATGTTTTTTTCAGTCTTTTACTCCAGAGATATATACCTGCAGTGTCAGAGCAGCAGCTCTGCGATGATGTCTCACAAGGTTCAGAACAATACTGGAAAGATGTTTGTGAAGTCAAAAAGATTTCATGGTTTGTTTGGTTTTATTGTCTCTATCCAAGTAGGATCTGCACATAGTGTGAAGGAATATATCATGTGGGAGGCAAGGAAAAGGATTGTAAACAACCCTACACAGAGTAATTAGAAAGTTCATTTTCTTTGAAGCAGGCCTGAACTTCCAGCTACACAAGCTTTGGAGACAAATTCAAGCATCAGCTTTCAAGAATGCCAAACTACACATCTGTACTACTGGTTATTGCATTTAGAAATAGTCTCTATGTAGCCCTTGTCAGAGTCTCTGGAAGACTTTAATTTACATTGGAATATTTCAGTACATCAGAAGTTAACTTATAGTATGATTTTGTCACATTAATTCACCCTGATCTGCACCCTTCCCTGTGAGTAGGGAGTGTGAGCAAGGTGGGTGGCAGATTTTGACCCTGACGTTTTTAATCAAACTGACCTAACTTCAGTGATGGAAGGTTCACATCATGGTGGGAAGCAACAGACAATTTCTTATCAAATGAGATGTGCTGCACTGCGCTGCATTACTAAACCTAAAAAATATTTCCATATTGTCAAACAGGGTGGGTGAGTCAGACAATTTCTGGAATTGTTTCTCTGGAACATTTTTCAGTACTTAGAGATTCTCTTGTCTGAGGCATCCTATATGCATACATTATCCTTTCAAATCATTGCTGAAAATCAGCCTGTAATATCAAGATGAACACTTCTCCTCTGTAACTGACTCTTTACAAACTATCTTTTTTCAATATCTTTACATCAGAATACAGAATCAGTGACCCAATGTCTTACTGTAGGAATGGCAGGAATAAAACAATAGAGGCACTCCCAGCTTCATCTGGACCAGATTTTATATCCAATCAAGTCCTATTTAGCTGAGAGCTATCACCCGATTACTGAAACCACTTCTACTGTGATGCAGCAGCTCAGTTTATACAGAAAAAAGATTACTTCAGTTTCCAGGGCATTCAGTCAGATCCTTCCTTTGAACATTCATGAATAGTTCAAGAAAAAAAAAATCAGTCTGTTTTTGTGGGACTGGAGTCTCCATTTTATCCTCAGGAAAAAAAATGCATTTTAATGGCTATATTTTATTTCCCCTGCTCTGAGTCAGAATCATCCAAGGAAAGGGTGAGTCAGTAAGCCAAAATGATTTTTGAAGAGAAGACTACCTCTTAAGAAGGATGACTTGTTACTGTATCCCTCCCCACAGAGGGGTATGGAAGGGAGGAATAGCACCCACTGACTTTGGGCAGTGCTAACCCCAAAATGTACATATCCATTGCAGTGGCTGCTGGGACTCCAAAAAAGAGTGATCTCAGCTACTGCTGCTTGGGTTGCTGCGTCAACAAAGTGCCCAGCAGGAAGCTGCCTCCCTGCTTGGGGTGGGCTTTGTAGCCAGCACTGAGCTCTGAAACAGCACAGTGCTCTGGGCGCCAGGATCCAAGGTACTCTGCTTTAGGTGTGCTACTGCCAGCCCCGGTGAAGAAGGGCAGAGTTTTGTACTGAGCCTGTATGAAAGGCCTTTGCTCCAACAATGCTGTGGCAGGAGACACTGAGTGCTGAGCAGACAAATGCCCTTTGGAGTTAATGCTTTTCTGACACTGTTACATGCTGCAGGGAGCTGCATTCCTCCTCTGTGTTACATTTTTTGAAAGATAATCCATTTTATGATCCCAGAGGAACCCGGGGGATTGTCCATTAAATTGGAAATTCTCTCACTTGTAGATAATTTTAAGTACAGCAGGCATACATGAAATTTTAGAAGGACTATTCACTGAAGCCTGAAGCATAGTTTTGAGTGAGGAAGGATGTCAAGTGGCTCTGGAGCTCTCTGGAACAAGGAAAAAGAAGTTTATTTCTCTACTCTGCTGTAATGTTTGCGCATGTGCTGTGAAAATAAATTGGGCTGGAATTTGTGAAAGCACTTGGCTTCCTAAGGACACTGCCATCTGTGCAGACTACCTTGAAGGCCAGTAGAAAGAAATTGGCACAGGCAGCTGTGCTGGTGAGAATGGGGATGAGGGGCTGTAAGAGGACACAGGAGAGCTCTGCTAGCTTCTGTCTCACTCACACATGTGTGCTGTAGGTTCACCATGGATTTGTGAAGATTCACCTGGATTAGCACTATTCTTCTAGCACAGAGGGGTCCCAGGGAGGAGAGGAAGAACAGAGAAAGGTAGCATGGATACTTTCCAGAACAGTCTTCCAACTCTCTGGAAGTTTCACAGCTGACAGCCTGTCAGAAAGTTTAGTTGAACTTGTTGAAATGTCAGACATTCCAGTACAGCCTAAGGTTTGCAGGAATTTGTAACGTTTATATTAAAAAAAACCCAAACATATATATATATACACACACACATTAAAATATACATAAATAGATATCATATGTATACATTACATATATATATACATAAGTATATATAACCCTTTAATAACCCTTCATTATTTCCGAGTGCTACCCACAATGTATGTGTTACAGATTTTTCAGCATTTTTAGAAATACACAAAATAGCCTTGCAGCATCCTGCCAACCCCTGCCCGGGAAGCTGCTTGAACAGTCATCTTCAAAAATAGTGTTTGTGAAAAGGTGACGACTTAACTGGAATGTTTTATATGGACAAAACCAGCAAAAACATACTAAGGTCTATTGCCAGTGTTGAAATGATGAAGTGCAACTCAACAAAGGAGCGTGGTCAGTGCATGAACAAGTAAATAAATGATCAGTGTAGCTGTGGTACCTTTTAATAAATAAACCACTTGAGTAGAAGAAAAATTACACTGAAAACACTTAACCACAGCACTTTCAGGAACACTGCATGCCTCCTTCAGAAGTAATTTATCAGCTTCTTGATTCCGATATTTATCCACATAAAAAAGCAGTAAACGCTTTGGACTTCTCAAATCTGAAAAGATGTTTTTATATTTGCCGTGTACTAGCCCAGGCTTTTGCTGCATGTCACTTATGGTAGCTCCAACAAACTGAGGTACTGAAGAGGACAGTTCCTGTTTACTTCCCTGGAAACAGAAATAGTGTTTAAAAAAGCCCTGGCACTTGAGTGTATAGCTTCTAATTTTAACCCACAAACAAACCACTCCATAACTGCTTGGATGACAAACTGTTAGGAAATGCAGCATGTGACAAGCTGGTACATCTGCCTCAACAAGTGTTTTGTCCAGTTTTCTAGAAATTATGGCTCCACTGGCAGGGAGTGGGCATAAGAGCTTCCCACAGCTCTTGGGTTACAGACAAGCAGAGCTGAGGAGCTCCATGAGTTCACTTCCCTGGTAAGTGGGTTCTGGTGTCTCCTCCGACCTCGCTCGCTGTCAGGGATTTGGACCAGACTGATCTGCCACTAAGCAAACTGGCTTCTTTGCACCAGAGCTCCTGTCTGGGATTTCAAAATCTTTCTGTCTGGGGCTTTAACTGAAGCAAATATAAAGCTTTTCAGGTTTTTTGTAAAATGCATTTTTCATGAGAAAAATCTTAATAAGATTCCTCTATTATTGTGGGCAGGATTTCAGGCTTCACCCTGGATGTGGCTGGAGGCAGGAGGAGCAGGGGCTCTCTTACACTGGGGCCAGAACACACTGATGCAGAGCACAGTGAGAGGGAGCCTGCGCTACTGTAAATCCTCTTGATGAATAATGAACAAAAATTAGACAATGTGTGTTTCTGAATGCACAACTGCACACCCATCCCTACCTAGGTGGGAAAGTAGCCCGTTTCTTACTGCAAAGGGTTCAAATATCTACTTGAAAAGGACAAAAAAGTATAATTTAATGCAGAGATCCTCGCTTCCTCTGCAACCTGAATTTTTCAGAGGAGAGATTTCAAACGGGCACATTCACATTTCTCATTTCTGTTGTAAAATGAAGGATGTGTAAATTTTTTACTTAAATTATTCCTTGGATAGAAAGGATCAGCCCTCTTAGTATAAAAGGTATAGTATAGGACATTTGGCTTGTTTTAATAATAAAAAATGAGGATTTATTCTATAACTTATAAATTAGAGGAATTTAAAAGTCAATCTTAGAAATAGACAGAGGTTGTGTGATTGATCTTGCTGACTAAAGATAATGCTATTTGCAGAAGTATCTGTATTAAACAAATCCAGACATATTATTGATGAGAAAAAAAATTTGACAAATGTTTTCCCCTTGCTGGTGAATTGTCTGTGAATTTATTATATTTATTCTTAATTTAAAATTTATTTACTTCATGATTTCTGAAGATAACCTTTCTTCTTATGCTTTTTTACTCAGAAGAATTCACTGCATCAGTGGCTCCCAGACCCTTCTGAGTGAGCCTCCCACCCACAGTCTCATCTTCTTCCCTGCCCCCTCCATTCCCAGCAGCTCTGCAAGTCTGGGAGATGAAAGAAGGGGGAGGTTTGTGCCATAAACAATCTGGCAGCAGTTCTTTTTGCTGTCTTGCGTCACTCTCTGCCCCTTTGCGATTACCTGGGATCTGGAAGGGAGTCTGACAACAGCGCTGGGGCCTCTGTCCCTCCCATCCTCGGGTGCAGGGGGAGGCAGTGCATGGCTCAGGCTTCCTGCTTAGCTGTTCTGGATCCAGCTTTGACCTGTGCTCCGTGGTGAGGATCCAGTGTGCCTGTGTTTGGAGGGACTGAGGGAATATGGGGTGTATTCTGGTTTAGAATGGTTTAAAGTACCTACCTCCTGCTGATGCTGTAAGACCAGTGTTAACAGAACTGAACTGTGGGGACAGCACAGCACATGCATGATTTTTGCCACTCAGGTGTATTTCATTCTCTTCCCAAATTTCTGATCATAACTCTTACAATATGGTTTCCTATAAAGCACAGTCTGAAATGTGTTCTCTGCACGAATCAGTAATATTTATTTCAATACAATTGTTTGCACTCATTCCATGGCTGCATATGTAGATAGGTTGGGGACCTAGACATTTGAATTGATTTTGTTCGTGATTGGTAGGATGTCATATCTTCTTCCTGAAAGTTAGGTACTCATTTTAAAATGAGTATAATGCTTCCTTGTTTCTTTCCTTTGCCTGGCACATCTCCTTGGCTTACAAAGTTTTTGTGGTTTGGGGATTGTCTTTTGCCTTCTGTCTGCTTACTAACACCACGAAGCTAAATCTGAATAGGAATTTCGAAGGGCAGCCATAATACAAGTATTAGAGCAGTGGTCACAGCAATTGCTACAAGAGCTGTGGAAACAGAACATAACAAGAAAACACAGCTCTAACCTGTTTATATATAAGTAAAAATTACTGTGTAGCTTTTTGCAGGGTTTGTACAAGTTGAACTCAGATATTATATTTCAAGTAGACTGTGGAGTGAATCAGCTAATAGTTGGGGATGGTACTTACATTGTAGCAATGAATTATGCTGTTGGGTGGTTATATAGAAAAGGATTACCAACCTCATGAATTTTATCCAGTGTGATTGATTGCCTGACTGTTTAATGTGAAGTCCCTGATTAGTCAGCCTCCCAGATGTTTTTTCTCTCCTCTTACATTTCTATTTAGATACCCTTATTATGTTTCTTTTTATATGATTTTTTCCCATTTATGTTTTCTTCAGCAAAGAATTCTTTCCTCCTCCTTTTAATTAATTCCAAAGTTTAAATGACAAATAAAAAATGCTAGATTTGAAAACTCTGCTAAACTACTGACAAAAAACAAAGTGCACAATGTCTTCCCCACACTGTGAGGTACTGGAAGATAGCTGCTAATATCTACCATCTGTTTATAAGATACACATAGGTCATAATTCTAAAAACTTTTATGGCATGATATGAGTTTATTTGCCTGGGTAATTTCAGTGATATAAGTGAAAATATATACAGCAATAAAGCACCTCAGAGTAAACTTACACACAGGCTGTGTCTGTTTTAGAGTTAAGCAGGGAAAAGCCATGGGCTTACACACAGGGTCCCAGACTGTCAGGATGTTCCCGAGTGTGGGTCAGGGGCAGACCTGCCAGCACTTGCTCTGCACCCAGGAGGTGTGGATGGAGCCCCTCGTGGGAAGGTAGGAAAGCTTAATAGTGTGGTTATGGTCAAACCATGCCACTTGCCTTCATGGCAAGAGACCAAACTCTGCCACTTTGCTGCACTCAAAAAAAAAAATATCCTTAGAGGCCACTGCTGTATAAAAGGAAGCTGCAAAACCCGCAAGATCCATGAAGTTCTGTGTCCATATTTAGGTCAGATGTCTGTGACAGTTTTCATAACTCTGCCTGTCTTGAGTAGTTGGAATTATGCTCGACTTAGGTACATTTTTCAAATGTGATTTTACTTTTTTTTTGAGCCTTCTGGAGCTTTTTGAAACTGTCCTGCCCTTTGTCCTCATCCCTTCCTACACATGGGCTTCATGAAGCACAGAAGCCCCAGCTAGCTCCCTGAGTGTGGTTTCCTCTGTTGATTTTCCAGCTCAAATATAGAGAGAAATCAGGCAGCTTGGTACATGCAAAATTTCAGATACATTTTGTGGTGCAAAGCAGTGGGGCTGAGCTGTGGGGATTAGATTAGGAGTGGTGATTCTGACCCACTTCTCAGAAGAAGAATAGAAAAACTGTTCTCTTTGCTGAAACTACTTAAGAGCTAATGCCTGTTTACAGAGAATGGACTTTTTCTTGTTCTGTTCCACCTTTCCTGTAAATGTCGTATAGAATCATATTCATTATTGCTCTTCTATAAATACAAAAAATTAATTAAAGGTTCTTATTACAGGAATAAGTATACTTGTCGAGTCACAGGTCATATTAATTACATTCCTGTAACATATTAAATCCTTACAGTTTGGAAAACCCAGCACTTAGATCAGATACTGAAAAAATACCATTAATATTAGGGGTTTTATATAAAGTAAATGCAAAATAAACCTATAAAAAAGACACTTGTAGAAGTAGAGCCTAGAATTGTTCCTCTGAGTTAATAAGTAAGAAAATTATGTTCTTGAGAGCAGTGAAAGTCCTGGCTCAATATTTTAGCATCTGAGTTGCTTAGTGTTTGAAATATATTTATCTGTAATGCCAGTTATGTTTGTTGCCAAACAGTCTCAAAAGCTGATTTGGAATGCTTTGGAATGAGCCTGTAGCTCCAGAGGAAATAGGGTCATTTCCAGGTACTTCGGAAGATCTCTAATAGCTGCTCTGGCTGCATAAAATTAGGAAGAGTCTGAACCTTTTTTAATTACTTCTCTGCAGAAAGAGCGAGCCATCAGTCTTGTTTTAATCCCATTCCTTAGGGAATGAGCTTACTTCTCTGTTAAAAGGCCAATACAGGGAGAAATAGTGTGAGGGAGTCAGATACTCTTTCACAATTATTAACGTGATGAGCTGGGGAACAAGCTGTGACACTAAGAAAGATGCTATTCTGAAGTGAATTGGAATCCCAGCCAGTGAAGAGTCAGTGCTAGGGTCTAAGGCAGTTTTTACTGATGTTGTTTGCTTTTATTGTTCAGTGCTTTCATAAAGTTCATCAATATCCTATTTTCTTTATTCCTTTTCTCAAAGTAACATCAGATCACTTGGAAAAAGTGAAGAAGATTTGCTTGTAACAGTGTGTTGATAGTAGCCTGTCAGCTTTACAGTGGTACATTCCCAGCCATGCATGTAAAAATAGACACCAAAAGGCAATTATAAACCAAAATTATATTAAGAACTTCTAAAGGAGCTAGCAAAGTTTTGTATGTCAGTGTTGTTCCCTTTTGATATCAACAGGTAGGCATGCAGAAGTCTTAGTAAAAAGGTTATGGAACTGTGACTGCATGAATATTTAAGAAGGAAATTAAAATAAGAGAGAAAGGGATACTACAACTGACAAGATATTTCTAGGAACTGGTAATACAGAGGAAGAGATGGCAATTTCGCATAGTGTATCACAGAATAAAAATAATAATGATTTGAAATAAATTATTTGGTACTAAGAATAATAACTATAATTTTGTTCTATTTTATATAATTTTCAGTGCTTCCTACAGAAAGGATATAATTTGCATATCTTGTAGTTGCGTCTTTGACACGACTGACATATTTCATGTATGGCTTTTTTCCCATTCATTCTCTCCCCTGATAATCAGTCAGTGGTGGCAAAAACACTGTCATTGCTATTTTTAATGGAATTGTCACACAAAATACAACAGAGGAACTTTAACTTGCTTCAGGAAACTCCATATTTTTTGAAAGCTCAGAACTTTGTTGGGGTTTATTTTGCAGAAGACAAGTTCTTTAATGCCTGGACTGTTAACACATACCCAGATCACAAATCATGAATTTTCCAATGCACATCATATGCAGGTTTCCTTTCATAGTTCAGATAGTCCTAAACAACTGAACATATAAATTTCAGGCTGAAGAACAGTGTTAATTTACTCTATATTTAATCCAGAATTCAAAAGTTCTTTTCTAATGTACTGAAAACAACAGTGAAATGAGAGGAACATTTTCAAGAACAGCATATGTTAATGTCTATCCCAGGAAAATACAATTCCAGGTTACCAAATTTGAAGGACACCAAATTTTCATCCAAAAATAATTTATTGATCTGATTCTTATGCAACCTTCAGCTAAAAGAATCCAAAAACTTATGTAGCACTATTTGCAACAAATTCCAGGTATTTTTAATGTATATTTGAAGACATAAGGCTTGGTGCTGGTGGCCATATAGTTTAAAACTCTCTTTCTCTAAAAACAAAACCAAAACCAACCAAGCAACCAATAACACCCCACTAAAAATCATTAAAATTCTGTCAGAATATAAGGAGAATCTGATCTCCTAAAACATGTGGTTTCACAATTTTAGTCCATCAAAAAATGTCAATCTCTCCCGAAGGTTCACAAGCCCAAGAAGGTTCGCAAGATTTCAGAATAAACACTCACTAGTGATGGGATTGGATTCCTCATCAAGGCACATTTTTTCCCTCACTCACACATATAAATCCCGTTTGAACCCACTGAATCGTTGAAATACTGTGGAAAATAAGTTTAGAGTGCCGATATTACGAGGTGACCCAGTGTTACCAATTCCTGGCTGACACAGTGCAAGTCAGTGAACAAACCAATTGTGTTTTCTGTTATGCTCCCCGTAAAGCAAATGAAACTCGTATCCTGGACGTCTCACCCTCCTTAATTTCCAGAGCATTCCTGCAGAGTATTTACTGGGAGCCTTGTGGGTCTTGCTGACTATGACACAGCAGGAGGGGCAAGCACAGTGGATGGGTGGGGTCTCTGGAGAAAAGCTGGCACAAGAGGACCCCATTGTGAAGCAGCTCCTCAGTCTGTCTCAAAACTAAACCTAGACAATCAAGGATCATTCATAATAGAAATACAAAATTTCTTTCCTTTTCCGTGACAAAGTTTGACTTTTCATACCACTGGTGTGTTGGAATTGCAGTCTTCAAGAGTTTGAAGAGCAGGAGAGAATCTGCATATAAGTTTTTCACAGGGATACCTGGATTGTAAAGAAATGCTTAAGCAATGCTGCAGACAAAATAACATCTTTAATCTTGGCTCAAGAGCTGGAAAAAGGTGTCCTCCATCACTACAGAAAGAACTTGAAATTTTTTAAGCTATCTTCTATCCACCTTAGTCTATTTCCTTATTTAATATTCCAGATATTACGAGTCGTCCACTGGCATTTTAATTACTGGTGTGTACTAAGGCAGGTCAGGAAACACAGTGTACACAAAGACAATTGCTAAAAGGGTACATGGTCCACTTTAGCTTTTCACCATTGCTAGTGCTGGTGAGGATATACTGGGAAATTGCTATCTTAGCAGTACATAAAAAGGTAGATAAACTCACATGTTTTGTTTCCCAGGCTGTGAAAAATGGCTAAAATTTCTATTGCCCAAGTAAAAGTGATAAACTCTGTTCACCTTCAACTGCACAATTGCTTTTGACAGGAGCTCTGGAAAGTTTTAATGGAAAAAGGCTAGCATAGCTGCAAGATCGAGGTGAATGTCTATCTGCTTTTTCTGCTGATAACTGAAAACATGTCTCCAAGATGACAGACTTGAGTATTGTTATTACAGCTTACTTAAGTGGAAAAGTAAAATAATGGCCATTAACGTACATTGGCTGTATATTGTAGGGAAACAAACTCCACATTTTGGGTTCCTGCCTCTTTCAAGTTAATATTCCACAAATGCAAGACAATAACTTTCACCAGGTAGTGAACTCATATCCTATAACCGTAGGATATAGTTAATCTTTTTTTTACCAAGTATGTTTCCATGGAAAAAAAATATAGATAGAAAATGTTAAAAAATAAGAGAAAACAAGATTTTGGAAAGCAAACTACATGAAAGAAAATTATTTTTAATGTAGTTAGCTAATTTAATCTGTTTTAATGACTCTTACAGTCAGAAGGGTGTTTTTCATTTTAGAAACAGGGATGAAAGGCCATTTGAGGGCTTGCAAGTGATGATCCTTTTCTTATCTGCTATTATACTTGTAAGCAGCTTCTTCGTTGTTCCAGTTGGGGCACTAAAATATGATTATGGTACAGGTGAGAGTGTCTTTCTGCATGTTACAGCAACAGTGCAAGAAAATACAAATATCTCACTTTCTCTCAAAAAATGTCAGACTATCTGAGCTCTAGGAGTGTTGTTTAGAGGCTTGCTTTTCTCTCATTTACAATGAAGGCTTCATCCAGCAGCAAGATATAGTTCAATCATTAATCATGTGCATTTTAATAATTCTAATATTTTGATTTGCATATATTTGATAGTAATCAACAATAGAAAAAGATCAGGAATGTAAATGGTGCTTTGAAATGTGTCATGGAAGAATATTCAGTGATTAAGCTGTGCTTCTGTATGCAGTCATATTTTGGAGGGACCAGACAAATGCTTTGAACCATGCCTGTTGCTAGTAGACACCCTGGTGAAGTGTTTTGCTCTCAAAGCCCAGAATTTCTGCTTTTTTTCTCAGTGCTTTTATGCCATTAAAGTTCTTGCTCTTGACAGTTCTTGAGTGAACATAATCCAAGACACACCACACTTTCTGACAGCCTCTTTTAACAGGCATTCCAATGCATTTTTCATACTTCATCTTTCATGCGGCCTTAATCATCTTCCCTTGAAAGAGAAATGATACTGCTCATCTATGGCATTTCTAAGTTTACACTTCTTAGTTTAAGTTCTCACTTTTTTAGATTAACAGTCAATCTCTAAGGAGATAATTGAGTTCTAGTTATGTAAGTTTTGTGTTACATTTTAGGAGGTTTGATTGGGGTTTTTTAGGAGTTTTGCAGTTACACAACTTTTAGATATTTTTAGGAGTTTTGTTTTTACTTCTGTGGGATTTTTCAGGCTAGCTGCCAGTTCTGCTTTGTAGTTACAATGATACAGTAGTGTTACAAAAAGTACCTTAATGATGTGTTTGAAAACTACACAGTGTCAATAGGTTCTGTTTGCAAAATGAGTCAGCATAACATTTCATACGGAATCAGCATCAAAAATGATGTCATAAAGATTTATCTGGTGTCAGCTGAGCTTTAGTTTATGCTAGCATTGGATGAGGCAGTACTCATCCTGTAGCATTCGTGTGCCACACTGTTCTCACAGTGCTACTACCATGAAGGAATTTAAATCTACAGCTTCTATGCAGTGCTGACTCTTCGGGCTTTGTGCAGCTGTCAAGAGAACGTTGAGCTACTGAAACCTGTCACTGTCAGATAAAAGAAATTGTCCCTTCCTGCCTTTCTGGTTGGTCATTTCTGCTCCAGGGCTGTCTGACCACTGAGTTAGCACAAGTTTCTCTGGCCTTACACAGGAGAGGACTGATGAAATGCTCCAGGTAAAATTACACTGTCCAAAAAGCTGTTTGGGAGAAGATTCGGTGAACTGAGTGAATTAAGATGAATAATCTTATTTGACTCTGCCTATTAAGTGCACTAGACACGATCATTTCTAGAGGAGTTCTTCCAACTCTGATAATCGAATCTTGATATTACAGGACTAATGCAAAAGCACAGCCACTGGCCCCTCTTACAGCTCCATGCAACAGGGTCATAACGGGGTGGGGGGGAGGGGAGCAGGGAGCCATCTCCTGACTATATGCCCCGGGAAACGCTGTTCATGGACACAGAGACACTGACAATGCTGATACCTGCACGGTGGTACCAGCGTGCTCAATGAACAACGCTTGCTGCACTGGTTAAACAAGGGTAGCTTCCCTCACTTTTATTCAAGTGCTGTTAAGCTGCACAGGAGGAAGAAGGAGCCAAGCTCTGGCTTTCCTCCCTTACAGCATAATCACTGGGAGTCCTGCAGCGATTCTCAGAGGCGTGGCGAGCCCGCTGCCTTCCCCCCCACAGGGGCAGGAATGGTGATGTGCCAGCGGGGCTGGTTCTGCCAGGGCAGGGACGGGACTTGTTTCACACACGCTCCCTCAGACACATCTCTTATGATGGCCTAATGTATTCCTCCAGGGGCTTGGCCAACAGTAGTTTCTTCCTATAGACCTGTGGTTCAGGGAATAGGCAATATGTATAATTAAAACTGCTTCTACTTATTTCCTGAGAACTGAGCTTCTCTTGCTTCCAGCTGTGTTCCCTGCTAGAAGGGGTGCCAGCTGAAATTGCAAATCTCTTCCTTGTAGCTGAAAAGGTAGCAGAAATCATCGTGTCTCAGTACTGTCTTTCTGCTCCTTAGGAACCTCAGAACTTTTCAGGGCTGCCAGACCACCAAGGCTAAGCCTTATGGTATCCCAGCAAATGTATCTGCATAAACTGAATTCCTCAGTCAGAGTTTTGGTGGAGTGTGCATTTGATTGTCCTGTAAACCTGCCTGCTCTCTCACTGTTTTGAAGAAAGCTTGCACTGGCTTTGAATGAAGTGCTCTCCTGCTTCGTCATGGGCTGGACCCATGTCCCAGACAACTCTTGCAGGGCATCATCCTATGGATAACCATGGGTCTGTGATGTGGGAAGGAACAACAGCCCTTCCCACCATAGCCACATGAGGAGGCATGGGGACCCAGCTCTGAGCCCTCAGTGTCCTCTTCCCTCATAGTTGCGTGTCCTGGCAAAGCAGGGCTTAGGCAGATCTATCACATCCACTGCGTTCAAAGGTAGTGACTAGTGTTTTGCTTCATACGGCTTCTTTCCACCATGTTTGTAACTTGCTGCTGCTGTGAATTTCAGAAACGTTACTTAACTCCCCTGGAAAAAATAATAAAAACAATCAGTCTCCATTAACATACAGCAATTCAACATCCTGACATTTATGAGCTCACTGTAGGAGTTTAATTAATTAAGGATGATTCTGCATTCTTCACAAGGAAGATTGGCTTTTTTGTTTACTTTGTCATAAATAGTCTTGTATGTTGGAACATTTTGGAAAATGCCAAGGAAATATGCTTCCCTCCCACTTTGAGAATATTCTCCCTCAGCATTTTTGTGTGTTGTTTTTATTATCTTTGCCTCCAGTATAAACTGTAAGACAGGCATGATTTTCAAAGGGAAGGCTTCTGTACAAACAGTCTTCAGTGCATGGTAGGAGATTTAATGAAAGATTGAAGACAAGAATGAGATTAATAGGAAATGTGAAAATAAAAAGCTAAATCAATCCTGCCAATATTCTGAGGTCCAAGTCTTTGTTTCCCTCACAATAAAACTGTATCTCCCAAAGTGTTGCACCCTTCAGTTTTAGAAAGTATTTCAATGTAGAATAAAGTATTCTATTCAATATAAAACATTGCTGCTTTTAAGATTCAATTCCAAAAAGAGGATGTGACAATGAGAATCATGTGTCGCAGCTGAGATCAGCTCTGTAGGAGTAAGAGCAGGACAATAATCTCTGGTGACAGGAGAGAAGGAACAGGATAATGCATAAAGAATCCAGATTCCAAGATTGCAGATTTGGGCCCCCTGATCCTGTTAGCATCATAGCACTGTAGCAGAGCAGCAGCAAGGATTGTGGTGAGATTCTTCCTAGAGCCTAAACAGTCTTTCCAGATCCAGCCTGACAAGCAAAGTCTCTACTCTTCCTGTTCAGTGTAGCAAAGAGAAACTCTCCAGCCAAACCCAGTGAAGCTGCAGAGCCTTGTTGGGTGGCATTTTTCATCTACCTGCCTTGTTAGTAACACATGGAACTCTTGGATGCAGAGCCTGGCTAATCTAGCATTTGAGGGTAAGTGCTGGGCAGTGAAGTGTACAATGCTATTTTAAAAAGTTTAAAAAAAAGAAGGACCTTTTAAAACTGGAAGCACAATTTCAATTTTTTTAACAGTCGTCCATATTTGTGGATGTACAAAAGTGAGAGAAATAAGAAGCAGCATATACTAGTGTAACAAGCCCACCTCCTGCCCACTGTGTCTCTGCCATCCTCCCAATAGAGAATGCTACTTGCAGGAATGCAAGGTTGGCACAGAAGGGTCTTGGAGGAATGAAAGAAACATCTACTGTGTGCAAGGAGCATGTCTCAAGAGCACAGCAGAGAGTGTGTCTCAGAAAGGCAAACTAGAATGCCCTGAGTGCCATGGTGGCAGCAGGGCTTTACCAGTACCTGCACGAGCAGATTTTAAACAGACGTGTCTGAGCAGCTTTATAGGCAGCGTAACTGCGCTGTTACCAGAGTTAAGTTGAGGCATGCAGTCCCTTAGTTCTACAAGCCTGAAATTTCCTTCCGATAGGAAATCCTGATACCACAGCCTCTGTGTGTACCTGAGACCCAGGGCAGAAAGGAAGAGGGCATGAAGGAGCATGTCTTGGCAACCCAGCAGCTACAGCGCTTACCTCAGGAAGGGGTTTGGGGTTCCCTTCTCTGACTGCAAGATTATTTCTGGTTTGATACTCTGACCATCCAAAGAAAGTCATAACCCATCTCTGACAGAGCCAAGCTTCTGGCACCAAGCAAGGAGACACTCTCAGGCCTGCTGCCCTCACATCCCATGGCTCCTGAGGTCCTGGAACAGCAGCACAACTGCATTATGAGATTCCTCCTACCTTTCTCTTCTGCAGCCTTGTGGTTATGGGGATTGTATAGGAGATAAAAGGTATGAACATGAATTCTACTTAGCCAAGGGATGCAAGTATCTGTCATAGACAATTAAGGTGAAAATGGCTTCAGGAGACAGGTTACCTGGTCTAATAGATGACTATCACTGAGAGGCAGAAGATCACTTGCTTACATTACTGACTTTACGCCAAACGCACCAGTTATTGGGCAGTTTGTAGACCCATAAATGCACTAATCCAAGAGATGAGAGGAGATGCGATGAGATGCGATGAGATGAGATGAGATGAGATGAGATGAGATGAGATGAGATGAGACACCCCAAATATCTTCTTGCTGTATAAATTACTTAAATTGTCTGGCAGAAAAGTCTGAGAAATGGAAGGGGTGGAAAGGCCCATCTTAATTTGGGTAGAAAGTGATATCTTCCCTTTCAGCAACAGTGGGCCAATGGATTAGGCCTACAGCTAAATTCCACATTTCCATTTCTGGTAAATCCAGCAGCCACGGATGGGCATCAAGAAGACTTTTAGGTTGAGCAGGAAGCCTAGTGTGGAGATGCTAAAAATGATGCAGAAGCTTAATTTTTTTTTTTGCCTTACATACTTAAATTTTGCTTACATCCCATTTTAGACCTCAAAATAGGCCTTATTTATGCATTTGCCTTGTCTCAGCTTTGAGACATTGATTCTTATGATTCTTATGATTCTTTTATTTAATTAAAGGCTCCCCTAGTTCTTGTGTAACTACTTTCTGATAAACTAAATAATTTGATCCCTTTAAGTCTCTTACTGCAAGCCATTTTCTCCAATGCTTTTGAGACTTCTTTTTTGTGGCTTTTCCAATTCAATATAATTTTCATCCTAAGTCTTCTCAGGACATTTCTAAATTATTTTGTTGTTCATTAAAAATTCAACAAAACCCCAGTGCATCCCTGGGGCAACTTGTTACTCTGTGACTAACAAGGCACTAGTCTGAATCCAGAATGTTTTTCTATTAAACACATGCAAAGTCTTTCTGCCCCCATACGTCAGTACATATGAGTAACCCAGAAGCAAAATAGCAGTCTGGAAAAATCTTAGCTTCATAGAAAAGATCTGGCGGTAAAAGACACAACGGCATATGCAGTTCAAATGCATAGTAATTTTTCAGGTGTTGCCTGGAAGCTGTTTTTAAATGTATTTTTGGGAAATATATTGCTTTTGAGTATGGCAAATTCACATACTTAGCCAAAATGATACATATGCCTGTAAGATTAGCAGCTGTGTAGAAATCAGTATTTTATATTTTGTTGCTTATTCTTGGTAAAACCAAAGTATTTTTCACAGTCTTTTTTATTTAATAATAAAAATACAGCTATTAAATAAAATGAAAAATGACATCGTTATGACATCATACAGATATCTGTTCAAGCTAGTGACTCATGTATTTACATACAAATATCTGTATTTGGATAAAAATTGAAAGCACAGCACAAAGGCTTAAAACACTGATGGAATCCCATTTCCAAAAGACATTGACATTTCTCCTGGCATTCCAGGAGAAAACACATAAAGCAAAATTGTTGGTTCTCATCCTTATGCATTTAGGAGATGCACAGGTTGCTTTTACTCTCTTCTTCACTACTTCTTGGTATTTTCTTCCACTAAAAGCATTCTATAAAATGGTGAGGTAATTTCTCAGTCTTTCTAACTATCTAAACAATGCTGACATTTTTATCATGCCCTCTTGGTATTCTGTGTTTCAAGATGATAAACTGGGGACTACTAAAGTCTTGAGATACGTTGTATTGCCCTTAGCAGAGCTGGAGGTGGCCACTCAGCTGCAGCAGAATTTCCCTACTCCCTGGGGTGGCGGGAGAGGCTTTGGGAGAGCTTAGATTCTGCAAAACCCCTCCAGAAGATCTGGCTTGCAGGCTGACTTACTGAGTGTGGCTGCATATCTTCAATGAAAGGAAACTTCACTGGGTCTGCTTATGCTTCCCCACCTGCCAGCAGCACCTCTGCTCTTGTTCTGCTGAGTTTTAACTCACTGGAAGTGTAACTTACAGCGTGGATGTGTAATCTATATAACGTCCATGCCAGTAAATGCCAGAGATAAGAAAGTGCCCTCTCTGCAGCCTGCACATGACACACTGCAGTACTGCCTGCTCTGGCACTTTCTTGTGCCAATAAAACATGGGTTTGATCATGACTGTAGACAGATTGTTTTCTGTGTGTTATCCTGCACTCACATGAAGGCCACACATATGTCCATATCCATGTCAGACTTTGTTGTCTCCATGCTAAATCATAACTGTGTTTTTGCCAGCTGAGGGGGACGCATACTGGAATCTCTAACTCACTTGGTTTTGGTATGCTATGAGACCTGATTTAGATTTGTACCTCTTAGTGGCCCACTAAATCAAGGCCCTTTAAACTGTGAGTGTTTATGTGCTGAAAATCCAAGCCAGACACTTTTAGATGGAAGAGTTACTAACTGGCATAAATTATGCTAGGCTGATCTCAGTACCCGGCTCTGCATTCATGCAGTTCCTCCCTAGACCCAGCCATATCTCATTTGGCCATACATCTGACTACACACAGTGTGACCTTTATTACATTATTTACAGCTAGCCCCACAAATGAGAAATTCTGCCTCCATCTCAGATATTCATCCAAAGAGTAAGCATCTAAAAACCAGCTCTGCAAGACAACCAGCCATCTGGAACAAGAAGAATTAATTTCCAAAATGTAGTGACAAAGCAACCTCCCCACATCCTCTCTGGAGCATTGGCTCACAGCCAAAAATAACTTTTCCATGTAATATATTGTGAAATATTTGCAGTTCTATATTGGTGTTTCCTTTTATTATTTTTCTCTGAAGTCCTGGTTAGCTATCTCAATGGTTGGTAAGGATTTAGAACCTTTGTAGAACATGAGTTATATGCAGTAAAATGCTTATTTTGGCTGCTTATCCAGTACTGCTTGTCTTTTTAATAAATGAATCCATGAGTGATCTATATTGACTGATTTACTATCTGAAAGAAATGTACAGAGTTGAGTGATTAAAATATTGAATTAATGTGCTGTTCAGAACTATCTGAAAGAGTAGAACCACATCCAAGATTAATTTTGTTCAGTATTCCTCTTGGTACATTTGCTTTTTTTACTTTCTGTAGAGACTTGAAATATTAGCACCAAATTGTCTGAAGCATTTAATCTCTTGCCAATAATGCTATCGGTTCAGACCTAGTAAAACATGTTCAAGCTTTTCCAACATAAGCACTGTACATTTTATGAAGTCTAAATTAGGTTCTTTATGAAATCAGCATTGGTTATATAACCACTGTACAGTTTCATTAAATATGGATTATTATCTAGAACATTTTTTCTGGAGAACTTTGCAGGCTCCTTTCCAAGGTGAGCAAACAAAATCTTTCAATCTGACACACTGGAAGGAAGGAAATAACTGTTGATTTTTCATATTTAAATGCAGTGCATTTCTGCTTTCATTTGAACTTGCCTGTCTTCTGAGGATGTTGAGGAGGTACTCTAGGATAAGTTCATCTGAATATCCCTTAGATGGGTTTCTGGACAGCTCTTTAGAAGACTGGAATTTTCCAAACATCTGATTATTTTATATCTCTTTCTGTGCTTATGTTTCTGGGTAACATTTGCATAGCCTGGTCTTGGGCATGTTCCTTGCAGTCCCAAAGGCTGCTGAGCTTCAAGGTCACACATAAGCTCTGTGTACAAATCCAGTAACTGTTTCTAGGAAACAATGGAGTAGCATTTTTTTACTCCAAATTACTTGCCAAATCTTTATAGCTGAGAATTCACACTCAGTGTGTTTGTATTTTATGTTTTTTTAAAATTTGATTTTCTATGGCTAGATCCTTTGTGCCATTTTCCTGAGACACTTTCTGCTGTTTTTAAGATGTATAGGAACAGCAAAGTATCTCTCCCATCCTATTCTCCACTATCTTTCTTCCCTTTTCTCACTCTGGAGCCAGGAAGTGCTCATCTCACTCCAGTACTTGGGGAGTGTACGAATTTTCCTACTAGAAGACTATGTAGGCTAATCTAGAAAATTTAGATAATGGAGGTAATGTAAAGGTGGAATCCCCAGAAAAAAACTGTGCTATTTTCTCCTTCATTAACTTAACTAATTCAACACTTGGTATTTTTTGTGGAAGTTATATTTTTAAAAGTGATTTATTTTAAATGTACATGACAAAACATCATCAGCAAACAATTTCTGGAAGTAAACAATATCATTTTGGTATCAAACTTCATGACACTGCATTTCAAGACACAAATGCAATAAACCAGTAGTCCTTGAATATTTAGGGTGCATAGGGACTAATGGTGTCTATAAAAGGATGTTTATAGAGGAGGAAGGGATACTGGGCTCTTTGGTGTATAAGCTGAGGCATTTTGCTTTTGCTGCTGAGAGAATTCCCAGCTGATGGGGAATGCCATTTTGGTTAGGACTTTCACTTCTCCAAGGCCCAGCATCACAGCAATAACAAGTTTTTCAAGTTGACTTTCCTGCCCTTAAAAGCCATCTTCTGCACAGCAATGCAATGACAGGTGTGTTGCCATAGGCTGTTTGAAGGTTTCCCAGCTGACTTGGTTTTGCAGGTCAAGACATGGCTATCATAAATCTGAGTATGTCCCAACAGGAATGGGAGACAACAAAGGTAGAACAAGGTTTACATCATTATGACATCACAATGTCACTGAAGTGCTCACCAACCTCAGTTCAAAATACATATGGGGAAAGGGGGAAGTGATAGGGAACACATCTAATGGAAAAAGAAGCTGCAACCTGAATTGTAACAGCTCACAGATTGGCCAAAGGCAAAAAATAGTTACATTTAGAGTCTCAGAGGTACTGGATTCAATAGTTGTTCCCTATATAAACCTTCTGTTCATGAGTAAATGAGTTTTTATGGATATAGTAACTATCAAGTGGAGGCACTTAGACTGAACACATTTCAGGTACCATTTCATAGCAAACAGATAAAACTATTTATATTGTGTTGTATTAAACCTATGACCCTCAAGGAAACGCAGCAGCAAAGTATCAGTTCCAGAAATATATAAGGTCTTATCCACACAAGTCATTTCATGGTTTTAACATCTACCAGCATGCCTGTGGTGTTTTTCAGAATGTAAGCTTTTGTTTTAATAAAAGTAATTTTATACTCCTTATGCTTAATGATGATTCAGACCAGTCTTCTCCAGGAACTGAGCTTGCAAGAGATGTCATTTAGAACTGGATGGAGAGACAGCAAGGAAACACAAGACCTAATAATTATTTATAGAAAAGACTTTTTACATTATTTTAGTGATATAAGGGTCTTTAAGTAGTTCTAATGCCAATGAAAGGCAGTCTGGAAGCTGGAATAAGTTATGGTGCAAAAAATTCTTCCTGTAAATGACAGCTAAAGCCCCATGTATTTTCAAGTGCATAAATTCCAGGACTTCCACAAGATATGACAGTACCATATTGTATAAGAAGAATATGGTTTGAAATGAAAGAACAAGTGAAAACTTCAGAGATGAGGGGATACCCCTCATGGGAACATGTTAAAGAACAAAAAGTGGAAGGGTCAGTCAGTGTCTGGAGAACAAAGTGAGAGATTTGTCATGTGTGGGAGGAAAAGAGAGGGGCACTGGCCTTCTCATCTGTGCATTTGCACCGTAACCCTGACTTTCCCATGTTTGATCCTTTCTCCCTGTGCAAATTTGAATCTGTGGCAAGGTTAGTAATAAACACATCTCTTATTCAGTCATTCAGAACTTTTCTGTCATATAGCATTACAGTGACCCAAATTCTGCATAAAAAGGATAAATCAAAGCAAAAGATGACCAATTCCATTACAAACTCCTTTGACTATATGAAAAACAGGATGCAGCTCAACCCCCTTCAACTCATTCTAGCCTGGAGGTCACTTGAGCAGCAAACAAGCTTTTTAGTTTCCACCCAAAGTACTGTTGTTTTCCTATAGGTACAAAAGGAGGCCCAGGAGTTTGAAATTTTCTGGAAGTGAAAAGCTGTTATTGAATGAGAAACAACATGTTATCCAAAGGGACAATCTCCAAAAATTCTCTATGTAGGAGGGTGAACATTTCCACCCATCTCTCTGAAGCATGTGAACAAATGCCCGAGATTTAAAAGTTTGCCTCTCGAACAGATGTTTAAAACTCCCACTGTAGTTTGAGACTCCATTGATGTTTGAGACTCCCATTTCAAATATTCATAATCTGCTCTGTCTTAAGACAAGTGGGATTTCAGAAGTTTCATGATAAAATAACAATTTAACACTTTATCCAGTATGTCATTGGATGCAGATTTCTAACACTTAAAACTAAGGCCTTGCAAAGTCTTAGAACTGGTTTATTTGTCTTTTGGTCTATATTTCCTCTTTGACTGCTTACGATAAATTTTGTGAAGGATGGAAAGGTTGTATTCAGGCCTATGATATCATTGTGGGTTCTTTGCTGGATACACTGTGATATGTGCTGCTTGCTGACCTGGCATAAAATTTATTTGGCAGAATGATTGCTCTTGCGGTCTGATGAATCTCCGATGTGCTTTTAGTTTTTGCAGTGCTGGATTACTTTGGAGGATACTGTTGCTCAGAATTGAGCATCTCATTTTGCAAAGCAGAGGTATACCTCCAAGGAGATGCTGAGACAAAACATACTTCTGTGGCAGTGAAAGGCATATTTTGCATTTTGGCAAAGTATTTTTGTAGTAAAATTACTATAGTAATAACATACTGGTTATTCTAATTCTCTTAATTTTCTGATTTTTTTATTACTACAGACATCCTGAGACAGGAAAAGGCTTGGTATAAAGGGGTTTGAAGCTTTTTTGTCTTGGGGAACCTCAAAATTTTCCACAGAGCGGAGCAAAGTCTTCTGTAGGGAACATATATGCTTGTTGAGAGTAGCATGGGTATAATTTCACATTAATTATATCTAACCTTCAGTTAAGTACAGACTTTTTCTTAAGTTTAACCAAACCCCACTTTTATTTTTCTCTAGCTCTATTTCCTATTCTTTTTTGGTTTTTTTATTTTTTTTTTTGTTTTTTTAATGGTTGTATACTGGAGTTGTTTCCACTGGAAAGCTAATTTTCTTTCCAGGCAGGAAAGTGATCTGAACTGACCTGGCCTACAGCTCCCCAGTTACTTGTCTGCTTCTGGCACCAGAAAGGCAGCAGAGCTCAAAGAGGGGACAGTCAGGCAACTCATTGCAGTAATTGCTTTGGAATTGTATTGGTTTGGTGTAATATGAGATGCTCCCACAGCTGTCCTTTTCAAATTCTTTAGAAGTAGACCCTTGATCCTCAGGGATCTGTAAACCACAGAGGAAAACCACTGCTTAACTAATTGGATTATCAGCTAGCTCACTTGCATGTAATACATATCTAAACACTGCTTAATTTGGGATATTAATTACAGCCTGCACTGAAAGAATATGCATAAGTCTTTAATTACATGGAAGGATGCTGGATCTTCAAATTGGTGGTTGGAACTCTTGTTCCAAGGGTTTAAGAAGCTGATAATTGCTTGTGATAACCATTTTACTCTGTAAATTGGTTTTGGCAATATATTGGCAAAGTACTGACTCCTCTGGGTTATGTTGCCAAATGCCACCCAGGTGGAACCCAAACCAGCCTACAGTTTTGTAAATGTGATACTTCCTCATAAAGCTTCAACATTGTCCCAGTTTGTTGTCTTAGATATCTGATTGACTGTGAGTGAGCTCAGGCTAAACTTTTTTTTTTTTTTTTTAATTAATTTATTTATTTAAATTAGGGTTTTTTTTCATTCTTTATTATAACTTCTTGTTGCGCAATGTAAAATGTGAACCCCTTATGTTCTGGGCTGAACCGATGAGGGGCTGTGCACAGCAATGTGTTTAGTGCATAGAAAGCAAATAGTGTATGTCCCATGGCTGGCTTCTTATCAAAACAGCAGTGACATATTTACAGCACTGATGTATTTACTGATCCTATTTGTGACCCCACTGGATGTGAAAGGATACTAATGCCATTCGGACACATGGACATGCATTATCTTCAGAACAAATTGTCAGTTTTTGGGGAATCTCTAAAACAGTTCCTTCCAAACTTCTTGAACTAAATTGACATGTGGAGAGCTTGCACATTTAGCAAAGCTGAAAATAAGGATAGTGATTGAGAGATACTTTTTGTAATTCAGTTGTCTGTGCAGGATTGATCCCACTTTGAGGATCCATAGATAAATCCTTAGAAGTTATTTAGAGAATACTATTTGGAGGGTCAGAAACAATGAAAATTTCCCTTGGCGTAAAATAATTCAAACAAGATTAAATCTTGCCTCTCACCATTTCTGAAGACATTTTTTGGCAGTTTGTTATATTAATTTGAAGGAAAAAAAATACCCTTAAAAGTACTTGGAACTTCCTTGAAGCAAAATTCTGATACAGATCCAATGGGGAGCACACAAATACACAGAGCAGAGAGACAATCACAAGCCTTGCTGAAACCCTTAGCAGGATGCATATTCTAAAATGAATAGGGTGAATCTCATGGTGAAGGGAGAGAGCCTACATAATTGCATTTTTTACATAGCTTTTCACAAAGGCTTTGCAGGAGGGACTCTTGTAGCAGGTTTCTTCACAAAAGAAGGTAATACTGAACTATATCTGATGCACTGGTGATAGCTTCCCTATGGAGATGATTCAATTCTGTAAGTTTGTTCATGGAATTAGTAGAGTATCTGTAATATATACAATGAAATTTATCTCTCAGTTGCTAGTTAAAAAATACCAAACTTTATTGCTTCCAGTCTTCCAAGTCTTCTCATTTCAGTAGTATATTGGATGAATTATGAAACTAATGAAAAATTAATTATTAATCTGGTAATTAGGAATAGATTTAAATCTTCTGTCATGGTCTACAAGTGTAAGAAAAATTGCAACGTTCACAAGATACCAACCTAGCTTTTATGGCTGCCTGTAGTTGCCCAATCTTCATCGAATTAATACAATGACCAAATTAGTCTATCTAGAATATTATAAACATTTCATTGTCTACTGCTGTACTTCCTTGTAGTGCTCCAACATGCAACAAACTTCTCTCACCTGAGGAAAATCTCACAGTAAATATCACATAAATGACATGAAGACTTCTGGCTGATAGTTAATACCTAGACGACAACATGAAAACCATAGTGAAAATAAAGAAATAATACCCAATTTAAGTTACATACATAAATTACTGACATATAAACCTGCTTAAATACAAAAATGTTATGGAGTAAATCTAATTTGTACAAACACACTTTTTGACAGAAGCTCTTCTCTCAGTCCTGCTCTGGCCTAGTCTTGCCCCGCTGTTTTGAATTCAGTAATGAACTAACAAATCTGCTATGTCTATTTTTGCTAGAGGTGAAATTCTCAAAGCTGTTTCGTTTTACCTTCCATTGAAGGAAATGGCAGTATTTCTTTTCTAAGCAATTTAAATAAACCAGGCCAGCATGGATTATCCTCAGAAATCTGACTGTGCTTGTTATTTGAAGAAATCACACTTAAACAATGAAAACTAGAAAGAACCCTATGTAGACTAATTTGTTATTGCTTGCCTCTCTAATTTTTACTTTGATACTTGGCAGTAAAGAAATGCAAGTACTTTTAGAGCTGTAAAATAATCCTAACTGGTTGTTTAACACCTGACAGAGATATACTCATAGAGGAATCTCTCTGATGGCATTTTAAAAGCAGTGAACTCCTGTTATTTTCAGGTAGCCTTGCATGAGGCCAGAGTTGGCAAGCTCAGCAGAAGGGGTGGAATAAAATGGGTTCCTAGCAATGATTATAGACATTTTTCAACTAATTAAAAATCTAGAAGGAACCAATGTTTTCTCTGAGGCAAGAACCCACTAGTTTCAATCTTTTCAAAAAAAGTCTTTTCATCTTTTCAAAAAGCAGGGCTTCTTAGATTGACAATCCTAGAAGTTCTACATTTACCTCTAACCCTTTTATCAGTAATACAGGGTCATTTTAAAGTAGTTGATTTCACACTGTAAGCCACCCTGTATTGGTATAGTTTGTACTTGCTGCCAGAAGGGAAACAAAGAGGCCCCAGCTGAACCACAGCTTTGAAAAAGAAGCAATGCAAATTAGCCCATGTTACAATCCTGCAATTAAATGGTTCCTGGTATCTGGTGTGGCTTCTGAGCACTTTAAGTTAATGAGAAGGCATCTGTCCTACACTGTCTGCATAACACAGATACTCCCACAACCTCTACGACTTCTTGTTGAAAGTCTCCTGGGAAGCTTTCCTCCTGTAGGGACTATATGAGCTGGAGTATTTCTAAAGAATCTGGAAAGCTGGAAGTGACCTCTGTGTGACATCCAAAGGTCTCTAACCCAACCTCCTGCTTGAAGCACCTCCCATGAAAGGTTCTTCAGAGCCTTGTCCTGTCAGCTTTGGAAAGCCTTCAGACATGGGGGTTTTACCACCTCTCTGTGCCACCCAAATCCTCATAAAAATGTTCTCTATATTGAGTCAGAATTTCTACTGTTACACCTTGTATCCATTTTTTTTTTTTTTTGCTTTTATTGTGCACCTTTGAGAAGAATCTGGCTCTATCTTCTCTGCAGTCTTCCATTAGGTAGTTGAAGACAGTGCTAAGTATTTTTCTTAGCTGTACCACACAAAATAGAAAGGGAACTTTTTTCTGGTACTTTTTTCTGGAACTTTTTTCTTAAACCTGGTAAGGTTTAAGAACCTTAAACCTCCATCTTGGGGCTGAAGGAGTCATCAATGAAGGGAGGCCCAGGTGAGGCTGAAGGTATTCAAACCCACAGCTCAACATCCTAGGACATTGCCTAAGCTCAGACGGGAATGGGAATTACTCTTCAGAAGAACTTTTGCCCAGTTCTGGCATTGAGTAGAAAAGACAGAAGACTTCAGAAACTCAGAGAAACAGGAAAAAAAGTGGGGAGCCTGGCTCTGGGATTCTTTTCCATTCTGTCTTTTCTTTCTTTTTAAAATTTTTTTTCCCCACAGGAATATTATGAATTTTGCATGGAAAAATCATTGTGTAAAATGTTTCAGTGGTCCTGGGAGCAGAGACTTCAAAGCTGTAGGGTCATTAGGATGTGCAGTCAGACTTTTTCCTTTTGCTCTCTCTCCATGGCTCCATGAATCTTTTCATCACTGCATCTCTTTGCAATGGCCCTGCTAGGGAGAGAGGTAGCTAACCATCACAAGCACTAGAGGGTTGAATTGCTTGCAGAAATGCTTAGGAAAAAAAGGAAGTCTAGTTAATGTTTCACGCACTGCTGTGTAACAGAAATGTGTTATTAATCATGCTTGTCATGAGACTGATGAAACAGTAAACTTGAAGGATTCTTCTGCTAGGTACACAAACTGAGAACGGCAGACAGCCCTGCTCAGCCTCAAGGGTTTAGAAAAGGAATAGACATTAAAGATAGGAGTCATCTGGCCAGAGGCAGCTAGATGTCTGCTGGACATCATAAAATATAATTTCCTCCTAGAAATATCCTTTTGTCCATAGTGACAGGGAATCTCAAATGCTATCTGAAATGAAGCTCACACCATGAGCAAGAGAGGCAGTACTAAAGGGTACAGGTCACGACGAATTTGCAACAAAAAACCACCCATGTTGCCTTACTTTGGGGAAATCAAACAGCTAGAGAGGTAAGTGAAGAAGGAATAACATGGAGGGGACCATCATAGAGGAGAGAGCAGCTCTAGGAGGTGTAATGAGAAGGGGGCTGTGATGGTGTGAAGAGAGAAGAGAGGCAGAAAGGGACTCACTGGTCCATGAAAGGTGTTCAGATCTCCCTGGCTCTTCAGACATTTCTGCTTTGGGATCTTTGGCAGCTGTCCCTCCTGTCTGAAGACAAATCTTCCCAGCAGGCTGTGAGTATGTCTGGAGGGCATAACCTCAGCTTCCAGTGGCCCCCAGTGGGCCCCTCTCCCTGCATCCTTCTTGACCGCGTGGTGGCACCTTTGGCTACATCCATTTCTTATCCCTGCTGCCTCCACAAGACGCTAGATTATGCACCTGTTTAGTACCTGTGACTCCATCAGATATCTGGTATCAGATTTTTTCCATCCATTGTGTTTTGATAATAGCCTGCCTTCTGTGTGAAAAGGACAAGGAGGCAACTCTAGTTTTAGATGTTGCTCCCACATCTGGTGCTGTAGTGCTGACAGCACGTGGAATTTCTCCCCTTACAACTATTGTATCTCCAGCCAGGCAGACTTGAGACAGGCATATCTGGTTAACCCAGTACTGAGATATCATTAAATGACTCCTTGTTTAATGCACACGTGCCTTAAGGCTATAGGATGTTTTCTTCAAGACAAAATAACAATTGCTTTAAGCTGCTAGGAGGTACATACCATTTCCAAACTACCATTTAAATCTTACCCAAGGAGGGAATTTAAAAACACATGTCAGTGCAGTGCATTTTAAATTAATCCTTGTGAAACAAACACTTGGAACACAGAGCTCAGTACTTAACCCCTGGTACATCACACTCACATAAACCAGACTTGATAAACCAGAAGACTGTTCTAAAGAAACAAGGAAAGAAGCTGATGGTCAATCCTAAATAAATGTAGTCAGCAGGCAAGATTTAGGGTAGTAAAAGGCTGTTGCACAGGTGTGGAAGGCTGTTCCACATCCCTGCACATGATGGAGAACTGAGCTTCACCAGGGCTGGAGTAACCTCTAGTTAGCCCTGGAGAGCATTATAGTTGCTTTAGAGCTAAACTTCTGAGTTCTTCCAATATCCCAGAGGTAATCTCACATAGCTGTGTGTCATGCAGAGCTCCAATCAGTTAGATATCTAGAATCCCAAAGAAGGATCTCAGCTGCCTATTCTACACTGTCTAGCCCCTAGGGGAGCTCTCCCTGGTCTCAAAAAAGAAAAAAAAGTAAGTGCATATAGTTAGCCTGGAGAAATCAAACTGCCTGCACTAAATATATATATTGCCTTGAGAGAAAAAAATCAGTTTTTCCTATGGACAAATGTGCACTTATCATGTTGGTTGTTTTTAGAATAGCTGATTAGACAATGCAGGATTTAATAGTTTTTTCTGCTCTAAGCCTTTGACAGTTTACTGTAAGCTTTAAAGTCTGTATCACATAACCAGAAGATGTCTCAATAAAATTCAGGTAATTTCAGAATCAAAGATTCACTGACAGGTCTGAAGAGCTAGAGTTTAGCAGAAAAGATAGTGGTCCATCAGAGACCCTCACATCAGGACATTTAACTCATTCTCCTCAACTTCTGTGCAATGGTTTGTGTTCTTCACAGATGGCCGACTGTACTTGCTCTTTGCATTGGTGCACAGGGAGGTGTGTTTCACTTCCACACTTGTATTATCCCACTTCTGCTCAAGTGGGCATCTTTTGGACTTGCAGTCCTGGTGTCTTGCTATGTTTTTCATCAGACAGTTTGCATAACACATTTTACCATCAGATTTTTTTCTACTGTGCCTTTTATTGTGGGCTAACAGGACTATAAACCACCTCAGAGGATTTGCAGAATATAATGTGCTAAGTGTGAGGATCATGTAATTATCTCTGGTTTCCCACTGCTGAGTCCAGGCATTTGTAGCTCCACTGCAGCATCTCCAGTCCCCTGGTCCTGTATGCCAGATGCAGATGATCTGTGGTCCAGCAACCCGCTGCCTCTTGCCTAAGAGGCAGTGAGGAGCAGAGAGGCTGCTGAGCTGTGCCACACTTTGGGATCTGCCCCTGAGCCAGGTGCCATGGTTAATGGGCTACAGCGTGAAGACACAAGACACAATCAACAGGCTCCATGCTGCTGTGTGACCAGCCTCCTACACTCCCACCTTCACAGCTTTAGCAGAGACCTAATACTGATGTGTTCTGACTTTCTTAGGCCATAATTATTTTTTCCACTCACTTCAGAAACATGAAAAGACAAACTGCATTGATGAGGCTCAGCAATAGTAGCGCACAAGTTTTACATTTTGTCTTCTTTTGTAATTATAGTAATTACATTGTCCATGTCACACTGCAGATTCAGAAGACCTGAACTGCAGAGCTGTCTGCATTTTAAGTACTCCTGCATGTGGAATAGAACATCTCCTGAAACAAATTTCCAACCATATTGCTACTCATGCATGCTCCTCCATAAAGGAAAGATATTTGCAGGATGTTAATCTCTCATCCTGCCCGACTTGTTCTGAGCAGGGCTAGGGCACAGCGGTGCAAAGCTCTCGTTATTGTCTATTACCTAACGCTAAGCACGCAAGGGGGGAATCTGCTCCTCTGTAATCAAGAGCAGATGAAAAGCTGTCTGACCTGTGGATGTCTGAAATAACAGTTTGTTCTCTTTCCACGCCATATCTTGCAGGCAGTTGTAATGATTTGCCCAGAAGTCTGGTGCTGCACTATGTATGATCAGGTAACTTCACTCAACTTGAAATTAGTCCTTTAGAATACAATCCTCCCTGAGCAGAGGCAAAATCTTTGTTACTTTAGATATCTGAGTTACTGTATCTAACCAAAATATCTTTTACTTAAGTCATCCTCAATTCAGAGTAAGAAAGCCAGCACTCTATGTATTGGCTTTCTACAATCCCTGTAGGACTTTGATGTTGTGTTTCTCTGTAGCCACACTCCCTCCGAAAAAGTGGAATGTAACAAAAACTGTTAGAAGAAGAAGAAGAAGAAGAAGAAGAAGAAGAAGAAGAAGAAGAAGAAGAAGAAGAAGGAGAAGGTATATTTATATTTTCTCATATACCTTCATATCTAACAGATGCAGCACTTCCAGATTGAAGTAGTTTCTGAGAGCCAAAGGGGTTTTGGAGGGTCACAAATAGCTGTGGTACATTATCATTAGGTGTCAATATTAAGTTTTATCATGATTTGCCAGTATATGTGAGGAATGCGAGTGTTTTTGGCTCTTGACTATTAAGAAGAGAAGATGTGTAGTTTGTATCTGTCCTGGCCCTGGAAGGGCTGTTCCTCATATGAATGTTTTTTGTCTGGTTTACTCAGCTGGGGTTCTTGGTCCCCTCTGGCAGCTCCCAGTTCACTTCTAGGACAGCTTGTTCTTCCGGAGATATTGCAGGTGTTTCCCAAAATTTGCAGCTCCAGGGGCTGAGAATCAGACAGACTGTATTACAGAGAGTGCTTTCACCCTTTCCTTGGAATTTCCTACTCAATGAGAGTAATAAGACTTCAAAGTCTAAAACAATCTGCAAAGAACTGGATAATTAAAATAACTCAGTGCTATGGGACTGGTTGGCTCAATCCACAGCAGTCTAAGCAAGAACCCTTTTCATACCTTCATCTGGCTCCAAGGCAAAATATAAGACAAGGCAATGCCTTTCAGTCCTTCCCTTTAATCTTTTTCCAATTGTTGCTGGATTTTGCATGGGTTTCTTGGGGTGTTTGTTTGAGATGACACAAGATGAGTGTCACGTCCCTGGGATGTAGGCCTGCAGTGTGCAATGATCAATTGTATTTCAGTAGAAGAGGTGGAAGTGTGAGCAGTGTGTGCAGAAAGATGTCCATTCATCAGTGCCAGGCCAGTGACTGTATCAGCATGTCCTCTCAGTGTCACTGAGCTTAGAAGGGGCTTTTCCAAGCCTGGCTGCCACTCTGAGGCCACAGGGGTGTACTTGAGCTGCCACTGCTGGTATTGTGCTTTCTAAGATAAAGAATTTGATTTGGTGGCACAGTTAAGTCTGATACTTCTCAGAAGTGCTAAATTCAATCATTATTTATTGCATTTGTGAAAAGCTGCCTTTATGCCCAGCATTTTGATGAATTCTTAGTCCTATTGATTCTGTAAGAAAGATGACAAAATGGAAAGCAAGTTTTTTGTTAGCGAGGATTAAAAGACGCTGTGAAGCAAAGATGAAAGGACTGTTGTCACTCACCAGTTCCATTTATAATACGAACTCTTTGGATTTATAATGGGATACCAAAGAACCATTAGTAACAATTATGCAGGAAGATGCTATAGTGGCACATTTGCTTCAGCTCTATTAATTTCTTTTGGAACAGAAAATAATACGTAAATTGCCCACGAAGCAGTGAATAACTATCTACACTTATTTTACTAATGCTAAAGTTAGCTTCTGCCTAGCTCCAGACTCTGGAGAAGGCTGCAAGGCAACTGTGGAGTTTGATTCTGATCTCCCAGGTGATTTCCAGCTCAAAGCCCTCTTCTTAGTCATGGTCTTTCAGCATGTCACCATCTAGATGCAGATTTTTCACCTTTAATCTCTTCTAAGCATAATTAGGCAGGCCTGGATTTATCAGAAATGCCAAAGAGTTGTTAATCCTCACTCACTTGACCCTACCCTCTTCTGAGTGCCCTCCCAGTCAGAGCTGAGGGCACAAGTGACACCCAGGCAGGAATGGGTGTGATCGGCGAGTTCGTGAGGGAGCCCAAAGCCTTCCCTTATGTCCAAGGCAGTTTTTTTAAACAGCTCTTCTACCTCCATGACCGTGGCACAAACTGGAAACCAGAGACCCAAAGAAAAGTGAGGTGTTTCTCCTGGCCCCATGCCCAGAGTGGCTCAGTGCCCTGTGGTTTGGGATTCCGCTAAATTGCAAAGGAAACCTGGGATTCAGCTAATGGAGTCCCTGTCACATCCGTGTCTTGAACATGCTTTGTTCCCATCATACTATCTACAGATTCAGGGCTGCATCTGACACTCTCTATTGGCCTGGCTGCTTTTCCTTTGTCTTCAGTAGATTTTTAGGTTCTGCCTCATTACACATTAAAAGACCTATATCCTCCTTTCACTGACCCAGGCTTGACCTCATTTGTCCAGGGGCCCTCTCCCAGCATTTGGGGAAGGAAACCTGAGTTTGGGAATTGATGTACCCCTCTGGCTGAGGGTGGCATTGGTGTTTGTGTCTGCCTGCAGCAAGCCTCGTTTTTCTTCCCTACTGCTTTCTCTCCAGCTTAATTGACTGTGTGTTCCTGAAGACTTTGAGGATACTTTTTGTTTAGAGGTGACTATATGCATGCATAAGGAAAAGAAAGAGGGCAAACACAGCTGTCCTCTGAGCCCCAACCCCTCCCTGGCTCACTGCGCAAGTGGTGCTTGCAGCACTGAGGTAGGTGGGGGGAAGAAGTGTGACTTCTGTTCCCTGCAAGTATCCGTCCATCCACCTGCAACACTGCAGAGGGAATATACTAAGGAAAACATGTAGTAGGTTAGGATAGGTAGAAGGAACAAAGTTTCAGTGTGCTTTTTCTGTTATTTCCTAAGGAACTGCTGGTGAAATTCAGTTTCCAGAGACACAGCTGTGATTGCAAAAGTGCATTCCAATGTATGTCACTGTGTTTCTGTCATTTGTTGGTGTACATGACCAGAACTGAAACACACATCTATGCACTGATGTAAAAAAAGTGGGAAAGAGTCTTATCGAAAATTATTTATAAAAGGAAATAGCTCTGTGACTGTCCTTTCTTTGAGTTGTTGTATGTTTTGAACAGCTAGACTGCACTGTGAGTAAGGATACGTGGGAAGGAAGCACGTGCCTGAAGAATAGTTTGCAAGGCTCTGAAAGGCACGCATTGTCAGAAATCCTTCATCCCATGGAAAAGCCTAGTGCTCCAGTACAGCTCAGAGAACTGGATTTTGTACAAACGGGAGGGATGTTAGCTGGCAAACTCTGCACCCTTTTATTTTCTAAGTACAAGCAGATACTATGTTTTCTGAAATCATCAAATATTAGCAAGAAATTCAGGCTATTTGTGTCCAAAGTAATAAAATTTCATTTTGAAATGGGCCACTTGGTCCAGTTCAAAAGAAGAAGTATTTTTATTTTTAAAAAATGAATACATTTCTTTTACTGTAGTTGTTAAATTAGAACCCATGGAGTCTCAGAGGATGATAATTCAGTCCCTTTAAACTGTCCTTTTAAAACTATCAGAGGAATCTTAAGCATATTTAGTGTTTTTTATATATAACAGATCTGTGTGATTTTATCTGAGTCACCTTTCTCCTACTTGTATGGCTATTTGTTTACTTGAAACCGAAACACAGGTCTCTGGGGAAGCCATTGCCGTAATCACACTTAGGGTGGTTTGATTAGTGCAGTCACTTCTCTGAGGCATCTGAACAGTGTAAATTCTCGGTAAACACCGCACGGTGTGCCAAGAGAGCCAAAGTAAATGGCACTTAGTTTAGTGTTTTAAAACATTTCCTTTAAAAAAAAGATGCTGTTTCTTCCTCTGACAGTAACATGCATCCCTATAAAACCACTGTTTTCTTTGTTGTTTCCTGTGACTTTATTAAAAGCATGTGCTGAGCAATTTGTTCAGAAAACTGACTTACAAAGATAGCAAATGATGCTTGTAGGAGGCTGAAGTCCTGTGTCAAGTGACATTTGGCTGTTGTTTGTAGCACCAGTGTTATTACGATTGGACAGCCACTGTATTTGACTCACTGACAACTAAACTTGTGGCCCAGTGTAACTGACTGTAGGCACTATGGCTGCTACTGCTTAGCAAAACAGGGTGCAAATGTCACTGGGGCCCCTGCAGCTCAGAGAGCTATTCCAGCAGAAGTCTGGAGTGAGCTTTGCAAAGGCTAGGCTGAGCTGTGTTTTTGTGAGCAGGGATAAGCAGGCAGTGTCAGCCACTTGCAGAGGGGCAGAAGATAAAGCCCTGATGGGATATGCTCTACAGATCACAAGTGGCTTTGCTGACCTTACAGAGCTACAGAGGGCAAATTTCCAGAGGACCAGAAGGACAGCAACACTGTCTTCATGTTGGTGATGTTACCAAACTCTGCAGGGGTCAACTTTTCCACTAAACTTTTATGATCTGTAAGTGGTTCTGCTTCACCTTCCTTAATAGACTAACATTTCCACAGCACTTGTCAACAAAATAACCAACTACCTCCATGTAGGAGTAAATGTCTTCTAAATAACACAGTCGATTTAATTTGATTTTGGACTTGCTGAGTGCACTCACACAGTGGGATGTCAGTACAAGTACAAATGGTAAATGTAGTGCCCAGAGCGTGTCACCCAAGTCAGAGTAAACACATTTCTGTTCTGAACAAGGGACCACTTTGTTCCCCATATCTGCTCCTGCCCTCAAGTGCCAGCAGATGGGTTGTGGCCCTACTCTGGGCTATCCAGTCACAGATGTTGCCTTGCTTTGCCAGGCTCCAGGAGCAGATAAGTTGGGAGGCCAATTTCTCACCTCCAACTGACAGCTGGTGCTGGAAAAGAAAATGTGGCTGTAACTCCATAATATCCATCAGTGAGTAAGATATGTTTGGAATAATATTGTCCTGGCAATCAAAAACAAAACCAAAACCAAACAAAAAACAAAACAAAACAAAAAAAGAAACAAAGAACCCCAAACAAAACAAAAAATAAAACAAAAAAACAAACAAAAGCCCCCCAAAGCCACAAAAAAAACCAAACCCCACAAACAAAAAAAAAAAAAAAAAACAACAACCCCCCCCCCCCCAAAATCCTAAAAACCAACCAACCAACCAAACTCCCCCAAAAACCAAACTCTCTCCTGATTTTCTCGGCATCCTGTCAGTGTAGTGGCTGGAATGGATGGTGGCAGTACCCTGCTGTTGTACCGACATCTTCCTGCAGTCCTGACATTCAAAGACTTCTCAGGGTAGCTCTAAACCACTCTTCTCCTTTGGTCCCAATAGGCCTCCAACCATCTGGGCTGCAGATCAGCTGTGCAAAAAGCTCTGTGTTTCTTGCCCTGGTGAACAGATAAGAGTAAAGGTCGACAAACTCAGATTCAGATGAAGCAAGGAAGAGTGAATTCCAAGGACTCTCCAACTTGTGCCATAGCTTCAGCTGCCAGGCATTTAAATCCATAGGCTATGAGCAAGAGACAGCATGTAAAACATGAGAGGTGGCCAAGTTTATTTAATATGTTGCCTTTTCCACTGCTCTTAGCACTGTTATCAGAACACTTAATTTGATTACATGGAGTGACTTGGAAAAACACTAGTGAACATAAAATGAAAAAGCTACTTCCAGGTAGCTTTGAAATTAACTGTTAGTCCCTTTGCATTGCTGGAAATTTAATAATGCACTGACTACATACAGGACTGATGTGTCTTAAAACATGCTCAGCTTCAACTTTTACATACATATTGCTCAAAAAGCCTTGGGGCAGGAAATATGAAGTCATCCTGGCAGGACCTCAGCACAGATACCACCAGGTCTTTTGAGCTGGCTCCTTGAATGCTTTCTCTATATTCCCACATGGCAGCTGGGAAAGGGCCAACTGTGTGTGCTTGGGAGTCACTTTCCTTAGTCATTCTTTTGGGATGGGACCACTGTAGTAAGAAGATGATTTAATCAGCCCTCCAGTACACGCTAGTCCAGCTAATTGGAAATCCCAAGTAAGGCAGGTCATGTGGCAAGTCCTGGGAAGCATCACAACAGCCACCAGCTGAGGTCCACACAGCTCACCAGAGCTGCAGGCTCTGTGAGGGTTTGCTCTCCTGAGAAGACAGGCTTATCCATCTGCTTTGCCAAAGAGTGAGACTTGTGTGGTAGAAGAGAGGGCTTATTTAAAGCAAACTTAAATGAACAAATTAGATATGCTTCCCACAGCCACACACCACCCTTTCCTCCTGTGGTTGCTTGAATAGTCTGTGCAGCATGACTGGAAAGTGCTGGAGCTCATAACAAAACTGCCTAGAACATGGAAGTGAACAATGGCCAGCTCTTTGTTCTCATGTTGGCTTGAACCTGTATATAATCAGGATGGGAAAACAGCAACTCTTTGGGAGCATCTCAGATGACAGCATCCTCTGCACAGCATGATTTGCTACCTTCACTGTAACTCTGGCTTTTAGACCATTCATGCCCTGTCCTGCCTTCTGGCTCTTGATTAGGCTGCTTTTTGGGCAAGAGTGAAATCCAGCTGCTTCACCCATTCTTCCTCTCACTTCTCTTCACCATATATCCTTGCTGCTTGCCTTGCTGCCAGCTCTGGCACTGTTCCAATTACAGCATAAGAATAAGCCAATTCAACTCACAAGAATGGCAGAGAATTAAGTCAGGACAAGTAAATAGGGAGAGGGAGGAGTGTGGAAATGGGGACAGAGGGGAAGGGAAATTGGAGAGGAGGGTAGCAAAGGCCTTCCTTCTGTGGCAGACAGATTTCAACTTGGTTCGGTGGTCAGAGGTTACTGGTGGAGTTGGTATCACAGCTTGGGTTACATGCAGATAAATTACCAATTTAAAGAACACTGTTCCAATATTGATGGTTTGTTTGATTGATTGCCTGATTGATTAATTGATTGATGCTGTGTCACAAGAAGGCTGTGCTTGGAAAATCATACAGCTTCCAAGTTGTGCCTCTCCGAGCACTTCTAATCCAGAAAATTCATGGCTAGAAGAGGAAATCCAAAACTCTCAGTCAAGGCAGGATGGAGGTTTTTGAACTTGCTGGATCAGCTGAGCAAGAGACTTGAACACTAATGTTGGGAGACCTTTGAAAGCATTTTCCTTTTTAGAAGGCAAACTACCTCTTCTAAATATCATGCCTTCATGTAAGAAGGACATTTATAAAGTAATTTGAAATCACTCCCACAAGTGTTCAGCCTTGTTTGAAGCATGACCAGCTACAGCAACCTGTACAGCACAAAAGCCAGCAGGGGAGGAGGCAGAATGTCAACCTACAAGTATTTGCTACAAAATATAAAACAAAAAGAAGTGACATTCACCAAATCCTTCTGAAGCAAAGCCAGGGGTGACTGCACCAGCCTGCTATGGTATGCTGGCACTCAGGCTGGCATGTGACACTCCCTCAATTTCCTTCCTCCTCTGTGCAGCTGTATTTCATTAGCAGGCAAGTGCAAGCGGGAGGTGGAAGATGATGTCAGCATCTGTACCAGGGCTGGAGTGGAGCTGGTGTAGGCTTGCAAGCAAAGCAGTCAAGAATCACAAGGTAATTTGGTAAATCAGAAGGCAGGAATTCAAATGAATGTAACAAGGCCCGATGGAAAGACAGCATTTAATCTTCCACTGTTTTTTCCTGATTTTTCTTCTACCAGAGTCCTCTGGCAGTGTGTCCAGGTGCAAGTATTGCATCATCTCAATGGACACCTTGGTGATTCAAAGCTCCCAGGGCCCTGAAGGGCAAAGGAGCCGTACAGCAGCTTTAAACAAACTAACACTTTCCTGGGACTTGTTCCTGTCTATGTCAAGAAAGAGCTTTTCCTTGAGAGGAGATGAAAGGTCTCCAGCGTTGTGCAAACCATCCATCTATCCTCACCATGGCTTGTAAAGGATGTGCTGGGACAGATCTCAGGCTCAGCTAGGAAATAGCAATAACAGCTATTGTTAAGGGGAGGCTGTAGCTGACCCATGTTAAGATGTTATTGTACACTGAGCCCTTCTTCCCCTTCTTTCCCATCACAATGCACTCCAGCCCAAGCACAGTCCTGCTTCCTGATTGCATGTTGTGAATGCTCTGTCACTCCTGTGTGAGATGGTTCATCTCACAGGCTGTAGAAAAACAGGGAAAATAAAAGAAGCATTTTCTGTCAGTTCAGTGAGCTGACCTGCTTCGTGTCAGAGGAACAGTGGAGTTGGCTCGAGATGGGGGCAAAAACCACTGCCCAGGAGGGAGAGAGGAGACTCTGCCCTGTTTCAGCAGTAACACGGCATTAACTAAGGCATGCACCTGGTGAAACCTTACCCTCTGATGCAGTGATATAATTGCTCATTTCATCACTCCCTGGCACAGTTCTGTGAAAATGATCTGTACTAGCCTCAGGGATTTTCACAGGAGATTTTTGTTTTCCAGATAATTTTGAGACTGAGGGGATACAAAAGGTGCCACCCTGTTGGCAGATCTGAGGAGGTAGTAATCTTCATGGAAGTGTGAGAGGGATAAAGAAATAACCTCTTAACCCTGATAATCTGTGGCCTGGACAACATCTCTGATTGTGTCCTAAGGGTACAGTCAGACAGTATATTTGAACTGGACTAAAACACAACGACTGCCAAGAAGTGCCAGGCAGCCCCTCTTCCCTTTCCACAAGGGTGCACTCCTGCTGTTTCACTTGGAGCATCATTGATGCTCATCTTGACCCTGTGGTGAGCCTGTAAAGGAGTTGATATAGGGCAAAACAATTCCACAGGAAGAAAATGAAGGTTTTCCTGCTCTTTGAGTAAGATAGATCAGGTAATGGTAAAGACAAACTCCAGCTCCAGCATAAAGGGGACAGCGCTTTCATCAGCAGCTGCTGCTGTGAGTGGCACAGCTTCATCATCAAGAGCTGTAGGCAGCAAATACATAGCAATTGCATCCCCATCTGAATATAAGATGCCTGCCTCATCAGGCATGGTCTATTTGCTGTAGCTGATATTTCCACAACTGTGATATTTAGAGCCTGGATTCAATAAAGTCCAAAAATAAGATACTTTTCAAAACACCATACTTTGCAGGGTACATGCACAAAGTTTAGAAAGCTTGAGCAAGTGAAACAGCCACAAAATGAGCTCAGTTCATTGATCTGCTTTGGCTAAGAAGCATCCCTTCAAAAACCAGGAATTTCAGACTTAGCTTTTCAATGAGGGGACCACAAACCTTGTTTGTTTGTTTTATGCTTTTATTCTGGGTTTTGCCTTTCCCATTTGCCTCAGCATTTTGTGGCTTTTTGTGGACCGTGTCTTGCTGGACTGAGTAGGACCCCAAGGAAACAATTCTGTAAAACTCAATTTATGGCTGGAGCGCCTAGAAGGTCAGTCCTAAAATGGGAAGGAGCTCTCAGCCCCAGCTCTGACAATCTGCTAATCCTTCCAGACACTGCTGAAAGGATATTTGAAACTTCCATTGCTAGACATAAATCAGTATCACATTCTATAGGATAGGTCAAGAATGCCTATAGAAAGTTTATGATTTGTATTAAGGGCTTTGTGGGTTCCTGTGTTTTCCTTCTATTGTTTTGTTCCCTATGGCTGAGGCAGTACCCAAATTTCCCACCTACCATGCATCCCCCAGCAAATAGGTCTTTGGCACACATTGCTATGTAAATAGATGTCGAAGTGGCCAGAATAATTAAGCTTTAAAATTCTATCCGAAAATCCATTGTCACACAAAATGGACCATACAGATAAGAAGCAGTAATGAGAACAGCCTTTTACTGTCTGCACTTAACCATAAATGCTGGCCAGAATTCAGGAAGGATTAAGTGTTTCTACAGGAACCAGAGCATTTGCAAACATAGCACTAAGCAGCTGCTTTGTGCTCACAGCTCTGGGCCAGAGCCCATTTCTTGAGTTCCTCCACTCATTTGCTTTCTAAAACACTGTTACTAAAGGCAGTAGGACTTTTCTGCCACCTCATCAGTATAGTAGTTCATCTTCAATAGGAGGTCTAGTGAGTGTGCTTGTGCAACTTTCTGTTATCTTATGAAATCCTGTGGATGATGTTGTCAAATTGCTACAATTCCTAGTTATCTACGCGTGGTAAGACAGTCTAATTATGATATAATTTCTAAGTAAAGAGTCCAAGCAGGTTATTTTCACATTTTAGTTAAAAGAAAAAAAAAATTCAGAAAAACAAAGCTAAACAGACTTAGCACAAACAATATTGAAAAATAATATAAAACATATATGACTTCACCCCCAACTCTTACCCCCAATTAATAGCCTTAACTTCATGGATCTGGGCTCAATTTATAAAGAGAAGAGTGATGTTAGTACATATAATTCTGACAACATCAGAATTTTCATTTGGTATGCACAATGTACAGAAATAAATTTGCTTTACTTCTTGTATATATATTTTTTCTAGATGATTATATGTTATTCGAAGTTGAGTTTTTGAATTTGTGAAAACTCTGATTTTCTATACCCAGTGGTTTACAACTTGTAGGACAAGGAAAGAGTATTATCCCATATGACAGAGAGGGCACAGGCAGAAACAAGTTTAGATGGGAATTTAATAATACAAATAACCTTGTTACTGGGGGCTGCTGTTCTGCTGTCCCACTGCACTGCCCACCCATCTGCCTGGACTGCATCCAGCAGTTGCACAACTGTAGCCAGGTCAGCTTAAGAAGCTGATGAAATGGAAAATGATGGCTTTTGGGTGCGTTGCTTTTCAAGTGCATCAGCCCACTGAAAGAGCTGCCCCACTTGCCCCAGCACAGTTGCAGTGCATGGCAAACACAGACTGTGGCAGCGGTGCAAGAAAAAAGCGAGGGTGCCACTCACCTTGAGCCTTGCAGCTCACGGTCACCAGCTGCTCAGGTGCAGTGTCAAACTGAGGTCAACTGCAAGTCTAAAGAAGCCCTGGCCAGAAGTGTAGCTCCTTCACACCACCTTGGTGCCACCAGAGCTACAAACACTCCCAGTTGTTCCATGGGTTTCACTGAATCATCCATGGAGCCAGAGCATGGGGTTAGTGGTCCATCCTTTTAGACCTGCTTTAAAACATATGAAAAACTTAACCAAACCTAGTCTACTGAAAATATTTTGTCTTTACATGCACAGTGAAATACGCAGCAGCATGGTTTTGTGCCAGAGCTTTACAAGCTTCATCAAGCCTACCAGTTTCTTAAAACATATAAAACATTTAAAACAGCACCTATATATTTGGGATCAGGTCAGGATATTAGCTGGTGATAATTTGAGAAATACGTACTGATGCTGGAACTATATTTCAGAATCTATCCTTAAAAAGTGTAATGAAATGTCTTCAAAGGGTGTGACTTTCAAAGTTGTGAATGCACATTTAAGCTTCTCCTTTCTATCTCTCTTCTCTTTTCTTATTTAAATGACAGTGCAGGAAATTATTCTCAGCTACAGCCCAGTAAAAAGATGTGGATTAAGAATTTATCTGATTTTTGTTTATGCTTTGTTTTGGTTTGGTTTTGGGGGGGCAGCGGGGGGAAGAAGAGGATGAGCATGTCATGAAGAAAATGAAGCTGCCTGCATGTTGAGGGGAAGATGATGGTCACTTGTAATGAATTTCAAGGTTGGAGGAAAATGCTGGCTCTCTCACTCTATGCTGCTCTGCTGCTTCTGAGCTTAAGCACACATTTAACCCTGATCAGAGAGAAAGTTTTCTGTAGTAATTAATACACAATTAGACCCTTAAAGATATTTGTAAACCAGACAGTTTTTATTAAGGCAACTTTGAGTTAAAACACTGAAACGTTGCTTGTAAAACTCTTTTCAACTCGGAATACCAAGGTTCGGGTTTTGTTATTTTAGTCCCCACCCCCATTCTTTTGCAACTGGGGTCAAAAAAGCCCTGCAGGGTATCATGGTTTGCACAAGCCTGCCAGGCTGCTCCCATAGCCTAAATTACCAGTAAAAGGGATAGAAATCTGCATGCAGGTCTGTGTAGAGTGGCAGCAGTTTGGATGAGGGGATGCATTAAAACCCATTAAACCCCACGTGATCCCTGCAGCACAATTCTCTTTTATCTTTCTTCTCTCCACTGCCCGGAGACTAAAGAGCTCATCTCCATAGGGCTCATCTCCATAGAATTGGGGAAGCAAAGTCTTCCACAGGCTTTACTTGTTTCTGACCCTCTGCTCTTTCTCACAGGATCTGCTGTGGCTTTACAAGTTTTGTCGGGAACTTTTAAATTGTTGTTTTGTTCTTTGGAGAAATCTGATAAATACATGTGAATAAGTTAGAGGAAAAATACAAAACATTTTGTGACCTCCTAAAAAAGTTCCCAAAATTTTACTTCACTTAGGTATTAGAAATGGGCTGTTTAACTGAATGTTGGTTTTGTTTTTTTTTTTCCTTTTACTTGGCAATACATTTCCTTCAAAGACTTGTGGAAGTCCTTAATATTATCAGCTGTAATGAAGCAACCCCTTGGTCTGGATGGGAAGTCTCTAGGTATAAACGTCCAGCCTCTTTAATTTCTTCCACGGACAAATAAAAACACACAAACCAGCCCGCTGCACGCTGGATAAATCTTTCACATAATGAATTGTTTTATGCAGAGGGCTTTTGAAGGGGGCAAAAACTGAAATGTGGTTACTATGTCAACAAACGACGGGGTTTAGGCATTCTTCTCAAGGACTTACGTCTGCAGAAGACGAGGGAGAATTTATGGAGCGTGTTGTGCTGACACCCTTCCAGCTGTTCCTCCCCCCGAGCGGAGCAGGCAGGGGAACGGCTCCGGGGGCGGCGGCGCCTTCGGGGACCCCCGGGCGCTTGGAGGGCTGGGATTCCTCACGGAGGGAAACCCGGCTGCTCGCTCGGGGAGGGCGAGAGCGCCCTTGCTCTTCTTCATGCTGAGCGGAGATCCTTATGTGACTTTTGGGAAAGATTTGTACATGCAAGCGTCTGCTGCGCTTTATGAGAAATCGACAGAGAGGTAAGGCAGGTGTTTTCTCTCACGAGTTTCCTTTCGTGCGCTTTTCCCCTTCTCTCACCAAGTTCCGAACGCCCACCAGCATCCCGGCCCTCCGAGCGCGACCTCCGCTGCCGTGTCCCGGGGCGGCTCTGCAGCCGCCCGGGCGGGAGCGGGGGCTCTGCGGGCTGCCGGGAGCGCCCCTCGGAGCCGAGCCTCGGCCGCAGCCGCAGCCCGTGGGGTCCCGTGGGACTGCGGCCCGCGCTAAAGACTGAGACGGCATCCACGCTCGAGTGGCGCTGTTCCCAGTTTGGAGTTATCTGGGGGTCGTGAGCACTTGTGGTTTTTGTGATAGCATGAGTCGGGTCTTGTATGTACATGTGGTCATTTCTGTTCATGTCTGAAATCTCAATATTAGAAAGTAGTTAGGATGTCTGAGGAACGGTAGAAGTTGCTGAGGGGGATTCAAGTGTTTCCTGGGACATGAGATGTGTTGGAAGCTGCCCATGTGTAGCTGGAGTTGTTTTGTGCAGATGCTCCACCGCCCTTCTCCTGTACATCCCTCCTTTTCCAGCACAGATCTCTAGCAATTCCCCCACCCCATCCTTTCGCATCACAGCTAGTCTCATTTGGGATAGTTTGCTCATGGGATTTTGGAATTCATCACACAAGCACATTTTTTTGCTGTGAAAGTGAAGCCAGTGTGTAGCGTTTTCTGCTTCCTTTACACCCACAAACTCTGCGTATTCTGCCTCCTCGATTCCCTGAAACAGAAAATGGGGCCTCATGTATCAGACCAAAGAATAACCATCTCAGTGCTCCTGTAGGAAAAGAACAGCTGTGTGGAAAGATCAATAAACACTACCAGTTGCTTCAAAAGTCGTAAAATGGAAAGACTCCACAAAGTAAAATGTGTGGCAGGGGACCCTGGCTCCAGACACTGCAGGAGAACTCCTGGGAAATGCAGTAATTAGTGGGAAATCTCAGACTTGTTTTCTTTCAGTGGTTCCACTAAAAGAAATATATAAAAATATATAAAATATATTGGTTTGGGAGATGAAATCACAGTTGCAGGAAGAAATACTTACCTATGCAAAAGGAAAGCTTGTTTATGCTTAAAGCATTGGAGAAATGGTTCCTGAATGGTTTATGTCAGTGAAAATAAAACACTTGCAATGCTGCCAAGGCCACAGACTTCAGGTGAGCTGTGTATGTACTGGCTGGTCCTGGGAGCTGAAAGTGTCTGCTTTGGTTTTTTTCACTCTTTAAAAAAAAAAATAAAATTGATAACCTGTTTCAGTGAAATGTTCTTTTTTCTACCTGCCTTTTCACATTACTTTAGCTCTTCGTTACTGTAGCTCTTCACTCCTTTGTTTAATCTGCATATTTCTCTAAATTTTCCTTCACTGCCAGAGAGGAATCATTTGGGAAGGCCCAGCTTCTCCTTGATGGCCCTCTCTCGCCTCTCCATCACCACCTGGAGGCCCCTCTGCCATCTTTGCAGATCTCTCCTTCCCACCTCTTGCTCTCCTCAGCCACTCAGGGTGTGATGGTACTTTCCCATCACTCTCACATCTCCTCGAGCCCATCCACTCCTGATCTCCTACCTGGATCCTGCTGCTGCTATCATGCTCACATTGGCCAGCCTATGTCACCTCCTTCCAGCTCTGTCACCACTTCCAGGACTGTTGTTTCTCCTGAGCCTTACCTGAGAGCACCCTGTCACAAGTTTCCTAAGGAATGCCATAGGTTCCATAGTGATGTCCTGTAAAGGAGAAAGAACTGCTTGGGGTTCTAGGTTTGCTGCCAGGCAGGATGTGCAGAATTCATGCAGAGCTCTGAGTGCATTTACTCCATGCAAGGAGCTGTAGAAATGCCCAATGATTCCCCTGCCTGTAGAGAGCTCAACATGGGAAGGGTTGCTTTTCTTGCCTTCCCTTCCACATTCCTTCTTGAAGATTTTTAACAGCTGTGTACCCATGAGCTTAGGTCTTGAGGTTTGAATGATAGACAAATTAAGATTTCTACATGGTTATAAAACTAAATCCTAAAATTAGAATAATTTGTGTTGTGTAGGGGCTCATATACATGTGAAAACTCAACAGTAGAATTGTGGCAGTAACTTAAACCCCTTCAACTCACGTAGGGATTTGCAAGAGGATCGGAAGGAGTGAGTGAGACCCTACATCCCCTCTGGATGCAGTGCTTTCTCCATGCTGTGTGCCAGGGCAGTTGGGCCCTCCTGCCATTTCCTTCCCCAGCTGTTCAGGCCTCTAATTCATCACACGGAAACCTGCAGTCCAGCAAAGACACACACCTTGTGTCTTGTGTCACTACAACAGTAATTAGTAGCAGAGTGATCCTGGCTGACCTTACTGCAATGGCCAGTGGTCTGCTTTGAGTCTCACTTCTGCAACCTTTTGCTCTTATGGGATCTCATCCAAAGCTCTCTGAATTCCCATTAATTTTGGTGGGCTTCCACTCTGCCTCGCTGCAGCTAATGTCATAGATAAGAGCTCCAGGACCGATTTTTTGATTCTGCCTAAAATGTATATTAAGTTCTTGTAAGATAAACCTGGAGTATCCCTTCATCCAGGTAGTCAATAAAGATATTAAACAGAACTGGCCCCCCAGTGAGCCCTTGGAAACACCACTGGCGACCGGCTGGCAGAGGGATGCAACTCTAATCACCACCACACTCTGGCCTTGGCCATCTTGTTTTTATGCAGTAAACAGGGCACCTGTCCATGCCATGAACAGCCACCTTCTCCAGGAGAATGGTGTGATAGGCATAAAATCCTGACTGCACTATGTGGAGTGGACACTTGTCACACTCTGGTTTAATTTCCTTGTTGGAGATATGGGAATCCTGGGAAGCTGTAGGAGAGCCATGTGATTCCGCCCATGGACAGGGATTTTGTCCCATGGACATGATGGGCTATGGTCCCTAAAACTTTGGACTTCCTGTGTGTCCCTAGTGCCCCACATCCCATGTGCAGGATGTGCACATGCATGGTAGCAGCAGGCCTAAGGGTCTCATTGGCTCATTGAAGCCTCTGGTGGGCTCAGTCACCCATCACCTAGAAATCCTTGGCAAATGGTCTAATTCCTCCTTTTCCAATCAAGACTACATGTCTGCGTGGAAGAAATGTAGTCTGATTTGAGTGAGCAGGTAAGGTTCATAAGGGAATTTAAAACCAAGTTAGTTTTTCCTTGCTCTCCACTTTCATGCCCTTAGGTGAAGCAAATTGATGGGCATAATTCCTGAAGACATGGTGCACCAATTAGATACACTTCTCAGGGAGAGCTGGAAATGAAGATTTCCTTGTAGACATTATAAACCCTTTCCAAAGGCTTTTTCCTTTTTGTTGATTAGTACAATCAGCAAGTAAATCTCAAATGAATGAAGAACAATCAAGTATGCTAAAGTTGTGAGTGGCTAATTGATACTTGTTGCCTTTCTTCTAATTTGTAATGTCATTCCTGATAGTGGCATTACATGTCTTCTGTTCTCAGAGGGGCCACAAATCTTCCTGGAGAATCACATATTTAATTACTTATTTTTGTTTCTCCTCTCATAAGAATTTTAATATGTTGTCCTATGAGGTTTGAAAAGAACATAATTTATTTACTGTATCTGTTTCAGTCCCTGTTTCTCCTGCAGTTTTTGTCATCTAAATATAGCTGTCCTTTAGATTCCAACACACAAGGAACAGTGTGTTTTGCCAGTCCTTGATGCTCCTCTCTTTGCATATTCTGTTTTCAGGGTCCTAGAAGGACAAAGGCAGAACTCATTTCCAAGAATTTATGAAGCAGCTCTGATGCTAAACTAAGGCTGTTAGTCAGAAAAAAGTACCTCTTAATGAGTCTCATGAATGTTTTTCACATGCAATACTTAAAGGGAAAAGGGGATAAAGGGAAATTCCTTACAATAATTAGAATAATTTAAAGTGATTATATCAGAAATATTTGTGGTTTGTGATGCTTGAAATATTGTTATTATGAGCAAATGAAGATGCAGTATTTTTGTCTATTCCCTGCCCAATTAATAATTCTCAGTATTGGAAATTTTAATTATTATTTTTTTTAAGACAGTAATAGTGATGTAAAAGCAAATCAGCAGGTAGGTGATTCAGTAGTTTTACATTTCATGACATAGTGTCATTGTAGTCCATTCAACACAACAGTAAGTGTGAAAGACATAAGTATTTGTGGAAAAATGAAGTTTCTAGGAGCTGGACATCATAATGCATTTCCTGCCTGCTGTGATACAGCAGACTGCCATACCTGTATGTGTCCCAGCTGAGGGGAAAAGGTCAAGGGCTGCAAGAAGGACTTGAATAAGGCCATAGAGGGTTTTAATTAAAGGATTTTAACAAGCTTCCCAACTAGATGAGAATTACAGCTGTGAGTGAGCTCCTGTGGCAGTACAGAGCAGCAGCAGCAGCAGCAGCAGCAATCCTCATATGCTTTGTGAAGCATGGACAGCTTTTGAATGGCAGTTGTGTAATGAATTGCTTTAGTAGGGGCAGGCTCAAGACCCTTTTCTGCAACTGTTGAAAGCAACCCCATCTTCAAGGAAATCAGTGTGTACTTTGCACTGGTGGGACAGCGGACAGATCGTTTGCTCATGGAGAGACCTCTAGTTTTATAAGCCAATATATTCAAAGACTAGCCAACACAATGGAAATCCCCACCATGTAAAACTAGTAACCCAAATTGCACAGCCTGACCATTTTAACGTTATTTTAAGTCTTCCTGGTCTGTTTTAGATTTAAGCAAATTATCTGGCACAACTGGCCAATTAGTAAAGTGAAGCAAAAAGAAAAATAACACAAGGTTGAATCTGCTGATTAGGGATTTATTTCTAGTTGTGACAGGTTTACTACTCTATGTAGAGATTTCGTGGCTGGCACTGCTTATTAAAAGAAAAGAGGGTTTTTTTTACCTGCATGAAATGGAAGGACTGTTGTCTCCAAGCACATTGTAGAATTGCAAAATCCTGAGACAAGAATGGAGTCAAGGAGTGAACCTGGCTCATGTCACCATCTTACATTGTATTAATCTAAGAATGCTCTGATGGATAACTATATACACACACAAGTACAAACACACACGTATGATTTTAATGATGAAACACTGGACAGATGCAGTAGGTAGGTAATGAGAATGTGAGGGTATTATGTTATATTGGTTGTAAGTCTTCCCTTTGACCTTCCCGGCAGAGTTTAAATAGCCCCTACGTGTTAAACCCTATGTGTGTGAAGAGAGGTGTGACTTTAGATCTCAGGGCTTTAAGAGTGCCCACTTGAGTGGCTCTGTGCTGGGCAAGGCAGAGACTGGGAGAGCAGAAGCTTTTTTTGGCTTCTCAGGTGTATTTGTATCCTTTACCTATGAATTTTGGGGAAAAAAACAAGGCAAATTGATTCTTTGGGCCATCAGCTGAGCCATACTGACCTTCTGTAAAAAAATCCTTGAGGAAAAAAACCCAAATACTTATTGCCCTTCCCTTAAAAAAAAAAAAAATCAGGAGGAAATAACTTAGCTTTGAGAATCTCATCTCAGATGAAAATGCCAGGCTGAGAAGCTATAGGGCAGAGGAAAAGTACAAGCCTTTCTCTAGGGAAGAGGTATCCGGTGGTGGTGAATGACTAGGTATTACTGAAGGGAAAAGCCCATGGAGGAAAAAAGCAGTGAAAGCTACTGAGCTCCCCCCAGCAGTGAACTGCCTCCATCAGGAAGAAGCAGGGAGGTAAACTGTCTGTGACGCAGAATTCATTATCTCTACAAGGTTTATTTCTCTATAAAAACAATAGCTACTCTACAATAACTGTGTTTTCTGTCACTGATTCTTGGTCTGTAACTCCGTACAGATCAGACCTGTAAAAATTCAAGACAGAGAGAAGGGGTCATTGTTGCTTAGGGAACGACAGTCCTGTGTCCCTGCAGAGGCTTAATTATAGGCTCAGTGAGTGATCTCTTTGGGCCTCAGTGGTGTTTGCCCTGCTACATTTATAAGGACGATCACATCATGTTTCCTCCTCCTGGTTCCCTGACTGATCCTTGAAATTGTCTAACCTTTTCACTGTGCACAGCTACCACTCCCGCCTCCTGTCACTAATTTCTTTATGGTACATGATTCCTCTTCACTTGGAACAGAGCTCCCCACATCTCAGCCAATCTTGCCTTTAGATTTGACTATAAAATCTTATAAAGTTCAGAGTCAGACTAAAGAGTCAGTTAATTTCCCAGGCAAACCTCCTTTACAAATATAAGCATCACATTTTCTGTTCTTCAGTCACATGGTTATCAGTCTGTATTGGAAACACTCATTAACATCCTTGCTAATGCACATGAAATGTCTCATTTTGGTTAGTGCTTTGTTCTGGGAGACAGACAGTCCTTTGGTCTTTTGAGATTTTGATTTTGCTCTTGTTCTCAAAGTATTAACATTGTATGTAGGTGTGCGGTTCTGGAGAAGTTGTTCCACTTGTATTAGCTGGATTATTTTAAACAGAAGGAAAATTGTTTATGGGTCCAAACCCCCAATGCATATTATTCAAATGCAGTAGTGATTCAATAGGAATACAAAACATGGCTTGCTTTTGCTACCCGAAGTGTCATTGCTTAAAGCCATGAGAACAGATAATAACACACATTATTATGATTAGAGTTACATCACACAATTTTAATCCAGCTCCAAGTGCAGTGCAAATTTCAGCAGCCAGTCTGTTGAACCGACAGAGCCTCCTAAATCTGTATGTACTTATACTGTTGGCACAGAGTGCCAAGTAAACAAGGAAAGCACCTACATCATTATGAGGAATTATATGTCTGAGATACCACATCATTTAAGATTCCTCTGTCTCTTCCCCTTCTTTGTCTTCCTGGATGGAAACTGGAAGAGAAGAAGAAAGTTATGCCTCTTGCTAATGAAAAGTACCAATTTTTTTTTTCAAAATTCATCTTTGTTCTAAGATCTTGGTTCAAGAAACTTCATCTTTGAAACAGTAAATTCTCAGCACATTGCTCTCACCACATGTTCCATAGCAACCTTTGATTCTGAATTTAAATAAATTTTGGGCATGTTTTATGAGAATATTTTGAGTCTTAAGTAGGTTGACCATAAATGGAGACAACTGTACTGAAGAGCTTGGTTTTATTAGTTGTTTGGTCTAACAGTCCCATTGAGCCTGAGGTTCAGCAGGAGAGCTGAGGTGTACTCTGCACACAAGAACTGCAGAGAAAGGCTGCTATCTACAGAGTCAGAAGTTCATTTATCCTGGGCCCAAGCAGGAGCAAAGTCAATCCCTGCTAATACAGGCAAGCTTCCTCCAAGCTGTGTGTTGGCTCGGAGCAGGGCGAGGTGAGAGAGATTAGCACTTGGACAGTGTCACTTACGTCTGAGATGTTTGTGTCACATCTGTCTTTTGTACCTGAGTCAGTTGGAAAGTGCCTTACCTGCAGTTGCAGTGCAGTCTATGGGACCATTGCTGCTTGGCTTCAAGGTAAGGCTCATTGATCTCGTCCAGGACTTTTGTTAGACAGTCAGAATGCCATATTTGGCATTTCTGTATTTTTTAAAATATTTTTATTTTGTGTTATGGAAATGCTTTTTGCTCTCTGATGAAACACTGGATTTTATTAATTATGTTAAACAAATTCAAGAGCAGTTTAGCAACACTGTAACCTGGCTTTCCAACTCAGGGCTTACCATACATAGGCTCCTGGCCACCACCACTGCTATTGGGAGGCCAACTTTCCCACTGCTGTGCACAGTATCAAGCAAAAGTTAATTCAGTGTGCAGGAGCCAGCTGTCTTATTTAAAGCCAATTCATGTCTTTCATGCACCCAAACCATCCTATTGGACTCGACCATTGAACTCTAGCTAAAAGTGACTTTGACTTACCTACTAGGTATCAGCTGCACCCTGTTAGCTTTAATAAGTAATTGATTATTTATCTTGGTCAGATTTATCATTTGCTTCCTGATTAAATTAAGGAGTAGAAATTTTCACAAATTAATCATCCCAGAGGTTTCTATTTTATTTGCATTCTATGGCTCTAGATTAAACTTGCCAGCACTGCTTACGTATTCTGAAGGTGTTCTCTTTCATACAGCTTCCATTTCCTGGGATGAAAAAATAAAAGAGGCTTTCATGCACATGCAGCAACAGAAAATAAAAGTCTGTTGTAATGTTCAAAGTTCAGATGTTCAGCAACTCAGCCAGGTACCCTCTTGAGGCAGCAGTGCAGAAGCTGCTGAGCTTAACGCACATTTTGACAGTTGTTTCCTTCTTTCTAAGGAAGGAAACTTTTCTACAAAAGCTTCTGGATTCTTTTTTACCATGCTTAGCCTTGTTATGATGAGGAGTGTACTTCCTTATTAACTAGGTCTTAATTATGGTAATTTCATGTTTTACCTCCATATGGAAGAACTGCCGCTAAGAGTTTCCAATGAAGCCAGGATCTGTCCCTGCATTAATACTGTTGCAGATTCTGTTGCATTACAACCAAAATGCTTTTTCTAAGAAGCAGATAATGCTGTCCCTGGGCAAAATGTATGACTAAAATGCTTCAGTCAGTTAACAGACTAAATAAATAGTAATAATAATAGTAATAATAGTAATAATGCTAATAGTGAGGAGGAGGAGGAGGAGGAGGAAGAAGAGGATGGGAGGATGATATGTTAGGTTGCACAAACTAGAAAAATAAAATTAATGCAAGACTTAAAAAGGAAAATCTTGTACTGAAACCTTGTTTAAAAATAAGTTCCTGAATGATACCATAAATTTAGGATTTGGGCTACTAATGGGAAGAGTTTGGCTGTTTATGGTACTACAAAATTAATGTTTAAAAACTGGCTTTTATAGATTACTGTGTTTCTGCAAAGTTCTGTCATGGAACTTGGAATTCACTCAGAGCCAAAACAGTTTTTCTTTTGTTTTTGTCACTTGTCCTTGCTTATGAGAAGGGTCAGCATTTTTAAGTACAATGATTTGGAATTGTTTGAATTAAGTTATTGCTTTTTTCCAGTGTGTTAATCAGGACCTTGTAATTAAAAGTCACCTCCCAACAATGAACCAAGGGCTTTGTGGCTCCTTGGCACACCACATGGTTTGTTGCTGTGTTGTTAAAACATTTTTATGTTGCTGATGGACCAGCTTAGCTATCCAGGAAGAAAATAGCCAAGTTTGCTAAATACCTAACTGTCACACACTTGTGTAACACACTGGAGAAAAAGTTAGCATGGAATGTTATACTTCCTGGTGCACTGGCTGCTGAGAGAGGATGAACAAATTTTGGGGAACTGGTAGCATTCATCAGCAGGGCTTTGACTTTTCAGCTTGTAAGAAACCTGAGTGAGTTAAATATATTACTTAAAACCTGAATGACAGCATAAAATACGAGTAGCATGTAGAGAAGCGAGAAAAAGAAGATCAAGAACATAATGCTTTTAAGGAATTAATTATTTCTTTATAATTTATGTGTTACAGTCATTGAGATTGTTAAAAACCAGGAATCACCTCCTAATGGCACAAGAAACAAGTATGACCACTCTTTAAATATTTGGGCAGTAGTCCAGAAACCTATCTTGCATATCTGCCTGTATGTTGTCTTGACAGCTGTGTTCCCTTTCCTCATTTTCTCCTGGAAACCCATCCTTCCTGTTTGTTACTTCATCTTTTTCAACAGTCATGTCAGGGAGGCTGGGGGCACCCAGCTCTCAGCACTCTCTGGTGGGACTAGGTTTTCAAACAGACCTGGCACCATCTGGGCAGATTAAAATCAAACCAAAAGGAATATATTTCACTTGGTGTACCACTTAATTATTGGAAATAATTATGGGACATTCAGTGAAATATAAGCATATGGAATCCAAAGAATTAATACAAACAGCAAGGAAGCAGAAAAATTTGTAGAAAAGTGCCCCAAGAGGACTAGAAAACACTATATTCTGAATGCAGCCTGTGATTCAAGAAGACTTTAAACTGTAGCTTGCCAGAAGATGGGAAAGTAAAATGAAGGGAAATTTTTCTGTATTCATCTTGTTTCTTGGTCCTCCTTAAGTCACTTGGAGACAAGAGAGTTAGTTAGATGGCCTTTGGTCCAATTTAATGGAGCAGGTCCTTCTTAACAACTTTCTCTTGAGAATGAGATTCAGAAATATGGCTAAAAATTTTGTCCTGGATATTTCACTATTCATTTCCAGTGTATATTTTTCTTTTAATTTTAAATATTGACATATTATCTGCTATGTTTCAAAATAGTTATATTTATTGTATTTTATTTTATCAGCTGCATTTTAACTTCAGTGTAACTGAAACTCTCTTACTTACCCTGATGATACTGAAGAGATAATGTGCTTGTTGAAGGTTTTACGGTCTTCCCTATGAAACAGGCTCTCAATGATTGAAGAATATATATTAACAGTTTTGCTTTTATGGATGTAATCTGCTGTGTGTTTTCAGCATGAGGGCATGTAGAAAAAGAGAATGAGGAAGAGAGAAAATTGTAGGAGTTTTTTCATCCTGCTGCAAAGAAATCAAACTTTCAGGGTAGAGGACAGTGGTGTTTATTGTGTACTGATAATAGAAGCATCAAAACAGTGTCACTCACAAGTCCTACAAAGAATATTCCTGTGCTGTGAACTCAATTAGTACATCATTTTACCTTGGCAGCAGCAAGGTACTCAGCTGTTGGGCTGAGGAATTAATCTTCTCAGAGACTTTAAAATATTGTTAAAAATAAACCAGGATCACTTAAAACATCTTGGTGGTTGTTAATCTGCTCCCCTCTGCATCTAGTGTCCGGGCCTAATTGCCTTGTATGACCTGGTGATGAATTGGTCTTATGAATAGTGCTGTGCCTGGATTACTTTGCAGTTGCTAACCTAAATATTTGCAGGGAGGATTGCCCTTCTTTCAGGGCCTACTTTGTATTGTGTGGGGCTGTTAAGATTGAGAAGCCTTAATGTAATTGATACAGCAACATGCAGACATGCTTACTTTTGTCTTTTTCTTTTCAATTGATTTTGATGCTGTTTTTCTGTGTTCTGACTATAGTAGAACATTTGGCATGAACTGTTGGTAGGCGAACTGTGTATTCCATGTTTCTGTATTTTTCAGCTGAACTTTGAGATAACAAAAAGTAGTGGAAAAAAGGCCCTGAAAGTCAACTCTTGTACTTGGGGAGCATATACAGCGTGGGAAAGATGTGTTGTTTTAGTAATATGTCCAAACACAGGTCACCAGTATGAAAATATTTCTGCTAGCAGTGTGTTTAGTGTCCAAGCTTTCTTGAGCCTTCTTTGCTTTGGTTGAGACTGTTGGAAGTGGTTGTAAAATGCAACAGTAGTTTCCAGAGAGGGAATGGTCCTCTGAAAATGTAACAGATTTTCAACTAGGAGCAATCAAAGGCAGAAATTCTGCAGCCACATGAATATTATCAGACGCTAAAGCACCTCATGATGGAAATCCTGGTTGTCATGGGCAACTTAAACCATTCCTGTATCTGCCAGAGAGACAACACTGCAGGGGCACAAGCAATCCCGGAGATTTCTGGAGTGCATTGAGGATAACATCCTAACCCTGGCAACTGAGGAGCCAATGACAAACAGCATCTTGCTGGACCTCCTTGAGCTTGCAAACAAGAAATATCTGGCTGAGCATGTGACGGTTGGGAGCAGCTTTGGTTGCAGTGACCCATAGTGATGGAGTACAAGATTCTTAGAGGAGGAAATTGGACAAATAGCAGGATCACAATCCTGGGCTTCAAGAGAGCAGGCTTTGGCCTCTTCAGGAATATCATTGGAAGGATTCTGTGGTATAACATCTTGGAGAGAAGATAGATAGCTGACTTTCAAGAATCACCTCTTGAATGTTCCAGTTCAACAAGGAGGAAATCAGACAAGGATGGTAAGAGGACTGCATGGATGAACAAGGAGTTCCTGATAACTTAAACATCAAATGGAAGATTGCAAGAGTGTAGTGAGTTTACATGGCAGGGTTTTGTCTGTGGGGGCTACAGGGTGGCCTCTGTGAATAGGAATGAGGAGCTGGGAAAGTATAGGCTAATCAGCCTCAGTTCAGTCCCCAGGAAGGAGGTGGATCAAATCTTCCTGGAAGACTGGAAGACTGGAAGTCTGGAAGCCTGGAAGCCAAACTTATGAAGGACAAGAAAGTGATTGGAGTAGCCAACATGGATTTACAAAGGGGAGATAATGCCTGGTCAAGCTGATNATGAAGGACAAGAAACTGATTGGAGTAGCCAACATGGATTTACAAAGGGGAGATAATGCCTGGTCAAGCTGATAGCCTTCAACAATGAAATGACCAGCTCCAAGGCCAAGGGGAGAGCAGTAGGCTCTAGCAAAACTTTTGACCCTGTTTCTGATGACATGCTTCCAGGCAAACTGATGAAGCCTGGACTAGGCAAGCTGATAGTCAGGGCATTTAAAACTGTCTGAACAGCCAGATTCTACGTTATGTGATTAATGGCATGAAGTTCACCTGGAAGCCAGTGCTGTACCTCAGATGCTAGTACTGTGGCTAACACTGTTTAACATCTCCATTCTTGATGGGACAGCGCACTCTCAGCACATTTGCAGAGGATACAAAGCGGGGACTAGTACCTGTTACACCAACTAAAGCATCTGACATATGATCAGAGGCTGAGACGGAGGGGGTCCATTTATCCTGGAGAAGAGGATGCTGAGGGGATCTTATTAATGTGCATACACACCTGATGGGAGTGAAGCAGTAAATAGAATAATGAGAACAGAGCCAGACTCTTCTCATTGGTGTCCAGTAAAAAGGCAAGAGACAATCTGCACAAACTGAAATACAGGAAATTTCTGAAATTACTGAAATACTGGAACAGGCTGCCCACAGATGTTGTGGAATTTCCATCCTTGCAGAATTAAAAATATTATTTAAATCTTGACAGGGCATGGCTCTGCTCGCCTGCTCTAGCTGATCCTGCTTTGAGTAGGGGAGTTAAACCAGGTGACCTCCATAGGTGTCTTCTAACCTCTGCCCTTCTGTTGTGGGGGGTGGATTTTGGACTGGATGATATTCTTATGTGTCTTCCAACCTCAACTCAACCTGCTATTCTGTGAGTTGCAGATTGAGTGGAGATCAATTTGTGCCATGTAGAATTATTTGCATTTCAGTTTCTCCTAAAATTTCAAACCAAAAAGATACATTTATTATTTTCATTTTCTCACCTCCCAGGACCATGATCAAAATCAATATTTATATGGCAACACCCTAGATGAGCACCCTGGTGAGTGACCTGAGAACAAGAAAATTACTTGGACTTAGTCTTTTTGATAATGTTTACTTAAAGATTTATAGAAGCAGAGGAGAATCCCCTTAACTTTTGTGGACCTTGTGTCTGACTCAGAAGGCTTAAAATTGTAAAAGTCCAGTCTTGCATGAGAAGAGCACAGCTCTGAAGAGTTTGCTTCCTCCTTTCCAGGGAAGGTCTTGAGCATGTCAGACATTGGAGAGTTCTAGTTCTGTCTTTATCCTCTCATACAGTTAACTTCCTTGGTACTGGGATCCCAGCAGAGCATTCAGCTAAAATGAATTTAACTAATGACAGGGAATTCCATAATGTCTGAGTTTCAGATTATTGCATGAGACATAATATGAAGCCTCATACTTCATTATAAATTATTAATTAGGTTTTGAAAATTATCTTTGATATGTGAACCTATTACTAAGGAAATCTGCTGGCATTTCCACTTTTAAGAAATGAATATGATATTGCCATTAAAGATTCTCATTTTGATTATTCATGGAATAACTACAAAAACTGTAAGACAAATTAATTTCTCTTTGAATTAGTGTTCTCTTGCATTCCTAATTGCAATTATTCTTCACATCTCTCTAATTCAGAAAAAAAAATGCAATTGAAAATCGATTATATCTTCTGTGGAGGAAAAGGGAAGACTGAATCACATTCCAGCAGAAAATCTGTAATACAGAACTGTGTCTCCTATACAGGAATATACAGGAGGGAGCTATACGGGTTCTTCTGACTGGAGAGCACAAAGCCAGGGGCACTTGGTATTTCTGTATGTGATGCCAGGCTTTTGGGATTAATGTGGGTCTCTGGGAAAGTGTAGCTGCACCCCCATTGCACACCAGGCAGCAAAGGCAGGGAGGCACATGTCCCTGCCACATTTCTGGCAGGCGTCTATCTGGTTTTCCACACTGTTCTGCCACTGGGATAACTCCGCTCCCTGCCAGCAGGGCCTGCTGCACACCCGGTTGCCCTCCTGTGCCCTTTGCAGCTCTCAAAGACATAACTGTACCTTTGATTTCTGCCTCTTTCATCTGCTTCAGTATCACCAGGTATGATTTTGGCATTTGGTTCTGCTGCTGACACCTGCCAGTACTAGATCTGGGTGATAAAGTTTTGAGGTTCCTTGTTATTTTTACTTTCACTGATGTGTACTCAGCGTGTGCCGTTCTGGGTCATCCATTTTGTCCACTCTGTCAGGTGCAGCTTGCTCAGGGTAGATTCCAGCTGATAATAACCAGCTCACAGTCTGCACGATATTTAACTGGAAGGCTTTGGTGGCAACTTTAGATTATTTCTGCCTTAAGTAGGTTCTTTTCTCACTTTTTTTTTCACCAGGACATTCCCAGGCCTTTGCTTTCATATGGTAAATGTATAGAAATGCTGCATACAAGACTCTTCAAGACACAGATTTTAATGAAATACTCCTGTAAATATTCTTCCTTCTGTGTTACAGTTATTCCAAGTGTATGTTTAACTTGCTGATTTCACACACTGCTGTGCAGCCATTCGTTATATATTAACTTAAGGCTCAATCCCGCAAGGTACTGACTGCTTCTGAATCATGCTGAGTTCCTTTTCGTCCCAGAGGCATTTAAGGGCTTACAGAGGGCTCAGCAGAACTGAGCCCAGAATCCAGGCAGCAACAGGCTGTTTCAAAAACCAAACAGGTTTTCTGGAACAAGGTTTGTACTGTACCTGGACTATATTTTGTGCAGTGGATTTTCATTTAGATTAAATATTATCCAGAAGAACAGATCATGTAGTTAGTGGCTGCTGGAAGACATAAACATTTAGGTATGTATGGTGGTACTTAATTACATTTTATAATTATGGTTTTATTAGTTGTTCCAGTTAAGTGCAAAACCATGACTGAAACTAATATCAAAAGTTTTGTGCGTTGGCTGCAGTGTGGTTTGTCCTTCTGTTAATGTGTATATGGTTTTCAGAGTTGCAGATAATCTGTGCAGTTCATCTAGCAAAGCCATTTGGGCATTATTCACTGCTGAGCTCACACACAGTGCAATCGGCTGCTTGTGTTCTGCGACTTCAAGGGGATCCCCCTGGCACTGGCACTGAGGGGCAAATTCCCTGGCATTACCCCAGCTTCCAGGACCCACCTTGGGCAGAAACCCAGCCAGCCATATAGCTGAGCCACTGGTGGCTCTGTGCACTGATGTGTCATCACTGATGGCACTGGGCTGGAGTGCTGTCCTCCACCGTCACTCAGGCATTTTAAAAGGAAGATTTTGCCAAAGGGTACTGAGTCGATCTGTTGCTTACATTTTGGGAGGCCAGTAGAAATACAGAGTGACCAAATGTCTCTTAATGAGACCATACTACAGTGTAGCTTGTGCAAACTACAGTATTAATTACTCTTTCTATGAAACTTTTTTCAGGAGAAGGTGGTACCATTGGTCTGTGTAGTAATGTATTTGGCATTGAAAAAGTGTTGTAACATGCTGTTTCTAAAAAGCTATTCTCACTGTTTTGTATGCACATGAAAACCATAATCTTCTATTGTTTGCAAGGAAAAAGACAGGACCTGAAAACTTTAAGTAATGTGGTTTAATTCCATCTACAAACAAGGAAAATTACTTCCAAAATGGCAGCTCCTGCCTTTCCTGCTAGGCAAGGAAGGAGAAACTCTTTGATTTTGGTCCTAGTATCACCTGCAAACAGTGGTAATTCAGAACTACAAACTAAACCTGAATTTTACTTTCAGGCTTAGGGCTGGTCAAAGCCCAAGGCACAGCTCTGCTCTAGGAACTGTTGGAGCAATCTCACTTTAATTCAAATACACCTGTGTGTTAATAAATGTATCTTTTGAAAAGAAGCAATCACACTGTTGGCCTTTGCCCTTACTGCCCCAGTATAACTACCAGTTGAACACACATTTATTGTTGATTATCTCTTGAGATCAGTGTGATTTTAAGCATGCAATAGCAGAGAATCACCTACTGAAAACATTTGCAAGATCACAGCTCTAGCATTGCACTCTTAACTGCAGCTGGGGTATGAAATCAGCATGCAGGTAAACTGAGGATTAAGCAACTTGCTGACTGCCAGTTTTCTTGGAGTAATGGCTGTCAAGTTGGCCAATGTGCTTTTCTGGGGAACAAGCAAAAAACCCAAACAAAGCTGAGCTTTTAGGAGTCTTTGGTAAATTACAGTGGTTTCTCTGTAACTTTAAGCATAATTAGCTAAGCTAACAACTTAAAAGTTAAGAGTTGTTTACCCATTAAGGGAGTCAGGAAATAGGTAGAAGTTTATGGGAACAAAAGTGGGTTACGGATGCCAGTGAAGTATTTTCCAAAACTCTCAGCATGGGATGAAAGCACCACATGATTCCATGTAAGAATACTGCAGCAGAAAGTAGTCACAAGTACCCAATATCCTCCCTGGGAAAACAGCTCCTGGTTTAAGTGAAATGAGCCTGGACTTGGTCGTATGCTAATTGCTTTTCACTACTATGTGTTATCAAAGCTGTTTAATACTTGCTATAAAGCCTGGATTTCACCCTCTCTCATTTAATACCAGGTTAAATCTGAACTAATAAGCTCTCAAAAGCTTAGAGGTTCCAGTAAAATGAGATTTGGCTAAAAAATGAATGTTGGTTTCTACTAGTAACAGTGGTGTAGCTTTGGTGCTCTAGGCAATGAGAGAAGCAAGACTAGTGAGAAAAGAGAATATGCTTCATTGGGATGTTGAATGATTCAGTCACAGTGTCTTACAGTAAACTTTAAGAAGGGTTTCTTAGCCTTCAGAACAGTGAAAGATGTAATAGTCAATTTTGAATAATTTCCAAGTGTTTATTTGTATGACGTATTTTGATTAAGTGTTGGAAAATCAAGACATAGAATATTGTGCATGGAGCAGGATGGCTGTAATTTCAGTGTTTCTCATGCAGCAAAATCTGACTCTGAGGGCTGAACACTGAACAGGAGCTGTTTATGAGCTGAACAATAGCAGAATTTCTCACAAATGGAGCATCTTCTCTTGGCCTGGTACAGTGAAGTACAAAGATAGTATTGCAGCCTGCTGAAATTGGCTGGTTGCAAAGGTGCACTTCTGGCTCTTTGGTTAAAACAATTATTCTGGAATGTACTGTCTGTGGCTCTTCAGGACATTCAGAGTTAAAACTTTCATGAAAGTCTTGTCCCTGCTAGGAAAATTACCAGATGCTGACAGGGGGTGTCAGCAGTGCTTCAGCTGAACATATGCTGCATATGGCTTGGCTGCAGGCACAGACAGGGAGGCCCTGTTCCCTGCTGCTGCAGAGACTGGTGAAAACAGGCTTTAAACCAACTGATCCCAGCACAATAATAAATTTTAGCCTCTATGCAGTGTTCATCCTACCAATGAGACTGAAAAACTATTCAAGTATAGATTGGCCTGCCAGGATTTTTGCTGCATCAAAGGAGAGTTAGGCAGCATTTTTACTGAGTTGTTTTACAAATGGTTGTTTTGAGGTACACAGCAATCTCGATACCTGTGCATTGTGATTATATTTGTACTATTTTGTGGTGAGGCTGGAACTGAAACTGAATCAGAGACTGAATACAAAGCAGATTAAAATCTCTATTTACCTTAATGATTGATTGTAATCTCTGAGTCTGACACAACAATGCATCATAAAAATTAAATTAACTATTTTCTGGAGAAAGTATTTCCCTGCTTTTCCAGAGAACACACTGAAAAATATTTCCTGTTCATGGTGTTGCCACAGAATTTGGTGATTATTTGTGCCCCTTTTGTGAATCTGCTACAGGCACCCACCCAGCACCACCACTCACACACCTACCTCCCACCCACACATTCTGGCACCCTGTGGCAGAAACACAGCACATGGGGAATTGCTGAGGGCAACTGCAGGTTCCCCCAGCCCTTCACAGCACTCTTGCACAGCTCCTTAGAAAAATTTCAAGTCTGGAGCCATTTCAGGAGTCGTGTTGCTTGAGGAAAGCAATTCCACTCTCCTTCCTGCGCTTTCTTCCCTGCCCTTGGATGCTTACTTCCACCTCCTGCCCAGCAACAGCTCGGGTGCAGCCAGGGGAGCTGCTTCAGCTCATAGCCTGGTGGGAAAAAGCAGAAGGCATGTCCAGCATCTCTCCCTTTAGGTGGTAGCATGCCCTTAGATTGGCAGGAGCCATCACTTCTGCCTCCGTCCTTAGAGACCAAGTAGGTCGAAGGAGATGATGTGAACAGGACCAGGTCATCTCTGGGGAGCAGCAGCATCTCTGGGTCAGTGTATGGTAACAAGACAGCAAAACAACCATTCCTGTCCTGGCATACAAACAAGGTTTGCTGAATTACGTAATGAAAAACAAGAGGTGGGAAGAGATCTGGCTAGGTATTTAGTATTGCTTAGATAAAAGACAGACCCTAGGACAAAATTCATGCAAATTGCCTCCCTTTCATTCTGGAACTGGAAACGTGGCTCAGATATGCAGCTTAATAGTTTCATTATGTACCCCAGCATATTGAGGGAATGGCTTGTAAGGTTTTCCTCAACTGATTATCTGAACCTGAAGTTCAAAGTCTTTTTAAAAAGGACAGCGTCACTGACAAGAACCAAAGTATCCATTTTGCTGTTCATAATGTTTAGGCAAATACAGCTTGCCAATGTAAATTAACTTTTGTAGTAAGGCTATGTGTCATCTTTCAGGTTCAGAGCTATCCTGCGCTCTTACAAGACATAAATTATTAGCCAAATCTGCAAAGTCCAGTTTAGAAGATTAATGGACCGTCATCAAAATAGTCAATTGAGTTTTGAAACAGGCACTTGAATCTGAACTCCTTTCAAAAAATGGAATTTAGGGTTTGTCCTCTACACGGGTAGATAATGGATTATTTTCCCTATGTGTACACTTTTTATAGCTCTCATCACTGTAAGCATCAAAGTGCCAGAGAAGCATTGATGGATTGGTCCTTGCAGACCCATAGGTTATAAGGCATTACTCCTATCATCACATATTTTACACATATGGCACTTAAGCTGAGAGAAGTATGCTGAACTGCCAAGGTCAGAGAGAAACAAAATCCAGAGGCTGTCTTCCCTAGCCCCAGGGAAGATGTCATAAAGACATCTCTCCTGCCTGAAATGGGTGTTTCCTTTTTTTCAGATAGTTTACCATTACCTCTGGTGGTAGAAAAATATGGAGCTGTTTTACCACTAGTTATAGGAATATGGGTGTCTGAGCCAATGATGATAAAGGTCTCTTGGAGCACTGGTTCCAGTTCCCCCATTTCAGGCAGTTGTGCAATTTGGTACCACAGATACACATAACTAACTCCATCTCCACCTGCTAAAGCTAGGTTTTCTTCCATGCTGTTCTAATAGGAAGACAGTTGCATCATTACAGTGTTCTGATCTTAAAAATAACCTGATCTCCCACCAACATGTGACTAACTTGTGCAGCTGCCATATCTTACAGAGGCAGTCAATACATATTATTTCTATTGATTCTTAGAAACAATTCTAATATTACAAATAACCTAAGAATGCAAGAGATTTCCTTGACTATTCTGGAGATAAAAGTTCTAATTTAATATGTACAGTTTTTTTAAAAAACGGGACAAGTAAGCCAGTCCAAAATTTATAAATTTGTGTCTGATTCCCTGTTCAGACAAATACATTTTCAAGTGAGTGGCATTGTGTGTTTTCTGCATCTTTAAAATTAGGTAACTCCTCTTCTTGACAAAATGAATAGCCAGTTTGCTTAAATGTGATCATCCATGCTTTAAAAAAAAAAAATCTTAATTTTAGCATTAATAATGAAGAAAATAATTAGTTACTATAACACCAGAAAAACAGAGTAATTGCTATTAGATTAAGGTTTATCATTGCTTTGAAGTTTTTAGTCAGGCTAAATTCAGAAAACAAATGTTACTGAAAAGACCCAGCATATAAATGTTCTTGTAGCATTTCTTGTCACCTGCTTTGCTCAAATTATTCTTTTCTAGCTTTTCCATTGCAAGGTGTTCTTGATAGAGTAAATTCAAACAAAAATAGAAACTGACAAACTAAAGGTAGAATTAGTGAGATGATTTTTTTTTTTTTTGTCTGCAAAAGAAAGAGAAATGTGGTGGAGATGGAAATTCAATCTTCTGGTACAAGAAATATGCTCTTGAATGTTAATTTATTTCAGACCATAACAAAGATAGCAAGTTTGTCATTGTAGAGGGAGACTAGGGAAAGAAAAGTATTGATAATAATTGAGAAACAAACCCCAAGCAACTATGTGGTTCTTGAAGGCCATGATTAATATCACCTAGGAGCCTCCTAACAACAAGATGCTCCAATCCTTCCCACCAAGTGCAGCCTGTTTCTCTTTTTCTTAATCTTACTGAGATATTCACTGTTCTGCCCTAATGAATGTATCAAAAGCTGTAATTGTTCAGGGGTGTTTGCTCTGGCCAGCATGGATTTACCCAGTGTCTGCAGCCACACTGTAACCAGGTGGGTATTTCTGTTGTGTCATGCTGGCCAATTATTCTGCTGACCTGTTATTTTGTTATAATAAGCATCAGAAGCAGGATGATCTTATGTAACTTTGCATAATTTCTACTGATGTGGCATCATTCCTAACACAGTCCACTACCTGCTTCACTTTTAAAGCATTTCCAGCTTTTCTAGTATCTGATGGACACTGCGCCTCTGCTGAGCTGCTGTATCCCTCCTCCTTTCAGCACAGCTGAATGATTTAAGTGAGCACTAAGTGCTGCTTGTGATTCCTCCCTGAGCCCAGGGAGAAGAACCATCACTCCAAAATGAAACAAACCCACACATGGCCCCTTGCTATGGCCCATACACAAAAACGCTCCTTGCTGTCACTCCAGGCCCTGGTCTGAGTCGTTCAATCACCCACTGCAGGTGGTCTTCAGCCCTCAAACTCCTCAAGACCCTTTCTCTATGTATTTATTTTTCCATGGATTTTTTTTTTTTTTGCCTCCTTGTTGCATAACAGAGTGCCTTCATATCCTCAGGTAATCATGGAAGAACAGTTTTGAATAGAGAAGAGGGGTTGCCAGGGTAATTAACCAGGTGGGGAACAAGGTTGATAAAGAACTCCTAATAGTCACTTTTACATGCTATTATTTTGAGCAAGGAAAATAAATATAGAATGGCTGCAGGGCCATCAGACTCTGCAGTGAGGGGTGTGACAGACAAAAGGATGGCAGGTAGAGCAGAGCAGGAAGAAAAAGCAAAAGGCTGCAGAGTGGAACAACTCCAACTCTGAAATCTCAGCCTTTCTTCCCAACTAGTCCATATCACTTTAATGTACAGCCATCTAACAGAAAATCTAATGCAACATTTTTCAAGATAAGAAGAAAATCAAATACATGTAGTGTAGGGGGAAAAAACAGAAATTCTTGACTAATCCCTTTTCCTTCCTATTTCTGTCAACTTTTCATCTCCACAGTCCTTTCTCTTCCTACTTCTTATACTTCATGAGACACAAAACAAAGGTGGAATTCAGCCCCCCTAATTGGTAACTGGAAGTCTTCTTTATGTTAAAACACAATGATCTGTTTATTGGAAACTGCTCTTCTGTAGTACCAGCCATCTCTCCATGTCATGCTGTCTGAATAATGCCTCTTGAGGATGGGGAAGAAGAATAGCATCACAGTCAGACCCCATGGGGTTATAAATAGCATTCTAGCAGCCTGAAAGGCTGAAGCCATCATTAAGTTGCATGCAGCTATAGTAGTGTAGGTGGGTGAGTAAGAGCAACTTGGAGATGGAATAATGGTAACCTGGTACACAAGGGTCATTTTTCACTGATGGCGTCACTCCATTGGGCTATTGTGTTCTCCCTAAATTAGGTCCCTGTGTTTAAGAGGGCTGAGCAAGGTCAGCCTCGGCAAAGCACATTTAAAAGATTAGAGAGGAAAACAGTTTGTTGTGTATTGTGATTTAGACCAAATTGTGATAAACTTTTCTCACTTGGGTCAGTAACTACTTTTATCAGCAGCAAAGTAAATGCAAGCGGAAGGGCCTTTAGGAAGCTGCACACCAGCCTCCTGCATGTGGGCAATGGGGACTTTCACTGAACAAATTAGGAAGTTAACAGAGCAATTTAACTCAGGCTGTCCTTTCAGTGTTTTGTTAGCAATGTGATTCATTTTGTCATCTTGGATATTTCAATGCCAAGATCACAAAGGTCTTGGTTTTGGAAAATCTGTTTCAATTTATTATTATTAATTTGGTTGCAGATATACAAAAATGGAAAAATCCTGCACTAATTTCACACAGTTTATATAAAAAAAAATCCAGATGAAAATAATTAGCAGCCTATGTTAGTTTGAGCTTGCATACACAAACATACTACTTTTCACTCATTTCTAAACTGAAAAAAATTGAGATCTTGATCCTGCTCCCAATGAAGTTGGTGGGGGAGTTGCCTTTAACTTCGATAGATATATGACTCAGCTTAATTCCCCCTGTGGGACCTGTCAGTATGTAAAGATTCCTTGGAGGTTAATTGCTTGCAGAACAGACTTTGCCTGGGATCTAAAAGGAAGGTGCAAATTGCACAACTGGAGCCTTAGCTATGTACTGCAGCCTGGAAAAAACACTGTCATTTAAAGCAAAGGGATCTCTTATTTCAGTAATCCTGCATCTTGATAATTAAGTTTGGTCATTCATTAATTTAGGATATGTCTTAAACAGTCATTTCCTTTGCCATCTTGCCCAATAGCTGTGGAAATAGGACAAATGCTTTTATGTTTTCCTGAAATTATTCCTTTTAGCTTTTTCATTTGTATTATATTTCAAGAGTAATTTGTTTTAAAAAAATCACTACTTTGAAGTAGACTTTTTGAAAGCATTTATTAAAGAAACATGAAAGAAATAACTATTGCAGGAGTGGAAGAGAAGATTTCCAAACTAAGTAGATAGAATCATTCTTATTTAGACTTCTCAGATTTATGTGAGTGACTTCATTATATAAATGTGCCCTTTGCTATTCTGAAAAAGCTAAGAGATGTATCACTACCAATTAAAATCTGAGGGAAGGTTGTTCCTTCATCATTAAAACTCTATATTCATTCTCCCATGTCACATTTTTTGTAATCCTTTCCCACCTGTATTACACTTGCAATAATCCTTCTCACTCCTTGTCACATGTGCATTAAACCTCTTTTAAAGTACAGACTTAGAGCTTCTAAAACAAGCATTTCATTTTTGTTGCGCTGTGATGTCAAATCACTGTTAGAAATCTCACGCATAGACCAATCTGGAATTTATTCTTGAAGTTCCTTCCTTCATAAATTATTGTACTTGGTCAACCATAACATGTACTGCTGACACTGCCCCTCTGCTCACTGCAGCCTTTGTTATTCATCTGGAGGCAAAACATTAGACTGTAAATAACACAGTACAGAGCTCAGTGTGTCAGAAATACCTATGCAAGTGCTATGAATTTGTTCATATTAGCAAGCATTCTCAGTGGCAAACAGTTATAGTACTCTCATGTTACTTTTTTAGGACTGTAAAAAAACCTTTCTATAGGAAGGACTAATCTCCAGAAACTTGGGTTTGTAACTTTGAGGAAACATTACAGCTTATAAGAAACTACAAAGTGTTCAAGTTTATAGCTGGAAAAAGTATTTGCCTTTTTTCTCATGGCAGTCCTGTTGATAAATTCTGCTTTGCATCATTTTACTAGACCTTGGTGTGATGGCACCTGAATACTATACACATTTATGAGCCTCCAGAAAAAAGAATTCAGATTAAGAAGAGATTTTGTTAATTATTGGTCTCCAGTACAGGAAGATAATCCTGTTCTCAGACATACTCTTTTACTGTACTGAATCCAAGCCTCTCTGAATAGTACGCACATGTGGAAGGGCTGACTGAATCAATGAAGCTGCAAGATTTAGAAGAGGGTTTTACCACACTATCAGCAGAAAAGCTGTGATGAACAAGTCTGGAAGATCAAAACTATTTACTTTTAGAAACTTGACAAACATCTAATTGACTAGGTACTGTTATATCTGTGATTGCAATTTCCTAGGTATTTCTTCATTAAATGTAGTGACATTTAAAAAATACAAGATGCAATATATATATTCTAACCTTATTATCTAAAGTGAGTTTTAGTGTGGCTTTCTAAGGAAATTTTCTTCGAGCACTTAGTTAATCTGTCAATACCTTCTTTGATAATTTCTAGCTCTACAAGCCTGTTTAATCTGCTGATGAGCTTCAAATACTTTTAAAAGATGGTTTCAGATCTCACCAGGATTCCTTAAGTTTCAGAAACACTGGATCAAGGAAAGACCCAAATTAGTGGCTCAGTTCAGCTTAATAGTTTTCTCTCCTTTGTCTTTTTGTCCAGCTGGTTGATAGAGGACACCGGAGGAACTGGAGATTCCCTTCTCTGAGCAGGCAGAGCTCGTGGATTAAAAAGTATAGTCAAAAGAACTGTGATGCATATACCTGGAATATCTGTGGAAAGGAACTTACAGGAACATAGGAACACAAATCCATTGAAATTCAGGGTTGAATAATAGTGTTAGACGTTTTTAAGTGACCAGCACAAACCCTTATAGATACCAGGGAGGCTGTGAGACAAATTTATAAGACCTATTGAAAGTGGCTTTTAAGTCAACTTCTGACACACTTCTTGTCTCATATAAATTAAATTTTTCTCATAATGTTGCCACTAAAGTAATTCTCTTGCCCATTTAATCACCTTCATGGAGTCCCCCTTCAGAGACTTCCCTTTCACAAGGTCTGAAGCAGATCCTTATTGTCTCCAGTGACACGACACCTTCCTCAGGCAGTCCTAAGCTAACACAGATCACCAGCCATGGTCCATATGGACCCTCTCCATGCAATGTCAGCATTTGCAGTCTTAATCTGGAAATTATTTATTTCTCCTTTGCTTCCCATGCCCAGCACTGTAAAGCAACCACGTTCCCCCCTCATTTGTGTCGTTATTCCAAACTCTCTCCTTCCATGGAGTGTACCAGAAAGCTGTGGCCAGCAAGAGCAGGGCTGGTAGCAGGCTGTGCCTGCTGCTGCTGCTGACTGCTGGAGAGTCCTGTGGTCACTCCCAGAGTTATTTGCTACCTCATTTGACCCGCATCCCTTAAGCCCATTTGTTTGCCTCATCCCCTAACTACACCTTGCCTTTGAGAGTGTGTCTGTACTGCTCTCCAGAGAAGTAATTATACAGCATGTGCAGTCACACCAGTCTCAGAGGAGAGGCAGTGGGGCTGATGGCCTTTGCTATTTCTCTAGGGCATCTGCTCTGCCCTGCACTCTGTCTTGTACCAATTTAATTTTGTATCTTACCTGAGCTATAATTTAAACCAATTTAAATTATATCTACAGTTCCAGTCCAAGTGTAGAAATATTTCTGGACAATTAACTTTTTCAGCAAGGACTACCAGTTAGTACAGGTCTTTGTCAGGAATCATGACACCAGGCTTTAAGACACTGTCTCACAAAATTTTCCTTGTAGTATATGAAGTCTGTTCAGATTGTGCATAAAATGTTGCTCCTGCTGTTAAGTCTGAGGAATAGCAGCAAGCCAAAAACTTGTCCAGGTTTTGGACAGAAAGGCAGCCCGGGAACCAAGAGTGAGTTTGGTCGATGAGCCGTGCAAACTGCACTCATGAGCAGGGCACACGGACCTAGAGACGGCGAGGCGGGGCGGGGCACCATCGCGGAAATTTTTAAGGTACTAAACGTGACCATCCCTGTGCGGCCGTTTAGTTCCTACGGCGGAAGGAAGGCAGGCTCCTTCCCGCGAGCAGCGGCCCGGAGCCCCGGCGGGAGTCACCAGGGGCGGGCGGTGCGGACCCTGGTGGGCTCGGGGGCGACCGGAGCAGCCGGGCGTTCGCGCCCCGCCCCGCCTCGTCCCGCCCCTCCCCGCCCCGCCCCCCCGGGCTCCGCTGCCATAGCGATGCGGGAGCGGGCAGCGGCCGGGACGCGCGGTGGTGGCGGCGGCGGGGAGCCCTGGCTCTCCCCAGGTAAGGGCGCTGCTCCGGGGCCGCCTCCGGGGAAGCTGTTGCAGGCTCCACGCTGCAAGCTGGGTTTTTAAATCTCATCTCCCTGTGTTTGTTCTCCCGCCTCTCCTCCGCGCCCCTTCTGCCTGCTCAGGTGCAGTTTCTCCCAGAGCCGCTTTCTGTGAAGACTTCCCTGCCAAGAGCAGCGTCTTGTGCTCGTTTATCATTCGATGTTCTCTTTCCGCTTGGAAAGTTGCGAGCGGTACCGGGGCACAAGGGCCGGCCGAGGGTTGGGTGCCCGGCGGGCTTTTGTCCGGCACGGGTGCCGCGGCGGTGGGGCTTGGCCCGGCCCTGCCCTGCTTTGCTGCCCGGCAGGCTCCGCCGCGACCGCCTCAATAGGGGGGATTAAAAACTGCGGCGGGGGATGTTTCGGGCGTCTCGCTGAAGCGCAAGCAAATCCTTTTATCCGCGGAGGGACAGAGGTTCTCTAAACTTTCAAAGTGCGCTCAGGAGGGAGCAGCCTTAAAGCCAGCGGGCACGGGCTCCGCAGCTGCCGCGTTTCACGCGGAGGTGGGGACTGCCTGTGCGGACCCGGCGATGTCCCCGCGATGGAACCCCCGGCCGGATCCCGCACCTCCTGCCGCTGCGCCTCCGCCTCGCCCGCACCCCATGTCCCCGCTGCCCTCCGAGCCCCCTCGGCCCTTCCGATGGGAAGGAGACAAAGAAGGGTCCGGGGCTGCCGCTTTCTCCAAAGCACAGCTGTACGCTTTCTCTCCTTGTTTCGGGGCGAGGGGGAGATCCTACCTCCGCCCCCATGACCCCGCCGACAGTGGCAGGGTTTCGAAGAACCCGCTGCCCCTTGCTGAAAGAGCTGTGCCATGAGCCTTGCTTTTAAGGTGGAGCCGGCTTCAGAGTGGGCATCCCAGTGGTTTTCGGGGCATTGTTCAGCATGGTGGGGCAGACGCCTGCCTGCCCGTCAAAGACTCCTGAGCGGGGTAGGGGGGATGCATGGCCGGTGGTCCCCGTACAGCTTTCCCAAACACTAGAGTGTGGTTTGGTCTGCTGGATCTCCCAGGCTCAACTGAGGAGAAGATCCCTAACAACAAGTCTCAAACAGTCCAGTCACTTTCAGATGTAAGTTTTCTTCTTGCTGTCACCACAGCATAGGGTGGCTCCTGGGTGTACTGCTTTTAATTCTTGTTTTCTTTCATAGGGAAGAAGACTTTGCTGTGCACTTGATGTAGTTTTTTAGGATTTTAGGTGTGAGGGGGTGGACAAGTCAGTCAAGTGTCACACAGCCTTCCAACAGAACCAAGTATAGGAGAAATTACGCCTGTTTTCCTCTTCTTTGCCTCCTGTTTGAGAATCAGGTGTCACTTGATTAACGTATTTTAGATGAAAACTTCCCTTGTGTCTTGCTGCTCAGTGCTGAGCACTTCAGGAGGAAGACTGGATTGCTGTTATTGGGGATTTCTTTCTCTTAAGTGTGTATGAGGATTGTGTTTACCATTGTAAGGTAGGTGTGGTAGTCCTGCTGAATTTATTAGCTGATTAACATTAGTGAAACAAGTACATATTGAAATTATTCTGGTCTCTTAAATTGCTAATGAATGCAATTATACTGAGGAGTTATGAATGCCTTCTCTGCACCCCTGCAACATACCTTTGTTCACCACAGAAGAACTCCTTCGTTTTGTGTGTGTCTTTATTTCCTACAATGGAGCTCAGACTTTTAGTTGGTTACTTTGTAAGAAAATTTCTTAAAGGTGGCTTTTGTTTTCCTGATGCAGGCAGCACCGCCTGAGGAGCTCAGCTCACCCAGTCAATGTGAAAGCAAGGCAAACCAAGGTGCAGCAGATGATGAGGAGGCAAGGAGGTCAGCTGGTGGAGACAGCAGTGTTGCTTTGAGCTACCCCAGCCTCCGCCTGCATGCCTACAGCATCGAGAGCATGACTACGTTTCCGAATGGCTGTGGAAGTGGCACCACCGTTACTTGTATAGTTATGGATAATAAAGAGCCCAAAAACCAGACTACCTGTGCCAGTCATAATGGAGGACACAGCACCAGCAACAGTCGTGAGGAGGAATTTCAAGAGGATAAACTTAGCCCTTCAAAAATCATGCGCTTTTTCACCACTCCTCGGAAGCGGGCTAATTCCAGCTCCGATAGGCCTCGTTCTTTGGTTTTGATGGGCAACTCATCCACATGGAATGCTTTCTCTTCTATCAGAAAGATGGGGTCTTTCAAGAAGTTGAAATCTTCAGTTATCCAAGGAATTCAAACAAGGGAATGCTCAGACATCTTGAATGAGAACAGCATAGGCACACATGGTTCAAATGGAGCAGTAGTGCGAGTTCAGACTAACAGGTATTCCTATTCAGGGCCTCTACATGATTTCCAGAATGCAGTGGATGGTTTGACTTCTGACTGCTCTGATGCAGAGGAGAGTGATGAGTCTTTCCTGAGGAACACTCATCGCTCACGCAGCATCAGGCGGGCTTACGGTGCTGGCCGCATAAACTTGCTAGACACAGATAAAGTTCAGAGTCGCCACAACTGTGTTAGGCCAACATCACCTGTCATCGCAGAGCCAAAGATCTGTGAAATTTTGGTGAAAGACTCTGAAAACAACAGGATCATTTATCGGAGAAGCAAAAGTTCAGATAATTTGAACTTTCTGAAGAAAAGCTCGTTCAAACGGAAGTCCACCTCAAACCTTGCTGATCTAAAGGTTGCAAATGAAAAACAGATGCCAACAAGGACTGTGAGTGTTGCTTCTGCCGAGTCAGACAAAAGCAGTGGAAACCCTGAGAGGAGATCCAAGCGATGGAAGAGCCCTATCAGAGCAAAGGATTTTGACCGAGTTTTGAAACTTGTCAGTAATGTTACAGATGTTGCATGGAAGAAGGATGGCCCCAAGAGTACGGCTCCTTCTCCCACTGAGCTGTCCCAGAGAACCAGGTCAAACAGCAGGCTGCATGATGACTACTCCCGCAGGGTTTCCAGCAGCACGGATCATGACAGGAAGAGATGCACCTCCTCGGTATCCAGTCCAGATTCTTCCTTGCCGGGAACACCTTGTCTGCAAAGCCCTTTGATTGCTCAGGATAAAGAGGCTGAAATGAATGTCGCTGTCACTGAAGATAAAAGCCTCAGGACGTCATCGGGTATCCCAGACTCTGATAGCTTTTCACCAACGCTGGATGACATTAGTCCATTTCCCAATGAAGTCTTTTATTCAGACTCAGATGAACCAAAAGCTACCCAGCAGTTTACAGATGAAGCTGAAAGTCTTCATGTTCCGGTCAGACCAACTACTCCAAAGCCTCAAAGTCCAACTGCAGGGAAGGTCAAGTGCAGTATGAATTTCCAGTGTCCAAACCATCACAGCACATTGTCGCTGAGCTCATCAGAGAGCGAGGAGAAAGTTGAAGTACTGGGGCTGAAGCTGGGCAGGAATCCTGTTTGCTTCCAGGACTCAGTGCAAACTGTGTACTATGATGATGGAAATGAAGACAGTGGCATAAGCAGCCACTCTCAGCTGAGCCTCAATTTAGCCGCTGGTACTGAAGAGAAAAAGGAAGAGGTAAGAAAGAGAGCAAAATCCTTCAGAATATATATATATATATATATATAATGTATCCCATCAGGTTTTGTCTTTATTAATGCCAAACAATGCAAAGTAATGGCTGCTGAAGCTTGTTATTGCTAAAATATGCAACAGCAGTTATTTTCTTTAATATATTCTCTTTGGATGCTAATATCGAATTTTTTTTCTTTGCTCATTAATATCAAAGAGAGTTTTGGCAGCAAAGCTATTCATGTACGTGTTCAAGGGCAGCCTATTGCACCCTGCAGATACACTACCGTGTCATATGGCCTTGTCAGATTTTACCAGCCTGAGCAGGGTCTGGCTGTGTTTCTTTCACAACTGAAAGGTCTTTTTCAAAGAGTCCATGTATCTTGAAGTAGTGTTGACTTACTGTAAAACACTTTGCCTGTGGAAAACTTGCAGAACATGGTAATATTTGTAGAGCAGTGTGGCGTGAAAAACACAGTACAGAGGTTTAAGCATTCAGTTGTATCCAATGTTTTCTCTGTGCAGTGATGACCATACTGAGGGTAAATTGCTTGCTTATTTTTTTGCTTGCCAACTGCAGGCAGCAGTACTTGAGACGCTGGGCTCAGTGTGTTGCTACTGTTTTGGTGAAGACACCAGTGTTTTCGCTGCACCTAATGCACGATTTCATACTGTCAGTGAATGGGTAGATAGATAATGGTGCAGCACCTCTGAGGTAAATTCACATGATAACACTGTGCCCCCACCTAAAATATGGTGTGAGTTGGCACCAGAGAAGTTGCAGTAATTTGCCAGTGTTGGTGATGAGTTGTCAGACGTACCCAGCACCTGTCTGAAGCAATGAGGCTTAGCTCAGCCCCAGTGATGTGCAGTAATGGGGTTTTGAGATACTCAGGCTAAGGTAGTGGTGAAAGGTTTGCTACTTGTTGGAAAAAATACACGGGGGCAAAAATCCATCTGGATCTATATGAGTATCAAATTATTTACAGAATAAAGCTGACATATCTTCTAAGCCACCTCAGTTTGACTACGGTGTCTTAGACCTTAGGTATGAGATAGGCAAAGGCAGTGCTGCAGCTTCAGCCTTTCATGCTGTTCAGTTTTAAAATGTCTGTGAAGCTGTCCTACTTTTAAAGGCTTGGCACAGTTTTTGCAAACTAACTGTGAGTGGTTACAGAGCTTATCAGTACTGTCCTGCTGGAGAAAAGCAAATTTGTTTACTATTGTGTTTGCAGCAATGGTAAGATTGAAAAAATAAGCTCAGTGTGTATAAATGTCTCGGCTCTGAGGTTGTTCCTCTTCTGGAGTCCTAGAACTTCTCCAGCCATCCATATTTTCCAAAACTCTTGCTTACATGCAAGGAGATGCTTTCACACTGCCAGAAGAGGCGAGAGCCCTGGTGTGGATGGATGCCAGTTGTATTTCTCAGGAATAAAATGGAAGGTAGAATTAATGCTACTCATCTACCATCTAGTGGTGATCTGCCATCATGACCCAGAAGAAATTCAGTTGTTCCTTGCCCTTGGCTCCCAACAAACCAGTACAGTTTTTACATGAATGCGTGTGTGTTGGGTGGATAAAAGCTACTGCAGTTTTTAGTTTTAACACCACATTCTGTCATTATCTAACATGCAATTTAAGCTTTCTCTTTATATTATGACATATTTTAGGTTAATTGTCGGTCTTTTTAGTGCTTGCTTCAGTTGTCTAAAATACAGTGTGTGCGCTGGTGGCAGCTCTGGGTTTGTGTAGTGGGCAGACAGGCAGTGTGGGATGGATCCCTGCAAAAGATGGAAGAAGTGGTGGCCAGGGAACACGCCCCTTGGCTGTAAGCCCTCACTCTGCTGTGAGCACTGCCTGGAGCCCCTGCACTTGGTAAAAACAGCTGTGGCCACTCGTATGGCATAGCTGCATCCAGACCTCTCTTCTGATCATAAAAAGCAAAGTTTTTGGAGGTAGTAGCTGTGGGTTGGAAGCAGGAGCTGTGCAGAACAGGGTTTGCTTTTATCTTACTATGCAAGGGATATAAAGTCTGTCATTTCTTTTTTCCATGCCTGCTTCTCATCACATACACCACCCCAAAGCTGTGGCACTCGGAGTGACTGCAAAACAGGGAGAGTGATATGGTTTCTTCCTACCATTTCTTTGGAGGGTTTCATTGCTCATTTCTTCCTTCACAGTATGCTTCTCTCAGCATGGAGCTAGCTTGGCACCAAAGATACTTATGCCAGGTTATTTTTTAATTGGAGTTTATTCAGCCTGTAGGCACTTTTATGAATGCCACATACTCACACAATGAGGTCACTGGGGTTTGAACTTTTGACTACAATTCATTTTTAACTCTACCTTACACCTCCGCCTTAAAGAACTGTACCTGCCCAGCAAGTTGTTCCTGTGATGGCCAAGTGCTTGGTTTGCTCTCAACAATCATTTGAGGTGTAGTGTGGAGCCATGCATGTCACACATCTTTAAGATTTTGTCTGAACCTTAAATGCCCTGTGTTGATGGACAACTCTGCACTGTTTCCATGTTTCATGGATTTGCTTTTCAAATCCGTGAAACACAGATTTATGTATAAGCCAGTATGAATTCCAGTATAACCACTAAAGCTTGGAGACATGTTTTGGTATAAAGCTTAAAAGGTTCTGACCAGTCAGGCTCAAATAGGTTCTCTTTTCAGGACTGCTGTAGTTGGTAGCAAACGTAGTTTATTCCGTTACCCATTCATCTAGTAGATTAGTCAGCAAATGAAGTCTGTGGAATTTGGATCATCTCTGTATTTTCCCGAATATGGAAACAAAATATTTCTACCTTGTGTTTCCCTAAAACCGTAAAGCTGATTTTGCAGTATTCAAGCAAGGGCATCTATTAGTTCATCAGAGTCAATGTTTTGGGGGTTTTTTTTTTTCCTTACATGATTGAATCTTGAGATCCTGTCACTTCTGTTACGTCATTGGTTTCGCCAAAATGCAAGATTTAGACTGGAACAGGGGAGGGTTTTTTGGTTTTTGGTCCTGACAGAGGTTGCTTCCCAGGGAAGATCTATTTAAGTGCAGCCTGGATCTGTGCCTCAGCACTTCTTAAGCTACAGAGGTGTGAGTCACCAAAGCCTGTGACACCCCATGCTTTGCCAGTGTCTGCTTCATGCCGCTGTCATTTATATTCAATATGTTGCTTTTAAATAGCATGAAGTGATGATTAAGTAAAAGTTTGTACTTGTTTGGAGTGTTTCACATAGGCTTTGCTTTCGTGAAGAAGAGCCCCACGTCACTGGAAATAGTGAAAACTTAAAGTCTGCTTTGGACTGGCATACGTCAGCCACTAAGGCTGCCTGAACAAATTACTGAATTTGTTACAAAAAAAGTAAAAATCAAAGTTATTTGACATTTCACCTAGTCTTTGACAAACTCTTAGAACACCTGGTATTTAGATTGCCTTGCTGGCATCTGGCTTCACAGTGCACCGGACTTTTTAGTACTTGAGTACCTTATCTGCATGACCATAAGTGAATGATAAATTACAGTGAAGAGGTGACTCTGCTATGATTAGGGTTGAGTTACAGGTTATTTGCAGACAATATTTTAAGTGTTCTAAGACCTGTCTGTCAACTCATTTATGTTCATACCATACAAAAGTCACTGGTCCTATCTAGTCCACATCATAAAGTCCCCAGTGGTCAGCTATTGAAAGCGTTGAGCTGGTTTGTCCTGTACAGGTCTCTGGGCTCTGAATATTGAGCACAGGGGGCTTAATTTGGAGGACAGCTTACGGAGATGAAGAGGAAGAAGACCTGTGTGGGTGGGAATACAGAGGACTCAGGTATGTCCTCACTGTTCATCCTCACTATTTCTAGCTTCAAAAAGTGTCCTCACAGTGAAGGACTAAAGGGTGGTAGCTGGATGCGGTCATGTTCAATACCCACAGGGAGCAAGCGGCAGCCAGGACCTGAGGGTGATCATCTGTAGTACCTGCCTCAAGTTCCTGAGTGCTGTGGGGCTGGGCATGAGCACACCTGCTGGGAGCTAGAGCTTTCAGCTCTCTGAACTCTTCCTTTTGGATTTATTCACCTCTGGTTCATCCACATGCAATTTAGAGTGTGGCTTAATCAACCTGATGTGTATAACTGTAAATGTGATAAACTGTGAAGGATAATTAGGTAAAGTAGTGGGGAGAATTTCTTAAACTGGATTTACTCCTAAGGGGCTTGTAATTTGGAGTGAGGTCTCACCACTCCTGTGGTACTCTTGTCTTCCTGGCTGCAGGGCCTGGGGACAGAGCAGCAGAGCCTTGTAACAGGCTCTCAACAGCATCTTATGGAAAACTGAGGTTTCAGTGAGACCAAGTGACATTGTATTTGCACTAAACTCTGAGCTGCTCTGCACAAGTCGGCATGTGTTCACACAATGTCCCCACAGTCACTCAGTGAGAGACTTCCAGAAGTGCTTGCCCAGAGCTAGACCAGAAACCACTGTGTATTTCTACAAATCCAAATTCCAGGATCAATCACTGCAATAAGGCATCAGGGAGCCCTCAAAGGACACTAATAACTTCCTATCACAGCAAAAACTTTCACCTCTCAACAGCAGAGCTGTTACCCATTCAGTACAGCCCATAATTATTTGTTGCTATATGTGCTCCTAGGAAGAAGAAAAACAAGACAGTCATGACTAATCTGAATTCTGGATCAGGTTGAATTTTCAACCAAGTAACTCTGCAGTTCTTAATAAAATTGGGCATTCCTGAAAACTGTAGGATGATATAGGAGTTACTGTCATCCCTGCAGAAATGTTTTGGATGGTGACAGGGAAAGCTCAGATGGACTTCACTGCAGTTAGCCTGGGGCAAGCTGCTCCCTTTCTTTATTGCATTTGTACACCTCTGCCTTTCCAGAGCATCTCATACTTGACTCTGCTGTAGCCATCCTGTGGCACCTCAGTAATACTCAGATGTTGCTCACCCTGGGATCAGGAGTAATAAATAGTGCCCCAGAAAATGGAAAGCACCTCTGGCCATGTGATTTGGTTTTTTACATCAAGTGAGATGTTGAGTTGTCAGCACTGAAAATCTGTCTCAATGCTAGGTGGTTGAGATACCCAAAGTGAGCAGAGGCAGCTGCAGAGTTTCCTCTGAGCCACCTGCATTTTCCCTTTCTAGCCTCCGGAGACTGCTGTGTTGCTTGTCGTGCTGGGATGCTGAGGCAGGCTGGGAGACTGGCTGAGCGCTAAGGGGAACCGAGCACAGCAGCCTTGCCCCGACCCCATGCTCTAGGAAGTCATAGTTGGAAGAGGTAGAGTTGCCCAAGGCAGCTCCACTCCTCGCAGGCTGGCGTGTGTGACTGCTGCTGGGACTTACTGGTGGCAGGGCTTGGGCTTGAGCAGGGATGATGAGGCTTTGCTCTGAGATGGTGGAGAGAGTGAGGAACCAGAGGACCTCATTTTGGAGAGACTCTGAAGAGAGGCAGAGGCTTATGGCTTTTTATGTTTTGCTTTGTTAGCATAAAATTCCACTTCCAACCTGTGGTTATCATCTGGCTTTTGAGGTTTGCCAGTGGGTATTACAAAGATAGCCTGGAAGAAGGAAAAAGTTGCTTGTTTTTCCAAAGAAAGGGATTTAAAAAAAAAAAAAAGTCACCAGAAAACTAGTGGAAACAGTTTTCTTGTTTTAGCACGTTTGCATTTTTATATGAGTAATGAGATTATTTCTGCAAAGGAAATATATTTCCCTGCAAACTCCTCCCCTCTGCCATTTGGAAATATGTTAACTGATTTGATTTTGGAAATGAATTAGAGCAGGGGATGAAGGAAATCCTTGAGGCTGAGGAACAGATTTGAGAATCATGAGATCTGCTTGTCATTTCTAGTCCAGCCCTATGCTTCTGTGACTTACATGAGTTAACTGCTTTGTATCTGTTCCTTATCTGTGAAACATGGGTATTACCAAGGTGAACTGGCTAATCTCAGTGAGGCATATTGCTAAGAGGGAAAGCTTTATGCTTTATAGTTGATTGCGATAAGCAGGCTTTCAAGGATCAGGTTAAATAAAGCAAACCTGCATTAAAAGACCTTAGAAAATGGATGGCTAAATTTTCCTTGTATCTATATAGCCTGATCTCTTAATGCAGTTTTATAGATGTATTTGTTAGTTAGAACACCACAATTGCTTTAGTTTCCACAAATCCTGAGAGTTATATAAATTTTTTTTTCAATTTTTAAAACTTCTAGAATTAGTGTTTTACCACAGCAGTTTGTGTTGCTAATGGGGGTTGATTTTGCTATGTTACAGGGAACAGTAATATAATTTTTCTTTTCTACAATGCATAGTATTTCCTGCATCCAGTCTATGAGCTCATACTGGTGTAGTGTAGTGGTATTCTGTTAGGGTGTCCTCCTCAGAAGCAGTGCTTTGCAAATTTTTAAACTGGGGCTCCACACTTCTTTTTCTTTTTTTTTTTTTTT